>JAWZYU010000016.1:9635200-10084354 GCA_038380435.1 Ryuthela nishihirai | reverse complement strand
ATTTTTGTACTACTGAGGCAATCTAGATCATATCTGTAAAACATATATGTACATTCCCGCTGATAAGCTTCGGCTTAGTGGGATTTTTTATGTAATATAATTATAGATAATACTTATTGAAAATAAATTTGAATTTGGAATTTGGATTTGGAGTGGGATTCGAACCCACGTCTCCTGGATACATGCCAGATGTTCCATGTCTACAGGACATATCCTGTGATTCTTTACTACGGAAAGTTTCTTTGTAAATATGAAATATTCATGTATTTTTAAACCGTATGCGTTAAGTACTTGAAACGATTAGGGAGTTAACACTCATGACAATTCAGTGTAGAGCCAGTTCGTATTTCGTGATTTTGATAAAAAAAAACAATTTATGAAAAATGTCTCTGTACACATAATTAAAGAAACCGAAGATTTTAGTGAAATCGATCTTTTCAATATTCGATTTCAACAATATTCGTTCGATGTTTAAAGACATGAAAGCTGAACATTAATTTTGTGTATTAATTTGAATTGTGTACTTTTGGGATGGAGGGGGGGGGGGGTAACTTCCCAAACATCCCCCTTAAATATGCACCTGGTTGAGTTGGATTATTTTACCTCTGAGCGGCACTTTTTTGTGCACAATGGGCTAAATGACCAGGTCACAAGGACCCCGAGAACTCAGAGAAGGTTGGGTTGGGTTGGATTGTTTTACCTCTGAGCGGCACTTTTTTGCACACCATGGGCTAAATGGCCAGGTCACATGAACCCCGAAGGCTCAGAGAAGGTTGGGGGAGGGGACCCACTGGAACAGCTGTTGGGAGACAGATGGTAGCCTCCCGTCAAGGCCATCCAGCGTGTTCTTTAACGTGCACAGGGTATGGCTCTCCCGCACACGAGGCCACGGCTTAACGTCCCATCCGACGGACGGCGGCCTTTCCAAGCCCATCGGTGTCCCCTACTGACGTGGGCAGGAAATGCGGAGATAAATCTCAACGCTGACCCAGCTGGGACTCGAACCTGGGAACTACAGATTACGAGCCTGGCGCGCTACCGACTGAGCAACCCCCGCCCCCAGAGAAGGTTAGGGAGAGGAGAACCACTGGACAACTGTTAGAATACAGATGATAGCCTTCCATCAATGCCATCCAGCGTGTTCTTTAGCGTGCACAGGATATAGCTCACCGCGACACAGTCACGGCTTAACGTCCCATCTGACGGACGGTGGCCTTTCCAAGCCCATCGGTTGCATCTGGTAGCAAATGAATTTAATTGAAAGAGTAGCATTATATTACCTCTGACTGGAAATAATTTAGAATTAGGGATTGCCCACCTTAACTTTTGAAGTCTGATTTGACTAAGCTTTTAAAAAGTAAAAAACAAGGTTCGCAATCAAAACGAAAAAACTGACTGATACTCCCAGGTTCGAATCTCCGGTGTCTTGCATCGAGATTTTCTCACCTAACCCACTCCTCTCTCCTCAGTGTGAATGGGGATAACAGCTACTCTTGAAAAGGACACCGTCCGTCAGATGGGACATTAAGCCTGGCTCCATGTGCTAGAACGCCATACTATCCTTAACGAACACACTGGATGGCCTTGATGGAATGTTTCCATGTCTCTTAATAGCTACTCAGTGAATCCCTTTCCCCTTATCAGCCCCTTTTGACTTTGTGACCTGGCCATTTAGCCCATTGTGTGATAAAAAAGTTACGTCCAGAGATAAAACAATCCACAAACAAAAAACACTTACGATTATCAAACTCCATTGATATAGATCCTTGCCTTTCTAATTTCCATATCTCTCGCTATTATCTCTATCATTATTATTTTTATGTCTTTTATTCTTTGCTTTCCTCCTCATCCTTTTTCACCCTCTGACTTCCTTATATTCCTCCTAAATCTTCTTCTCGATTTTTGGGGCGGGGGTGGCTCAGTCGGTAGCGCGCCAGGCTCGTAATCTGTAGTTCCTAGGTTCGAGTCCCAGCTGGATCAGCGTTGAGATTTATCTCCGCAAATTTCCCCGCCCTGCCCACTGTCAGTAGGGGACACCGATGGGCTTGAAAAGGCTGCCGTCCGTCGGATGGGACGTTAAGCCGTGGTCCCGTGTACGGGAGAGCCATACCCTGTGCACGTTAAAGAACACGCTGGATGGCCTTGACGGGATGCTACCATCTGTCTCCCAACAGCTGTTCCAGTGGGTCCCCTCCCCCAACCTTCTCTGAGCCTTCGGGGTCCATGTGACCTGGCCATTTAGCCCATGGTGTGCAAAAAAGTGCCGCTCAGAGGTAAGACAACCCAACCAATCCTCCTCATCCTTTTTCACCCTCTGACTTCCTTATATTCCTCCTAAATCTTCTTCTCGATTTTAAACCCTTTCACTTTGCCACAAAGACAGACTTATGAACAGACAAAAAGGCCCAATTAAAATCTGAAATGATTCACGAAAAAAAAAAACAGTTTCCATCACTTTACAGCGGAGCAGCAGAATCGCCACTTTTTCACTCAACTTTTGACCCGGAAGTAACACATAAACCCAACTCGGAAGTGAAGCGACTGAGACATAATCAAGATTTACACCTGCGAAAGGCTCATTAAAGCTCAAAATATCGCAGCTAACATTGTCAACGGAAATGTGCTTTGTAATTTTTTTCTTTTTTTCCCAGTATTTGAAGATCGCGTGCCCTGGCTCCATCCAACAAACTCTGGAGGTCGTTCCGATAAAAGTTTCTCTAAAGGCCGTTGACCTTTTGGGGTCATCCACGTAGAAGTCTTCCTGTGCAAAAGATATGTTGACCAAGTCACGCTCCCATTCTGCGTCAGAATCAAGTCGCACGCGAACCGAGCTAATGGGTCGCAATAATGGTAACAGGGAGCCAAAGGGTCACATTCTGCGACCAAAGGAATTCGTGGTCGTAAAATAGAAACAAGTCATTATGTTGCATTTTATGACTGCATTAGCTTCTATTCATAACGCTCATGTTAATATATAAGGATGAAGTCTCCCACACTCAAAAATAGTGTACTGTCGCTGAAAAAAATATCTGAACACTATGGTTGATTACAGAATTCAGAAAAAATATCTGGCAACGATTTTTTTTAGAAATTAGTGATCTGGCGATCTTCATCCAGACATCATACATACTGTTTTAAAGCATTTAATTTTGATTTTTAATTTTTTGTTGTCTGGTTTGTTGAAATAAGAATAATCAATGAAGGCCTCATCCACTTATTCCATTGGTCCTGTATGTGGTAGAGTCATACCCTGTGCACATTAAAGAACATGCTGGATGGCCTTGACGGGAGGCTACCATCTGTCTCCCAACAGCTGTTCCAGTGGGTCCCCTCCCACAACCTTTCTGAGCCTTTAGGGTCCTTGTGACCTAGACATTTAGCTCATTGTGTGCAAAATAGTGCCGTTAGGTGATAAAACAATCCAACTCCTTTCTCAACCCTGGTCACAGCGTTGGGGTCTTCGCGACCTGCTTATTTAGCTAATTGAAGGACACAATAGATACTTCCCTTATTAAGGGGTGAGGTGGGGGTTACTCTAATTTATTTCTTCATCCATGTGTTACTTTATGAGGTGAAACTCGATAAGATACAAATACTTAATTTGTCCTCAAGTCGCATAGCTTGTCACAGAAGTCTCTCAGCAGCTTTTCAGCATAATACGCTATCGGGATGATCTATGAGGAAGGACATAAAGCTATGCAGAAGGAAAACACCGATTCGTTTCAGGGACTGAACCCGGGTCCCTGTCATGAGTAGCCAAACGCACTAACCATTCCGCCACCAGGATAACATTTACGCGTACAGTCGCTCAAATAAATATCCGAATACTATGATCGATTACAGAATTCAGAAAAAATATCTGGAGCGTGTACAGCAACTGTACACGCTCCAGTTACCGTTCACAGCAAACTGGAGCGTGTGCAGTTACTGCACACGCTCCAGTTTGCTGTGAACGGTAACTGCACACGCTCAATATTTCCGTGAGTGAGCCCACACGATCTAGTATCAAAATAATATAACCACCTACAGTCGCTCAAAAAAGTATCCGAACACTATGGTTGATTACAGAACTCAGAAAAAATATCTGGCTACGATTTTTTTTAGAAATTAGTGATCTGGCAACCTTCGTGTCACGTGATTACAGAATTCAGGAAAAATATCTGGAGCCTGTACAGCAACTGTACACGCTCCAGTTACCGTTCACAGCAAACTGGAGCGTGTGCGTTACTGCACACGCTCCAGTTTGCTGTGAACGGTAACTGCACACGCTCAATATTTCCGTGAGTGGGCCCACACGATCCAAGTTTTTGTAAGTTCACACGATCTAATGTGCTGTGAACACTAACCGCAACCGCTCCAGTTTGCTGTGAACGGTAACTGCACACGCTCCATATTCATTGCATTATATATTCATACGCATTATATACATTAAAAAAATATCCGAACACTATGGTTGATTACAGAATTCAGAAAAAAATATCTGGCAACGATTTTATTTAGAAATTAGTGATCTGGCAACCTTCGTGTCACGTGACACGG
Source organism: Ryuthela nishihirai (assembly GCA_038380435.1). Classification (NCBI taxonomy): domain Eukaryota; kingdom Metazoa; phylum Arthropoda; class Arachnida; order Araneae; family Heptathelidae; genus Ryuthela; species Ryuthela nishihirai. The sequence goes on along the minus strand of JAWZYU010000016.1, from coordinate 10,079,815 downwards.
TGGCCAGATCACTAATTTCTAAATAAAATCGTTGCCAGATATTTTTTCTGAATTCTGTAATCGACCATGGTGTTCGGATACTTTTTTGAGCGACTGTACTATTCTTGAGGATATAATAGTGATGGGTGGTACGAAAGCAATCGATGACAAAAAGTTGATGCATTTCCAGAAAATAGTTTGAAAATCTCTGTCGCAGATTACAAAGCTGCTTCATTGGACTCTCGATTCTTTTCCTTTAGAGCTATTCGAAGGCTTACCTCATTGCAGGAAATCGTCCGGTGTCTTTGGGTGCCCTTTGACCTCCCATGCCGTGGCGAGGGTCGATGAGGGAACTCTGAACTGACACTCTTCATCGAAGAAGGAAATTTCGATGGATCAGCCAATGGGCAAAGTGCTTACAAAACGAAGGAAGTTCGCGAAGAATATATTCCAAAATTCGCAAAAGTTTTTTTGTAAAGGTATTTATAAATGTCCCATAATGCAATTCGGTATAACGATTATCGGATGCGTCACACAGAAAGGGAAACGGGAAACGGATGATGCGAATGGACGATGATGAAAACATCTACCGACGAAACACAAGGTGAACTTTAAGGTAGGAAATATCCCCTGATGGCTTTTTCGACCAAGAAGGCGAAATCTTAAGTGGAAAAATATTAAAATGGGAAACATCATAATCATCCTCAAGCAGCCATGGGCTACGGAGGTCCAACCAGACCGTGCAATTTAGTTCTCCAAGCAAGTCTATCCTGAGCTACATCTACTGCATCTGGCCACTGCACACCAATTCTAACAAGGTCCTGTTTGACATTGTCTACCCACCGCATCCTAGGTCTCCCCTTCTTTCTGAGGCCTTTAGGCACATGCTTCATAACCCTATTCGCCAATCTTTAATTATTCATACGGGCAACATGGCCAAACCAGCGGGGTCTCTCTCTGCACAATATGCTGCTTAAAGGAGGTTGCAAACTCCTTTGCCTAACCTCATCATTAGTTACAAAGTTGAACCACCAAATGCCCAAGGTAATGCGTAAGCATCTGGAATCAAAAGCATAGACGACGAAAAAAACTAACGTAACTAAAGTGTGAAAAATGTTCATGATGATGTTCTGTAACATCAGAAGAAATGGTTTCTTTGGGCAATTCATTTTCTGTGGCAAAAAAACTTCTTGTTAATCGAGTTGGTAAGATTGGAGTACAAGGATCAGTAAGATAGATCCTCTGTATTTCATACATATGGTTTAAAATGAAGAGATTTAATAAATGGATAGACCGAAGTTGAAGCTACTATAACTGCAGTAGAGTTTGGGTAAGTTATCATTTCAAATATGAAATTTATTGCATTTTTTCGTATATATCTAAGTAAGAAATTGGAACGTTGGTGGTCGAAGAACACGAGATCGTTTTGGTCGTCTTAACAAAGTACCAAACTTATCCAATGAAGTTGGGTTGTTTTACCTCTGAGCGGCACTTTCTTGCACACAGTGGTCTAAATGGTCAGGTCACATGGACCCCGAAGACTCAGAGAAGGTTAAGGGAGGGAACCCATTGAAACAGCTGTTGGGAAACAGATGATAGCCTCCCGTCAAGGCCATCCAGCGTGTTCTTTAACATGCACAGGGTATGTCTCTCTCGCACAGAGGGCTACAGCTTAACGTCCCATCCGACGGGCGGCGGTCTTTCCAAGCCCATCGGTGTCCTCTACTGACCGTGGGCAGGGAATTTTGCGGACATAAATCTTAACGCTGACCAAGCTGGGACTCGAACCTGGGAACTACAGATTACGAGCCTGGCACGCTACCGACTGAGCCATCCCCGTCCCACCCACCAATGAAGTCAACCTTTCATAAGACTAATATCTTCTTTGCTAAAAACAAATTCAAAATATTCCGAAGATGTTTATAAAATTATATATTATATTCGAATTTGAGAATTGCAGATAAATAAATAATTAAAACTTGGGAACTGCAGATTACGAGTCAGAGCACTACCGACTGAACTAACCTGGTCCTCTTTAAAATCTGCAAGCATCAGTGAAAAATTTCATCATCGTCGGAATTAAATCCCCTCAAGCAGCTGCTTGCCACAGAGGTCTGACAGGAGCCTGCCTGTTTATATGCCATAGTAGAAGGTCTGAGAGGATGGCAGGACCTCAGCAGAAAGACGACACATACATCCATGCCTTACCCGGGGCTCGAACCCAGGTCCCTTAGATCAGCAGCCAAGCACGCTAACCACTCGGCCACGGGACGGCTATTATAAATACCCCCTCAAGCAGCTGCTTGCCACAGAGGTCTGACAGGAGCCTGCCAGTTTATATGCCATAGTAGAAGGTCTGAGAGGATGGCAGGACCTCAGCAGAAAGACGACACATACATCCATGCCTTACCCGGGGCTCGAACCCAGGTCCCTTAGATCAGCAGCCAAGCGAGCTAACCACTCGGCCACGGGAAGGCTATTATAAATACCCCCTCAAGCAGCTGCTTGCCACAGAGGTCTGATAGGAGCTTGCCAGTTTATATGCCATAGTAGAAGTTCTGAGAGGATTGCAGGACCTCAGCAGAAAGACGACACATACATCCATGCCTTACCCGGGGCTCGAACCCAGGTCCCTTAGATCAGCAGCCAAGCGCGCTAACCACTCGGCCATGGGATTGGCGTCGGAATCTTACCTTTATGAAATTCCACTCTGTCTTCCGTCGCAAAAGAGCCTAACCGCTCTTTTGCCTGCATAAAAAGAGCGCAATCAGTCAGAGAAACGGGGAAAGCCTTTCAAAGAGCAATTGACATCGAGGACTGGAAATTGAAGAGGCGAGAAGACCTTGATTAGGGCAACGCGACTTAAGGAAAGACAGTGTCAATAATTCTCTGAACTTTCCAGGGCTCTTGGGCATCAGCAATTATGGGTCAGAGATTCAAGCTGTTCCGAAAAGTGGCAATGTTATCGCATCCGCAAAAGGAGCAGACGGAAATGGAAGGGAGAAAAGCACGTGGCCAAACACAAAACCAATCCTTCCGGCTGCAAAGTGGAGAAAAGTTGGCGACGCCATTTAAAAACACAAGGACAAAAGGTCAAATGATAGAACAATAAAATGAAGAGGGAAATGGTGAAATTAGACAGGAGATAGGTATGGTGGCGCCTCCAGGCAAAGGGCATTCGAAACATTCTTTTTTCCCTCCGGGGCGGGGGTGGCTCAGTCGGTAGCGCGCCAGGCTCGTAATCTGTAGTTCCCAAGTTCGAGTCCCAGCTGGGTCAGCGTTGAGATTTATCTCCGCAAAATTCCCCGCCCTGCCCACGGTCAGTAGGGGACACCGATGGGCTTGGAAAGGCCGCCGTCCGTCGGATGGGACGTTAAGCCGTGGCCCCGTGTGTGGGAGAGCCATACCCTGTGCACGTTAAAGAACACGCTGGATGGCCTTGACGGGAGGCTACCATCTGTCTCCCAACAGCTGTTCCAGTGGGTCCCCGCCCCCAACCTTCTCTGAGCCTTCGGGGTCCATGTGACCTGGCCATTTAGCCCATGGTGTGCAAAAAAGTGCCGCTCAGAGGTAAAACAATAACAACAACAACTTTTCTCCCTCTCCCCCAAAAAATGTGTTTTTATTTATTTAACCAACAGAAATAACAAAATGAAATTAAAATTATGTAACATTTTTCGTATTTTATACAGAGATAATTTTTGATATTATTCAAGGATTCTAAAGGAATCAGAATCCAAGTCTCAAAATTCTGACATTTTTTCGTTTGAAATTATTTTAAGATACGTCTGCGTATTGTGTTCGCGCTGCCAAAAAATATGAATCATCTGCTACTTCTACGAGCAAAAGAAAAACGCGACGTCGATGTCCTTGAAGAGGTCATCGGATGAGGAAGATCGTTTCTTCCTTCCTAAAACGAACCCTGCCAGCTTCCAGCTCAGAAAACCGTGACTTCAGCGTCACATAACATGTTGAAAGGCGTTGCGTGATCCACAATGATTCACCACAGTCGCATGCGAACGCGAATCTTGTATTCACGAGACAAGCCAGAGATTACGAGATCTCACCAGATAAGTCGTTTTGCACAGTCTTATCACTTCACTGATGAAGCAGCATCAGAATCAAAAATGCAACAGTAGTCCCTTCAACATAAAGATCGTATCTCATACATTGGGACGAGGGTTGATTCAGTCGGTAGCGCAACAGGTTCGCAATCTGCAGTTCCCAGGTTCGAGGGGGGCGGGGGTGGCTCAGTCGGTAGCGCGCCAGGCTCGTAATCTGTAGTTCCCAGGTTCGAGTCCCAGCTGGGTCAGCGTTGAGATTTATCTCCGCAAAAATTCCCCGCCCTGCCCACGGTCAGTAGGGGACACCGATGGGCTTGGAAAGACCGCCGTCCGTCGGATGGGACGTTAAGCCGTGGCCCCGTGTGCGGGAGAGCCGTACCCTGTACGTTAAAGAACACGCTGGATGGCCTTGACGGGAGGCTACCATCTGTCTCCCAACAGCTGTTCCAGTGGGTCCCCTCCCCCAACCTTCTCTGAGCCTTCGGGGTCCATGTGACCTGGCCATTTAGCCCATGGTGTGCAAAAAAGTGCCTCTCAGAGGTAAAACAACCCAACCCAGGTTCGAGTCCCAACTGTGTATGCTTTGAGATTCATTTCCGCTAACCCCCCCCCCCCCTGTCCTCTGTGAGAAAGGGGACATCGATGGGGCTGGATAGGCCGCCATCCGTCGGATGAGACGTTAAGCCATAGTTCTGTGTGTAGGAGGGTCATACTCTACTCATGTTAAAGAGCACTCTGCATGGCTTTTACAGGAGACTTCCATCTGTATCCTAACACCTGTCGAGTGGGTCCCCTTCCCTCGTCCTTCTCTGAGCCCTAGGGGTCTTTGTGACCTGTCCATTTAGCCCATTGTGTGCAAAAAAATTCTACTCACAGTAACACAGTCATTTGTATGCATTACCTTACTGTTATTATATCTGAATACACCTGAAAAAATCTCCGCAAAATTCCCCGCCGTGCCCACGGTCAGTAGGGGACACCGATGGACTTGTAAAGGCCGCCTTCCGTCGGATGGGACGTTAAACTGTGGCTTCGTGTGTGATAGAGCCATACCCTGTGCACGTTAAAGAACACACTGGATGGCCTTGACTGGAGGGTACCATCTGTACCCCGAAGGCCATAAGGACCCCGAAGGCCACAAGGACCTTGAAGGCCACAAGAACCCCGAAGGCCACTGTACCCCGAAGGCCACAAGGACCCCGAAGGCCACTGTACCCCGAAGGCCACAAGGACCCCGAAGACTCAGAGAAAGTTGGGGGAGGTCCTCTCCCCCAACCTTCTCTGAGCGTTCGGTGTCCTTGTGACCTGGCCATTTAGCCCATGGTGTGCAAAAAAGTGCCGCTCAGAGGTAAAACAACCCAACCCTCTGAGAGGATCTTTTTTGCGCATAAAAAGCTAAATGGCCAGATCACAACGACCTCGAGGGCTCAGAGAAGGTTGGGGGAGGAGACCCACTGGCACATGATAGCTTCTCGTCAAGGCCATCCAGCGTGTTCTTTAACGTGCACAATGTATGGTCTTCCATACACGGAACACGGCTTAATGTCCCATCGTGCGAACGGAGGCCTTTCGAAGCCCATGGTGTCCCTTACCGACTGATGGCAGGGCGAGGAATTCGACGGAGATAATTCTTAATGCTGACTGAGCCGGGCTTCGAGCCTGGGAACTGCAGATTACGAGCCTGGCCAAGCCTGGCGCACTACCGACTGAGCCACCGCCATTCATTAACTAATCGTTGCAGATGTTTATGAGAATAGAAATGAAATAATTATTAATTATTATCAAATGCGATTCAGGAGCAAATTCATTTCGTGTCAAATGATTTTACTTTCTCACAAAAAGCCCAAAGCACTAGCATTCCTTTTCGTAGTTGCGGAACAGTTTAACCTTTATCAGCACAGTTTTGAAGTTGGGTTGTTTTACCTCTGAGCGGCACTTTTTTGCACACCATGGGCTAAATAGCCAGGTCACAGGGACCCCAAAGGCTCAGAGAAGGTTGGGGGAGGAGACCCACTGGAACAGCTGTTGGGAGACAGATGGTAGCCTCCCGTCAAGGCCATCCAGCGTGTTCTTTAACGTGCACAGGGTATGGCTCTCCCACACACGGGGCCACGGCTTAACGTCCCATCCGACGGACGGTGGCTTTTCCAAGCCCATCGGTGTCAACGCTGACCCAGCTGGGATTCGAACCTGGGAACTACAGATTACGAGCCTGCCGCGCTACCAACTGAGCCATCCCCCGCCCAAATTGTCTTGAAGTAGTAACGAAAGTTTGAAAATGTGAAAACTTTAAGCCATTATTGTTAACGGTGTATTCATGCTAGACCTTTTAAATTTAGAATGTAGTGGTCAAGGGATTTGCACCGAAACAATTATTTACTTCCCCCTTACCCCAGTGCGGGTGGTAAAACGGAATTTGTTTTGATTTAAAGGAAAAATGAAAAATGATTTTTTGGGTTGAATAGGTTCCAATGAAGTATTACTTCAATTTTACAAATTATCCATTAGGTGGAATTTCCACCATTAGAGGACCAAAAAGCCCGAAAAAATGACGAAATTCATTCTCTTTGAAAACGAGAGTTCCATGTTCACCAGAAGCAATTTATTCTTTGAGTTTTTTACATTGAGACTTCATTTCCTAAGCTCTGTTCTTCTGTCTAGAAACTTCTGACTGTCTTAACACACGAGAGAAATGATTAGGCGTGTACAGTCGCTCAAAAAAGTATCCGAACGCCATGCTTGATTACAGAATTCAGAAAAAATATCTGGCAACGTTTTTTTTAGAAATTAGTGATCTGGCAACTTTCGTGTTACGTGATTACAGAATTCAGGAAAAATATCTGGAGCGTGTACAGCAACTGTACACGCTCCAGTTACCGTTCACAGCAAACCGGAGCGTGTGCAGTATACTTTGCTGCACACGCTCCGGATCCTTTGCTGCACACGCTCCGCACAAATATCTGGAGCGTGTACAGCAACTGTACACGCTCCAGTTACCGTTCACAGCAAACCGGAGCGTGTGCAGTATACTTTGCTGTGAACGGTAACTGGAGCGTGTACAGTTGCTGTACACGCTCCGGATATTTTTCCTGAATTCTGTAATCACGTGACACGAAGGTTGCCAGATCACTAATTTCTAAAAAAATCGTTGCCAGATATTTTTTCTGAATTCTGTAATCAACCATGGTGTTCGGATACTTTTTCGAGCGACTGTAGGTGGTCATATTATTTTGATACTAGATCGTGTGGTCTCACTCACGGAAATATTGAGCGTGTGCAGTTACCGTTCACAGCAAACTGGAGCGTGTGCAGTAACGCACACGCTCCAGTTTGCTGTGAACGGTAACTGGAGCGTGTACAGTTGCTGTACACGCTCCAGATATTTTTCCTGAATTCTGTAATCAACCATGGTGTTCGGATACTTTTTTTGAGCGACTGTAGGTGGTCATTGTAAACCCCAGAAAAGCATGTTTTAACTCTTCGATTGCCTTTAAGGTAACGAACTCAGGAGGAGGAAAGACAATTCTGACGCAGTTTCTCTTCTTTATTGGAATTCACACTTAAAAAAGAACACTGCAATATTTCTTTATCCATGTAATTAAAGTAACATTACGCTTTTTCAATCCTGGACAATTCCTTCTATAATTGCTTTTTCTTCTTTTAATGTTACTTGAATCATAATAAGAACACTATTTGGGAAAAAGTTGTTGGTTCTGATAGTAATGAGATTTTTTCAATGGCATTTTACTGCGATAAAATTACTGTGATTACACCACTAGAAAATGGCTTAACAACAAAGCAAAAATAGTCAGTTAAAATTTCCTTTTCGAATAAATTATATAGTGCTATATTGTAGAATTTTTAAAATTTTTTAAAAAGGTTTATGACTTTGTAATTTTAGGAATTGCCTCAAAACATCGTTATAACAGTTTTCGTTAGAAATCTTTAAAAATAACTTTTCAATTCTTTGCGAAGACAATTTTGGATTACTAGAGCGTAAAATGATGAAAAATGAATCTTACGATAAGAAACTAGAACTCCTAATGATATTGTATGTTTAAAAACTTGAAAGAAATATTATATTGATTTTAAATTTTTAATTCTGGGCACAAGATTGAAAATTAATGTGAATCGGAATATCTGACTTTTCTAAAATCTCCCAGATTGCCTTGTTTGTGACGAATGTTTATAATTTATATTTTCTGTAAGAACAGATTAAATTAATCCGTTTAAAGTCGTTTGCAATCAGCCTAATACTGTAATTGTAAGTATGTATTTTGAAGTTTTTAATACACTGGTTTCCATAAATTAAAGATAATCCCTATATTATGTCAATGGGAAGCTAATGTCGAAGCTCTATAACTTCTAAAATAAGTTTTTCTTTGTTTTGAAAACTGTGATTGCAGATAAAGATCTCAATCAAATAAATCAATATCTCGATTTTCAAGAATATTCGTTCAGTATTTAATGAATTATGGAAGTTTGAATATTTAGCGATAACAATGCCAGCCACAAAAATTGACTTCAGAAGTTAATTAAAACTTAGTAATAAGTATTGTATCAAAGTGTTTAATAAAATAAGTTTGTATTTTAGAACATTTTGTAAAGAATTCTTTCACTATTCTTCAGTTTCTTAAGACTGGCATTGCTGTTGTTAAATATTCAAACTTCCATAACTCATTAAATACTGAACGAATATTGTTGAAAATCGAGATATTGATTTATTTGATTGAGATATTTATCTGCAATCACAGTTTTCAAAACTTATTTTAGAAGTTATAGAGCTTCGACATTAGCTTCCCATTGACATAATATAGGGATTTTTCTTAATTTATGGGTTGGGTTGTTTTACCTCTGAGCGGCACTTTTTTGCACACCATGGGCTAAACGGCCAGGTCACATGGACCCCGAAGGCTCAGAGAAGGTTGTGGGAGGGGACCCACTGGAACAGCTATTGGGAGACAGATGGTAACCCCCCGTCAAGGCCATCCAGCGTGTTCTTTCCCGCACACGGGGCCACGGCTTAACGTCCCATCCGACGGACGGCGGCCTTTCCAAGCACATCGGTGTCCCCTACTGACCGTGGGCAGGGCGGGGAAATTTTGCGGAGATAAATCTCAACGCTGACCCTGCTGGGACTCGAACCTGGGAACTACAGATTACGAGCCTGGCGCGCTACCGACTGAGCCACCCCCGCCCCATCTTAATTTATGGAAACTAGTGTAGCTTGTAATACAAAGAAGTTAAAAATTGCTCGTCTGTTGACTGAGTCAGATTTTTTTTTCTGTAAACAGTGTCGGGCTCAGTAATTATCGAAATAGTTCTGGTCCGGGCAGACTCGGGATCTAAAATCTGAACTCTTAACTCGTTTCGATTACTGTAGATGTTCGAATAGTAGCTTGGGTTACAATTAAAAATTTCTTTCTTGTATCGGGCTACAATTTGAGCTCAAGTTGTTGTAATAATCATCATAATACCATCACATTATTGCTCGGTGATTTTTCAATTAATTTATGAACATGTGATTTATAAAAAAAAATGCTTGTGCCAGTTTTTTTTAAACTTTCGTGGAAAGGCCAGACTTTTTTCTGTCAGAATAGATAAGTCATACGAAATTAGATGGAATAGCGAAGATTCGTATACCAAAGACATACATAGCCATTATATAAGGAATAATACCGACTCGATAAGAATGAATTTCGCGGGACATTTCAAGGTTGGTGGGGGATGAGAAACAAATTGATGTTCTGCGGGTTTGGATTGGATTGTTTTACCTCTGAGCGGCACTTTTTTGCACACCATGGGCTAAATGGCCAGGTCACATGGACCCCGAAGGCTCAGAGAAGGTTGGGGGAGGGGACTCACTGGAACAGCTGTTGGGAGACAGATGGTAGCCTCCCGTCAAGGCCATCCAGTGTGTTCTTTAACGTGCACAGGGTATGGCTCTCCCGCACACGGGGCCACGGCTTAACGTCCCATCCGACGGACGGCGGCCTTTCCAAGCCCATCGGTGTCCCCTACTGACCGGGGGCAGGGCGGGGAATTTTGCGGAGATAAATCTCAACGCTGATCCAGCTGGGATTCGAACCTGGGAACTACAGATTACGAGCCTGGCGCGCTATCGACTGAGCCACCCCCGCCCCCTAACTACTAGGATCACTCCATTTATAGGACTAATTAGAATATTTCCAAATATGTACAGAATAATTTTCACCTACCGTTGCTCCAAAAGAATTCCTTCTCTTCTTCTTCATGCTACAATTTGGTTGATGCAACTGATACTTCTAGTCAACGAAGAGAAACAGAAACTCCGCGCAGCTACGTCAACAGTCTCGAATCTTTCGGATGCAATGAATCCTGTAGCCACACATCGGGTCGTATAAAAAGAAACCTCCATCAACATACAAAAGCAGAGTAGCCAATGGCATAGATCCTCGTCAGTAAGTGTATTGTCAATCCCTACATTTAAGAACACTTCGAAACTGCCACTGTTTAGGTTCCCATTGGTTCGTAAGTCGTCAGTCATTATATTTATTAACGCTTCGCACCCAATAACACGACAACAACAGCCACTGATTCATTTCGAGCTTATCTTGAACGATGAACGATTGCCTCTCGGCAGCACAGACTCAACGGGTAACTGTCATTCATGTTCTAACGAGAGATATTTTTTATCTCAACGCCACGTACGAAAAAAAACTAATGATGCGTTTTTAAGCAAGCGAGAAATATGAGAGATGATAAAATCGTGTTGCTAAATCTAGGAGTGACGATTAGTGGAAATATGAAAGAAAAACTTGTATTTGAAACAGATTATTATGCGCAGTTAAAAGATTTTTCTCCCAAAGCAAGATCACCATCTCTATTGCGAATCTGGGGCGGGGGTGGCTCAGTCGGTAGCGCGCCAGGCTCGTAATCTGTAGTTCCCAGGTTCGAGTCGCAGCTGGGTCAGCGTTGAGATTTATCTCCCCAAAATTCCCCGTCTTGCCCACGGTCAGTAGGGGACACCGATGGGCTTGGAAAGGCCGCCGTCTGTCGGATGGGACGTTAAGCCGTGGCCCCGTGTGCGGGAGAACCATACCCTGTGCACGTTAAAGAACACGCTGGATAGCCTTGACGGGAGGCTACCATCTGTCTCCCAACAGCTGTTCCAGTGGGTCCCCTCCCCCAACCTTCTCTGAGCCTTCGGGGTCCATGTGATCTGGCCATTTAGCCCATGGTGTGCAAAAAAGTGCCGCTCAGAGGTAAAACAACCCAACCCACCCCTCTCCGGGAATGAGAAAAGTCGCAGCTCTCAATCCCTTGACGATCAAACTCTACCTTCAGCAGTAACGAATCACAGGTCGTGTCCTGTAGACATGGAACTCATGAAATAATAAGCTGAAAAAAAATGTTTTTGTGGTGAGTGGGATTCGAACCCACGTCTCCTGGAAACAAGACTTCCAGGAGACTTCTACTCTAATACTGTCGACCGAATAATAGCACGAGATCATATTATAATTCATTCATAAAAAAATATATTTATAATAATTAGTAATCCCACCCGGATAATGACAATTTTTCTTCTAAAATATTCTAAAATTTTCTTCTGAGGTCCTGCCATCCTCTCAGAATTTCTACTCTGGCATATAAACTGACAGACCTCTGTGGCAAGCAGCTGCTTGAGGGGGTATTTATTTATTTCATTTATTTGGGCCTCCTGGAAATGCATAGGATCCCTCCTCTCACTGGAAATGTATAAAATACACCCCCCCTCCCCCCCCACACACACACTTTACCCTGGAATATGGGAATTGGCGAAGCCTCGCTCGATGGTTAATACCATGACGGCTATTTAAATGACATTATGGATAAAGGGAAAATTTCTATTAATTTTACTATGATATTGTGTCAGGTATTTGCAGGGTGTACCTAAAAAATTAATAATATATTAAATATCTTACTCTTATAGCAATAATGTAACATAAAAAAAGTAGTAAAACTTTTAACTGAATAGATATTTGAATATTGTTACATTAATTACTGTAATGAATTATCGTTTTATTCATTTGTAAAGTATAACTTAAAGCAAAATTGAAATGATGTTGCATCAAAATTTAAAAAACAATTTCCCTCCAAATGCGACGTTATCCAAAGAGCAGTGATAGCCTTTGCTGTGAAGATAGTCTTGGGCGGTGCTCGGTCGATAGCGCGCCATGCTCGTAATATGTAGTTCCTAGGTTCGAGTCCCAATCCTGCCATCTCCGAGACTTATCTCCGATGCTGCCATCTCCGAGACTTATCTCCGATGCTGCCATCTCCGAGACTTATCTCCGAGACTTATCCCCCCTCCTTTTGATCAGAAAGGGGACATGGACTTGGAAAGGCGCCATCTATCGGATGGGAAAAGGTGATTTCGTGTGCAGGAGCTATACTCTGTGCACGTTAAAGAACCCACGGGATGACTTTAACGGGGGACTTTTATCTGTCTCCTAACCGCAGTTCAGCCGTCCCGTGGCCAAGTGGTTAGCGCGCTTGGCTACTGATCTAAGGGACCTGGGTTCGAGTCCTGGGTTAAGGCATGAATGTATGTGATGTTTTTCTGCTGAGGTCCTGCCATCCTCTCAGATCTTCTACTATGGCATATAAACTGACAGGCTCCTGTCAGACCTCTGTGGCAAGCAGCTGCTTGAGGGGGTATTTATTTTTTTTTAACCGCAGTTCAGTGGATCATCTTTCTCAACCCTCTATGAGCCTTTGGAATTCTTCTGACCTGTCATTTAACCCACTGTGTGCAAGAAAATGCAACTCAAAATTGAAACAACACAACAACCCTGAAATACGCAAAACATAATCCCCGAAATTCCTGGTATTCATCTTGGAGCTTTCTCTATTACAGCATACGAAAAGCCCAAATCCCACTGCAAACCTCATCTTTATATGCCAAGGAAAATGTTTCCTTTCTTAGTTTAGCAAATGAAGAAAACCTAAAGCGCTGTCTCCTCAACGAAAGCAATAGAATTCTTTTTTCTAAGGTTCCCGATTCTTCCGAATGAAAAAGAATCCAGAAAGCGAAGAAGTTCGCATCACCGGGTGCCAACAAACGCTGGCGAAACCGTCTGCTATCAGAGAACGTTTCCTTTTTTACCTCGGTTCTCTGCAGACTCTGAGGTGCCAACAGCAGAAGAGATAACGTGAGCACATTAACGATGACCTCGAACAGAACGTGGTTAATGGAAACGGCGGAGAACAGTTTTAGGAACCAATGGGAAAGATAACGGAGTGAGGAGGTGGGAGGCATAAGAGAGAGAGACCGACTCTGGCACGTTGTCAGGGATCGGTCTTTTGTGGATGGAAAGCGAGGCTAATGGGGGAACGTTTGCAGGAGAAAGAACCTCCACTTCCATCATCGTAATCAATGAAAAATGGCAGTCGATGGGTTTCATTTTGTCCAAAGCGACAAGACATCAAGTTGCTCGCAAACTTACAAACTAAACTCAGTTTTTTTACTTCTGAGCGGCCTTTTTTTTTTGCATCGAATAAGTTAAATAGCGCAGTCACAAGTATCCCAAAGGGGGAAGAGATTTAAGGTACTTGATGGGAGACAGATGGACGCTTTCTGTCATGGCCATCCTTTATGGTCTATGACTCTTTTGACAATGGGGCGCACCCAGAAAGTTCTAAAAGGGGGGGGGGGAATTTAAAGTCTAATTTTCGGGGGCTGCTGCCTTAGAAAATATGTTATTTAAGCTCTCAATGAGGGTTTATCACACAATAACCTCCTCCTACTGTTCCACGGTTTAACGTCCCATTGGGCGGACGGCGTTTTTTTCTTTCAGGCTCATTGATGATTATTTACCTACAGTATTAGAATTTCTAAGATATACACCTGGTAGTAATTTGTTAGAATAATATAGAGGAAAAATGTCATTAATCAGTTGAACCCACGACCTCCTGATAACATGACAGGTGCTCTAACCACTGAGCTACCAACCGCCAAACAATCATCCTCTATTCGTGACTTTAAGCATTATACCAGAGAATAGTCATTGGAAATGCAGTTGACTGTAATCGAAGTGTCTGGTCCTGATGGCACCTTTCAGTCCAGCGCACACGGCCAGCAGCATGGTATTTTTAAGTACACAATTTACAATTAAAACAAAGCAGCATGGTACTTTTAATTGTGTACTTAAAAATACCATGCTGCTGGCCGTGTGTGCTGGACTGAAAGGTGCCATCAGGACCAGAGACTTCGATTACAGTCAACTGCATTTCCAATGACTATTCTTTGGTATTTTTGGGATTGCTGCCGGGACTTTTAAGAATCTATGGAGAGTGTGGAGAAATAGGCGTATACACCTAAAGACTAAAATTAGACTGTATAATAGTTTGGTTCTTTCTAGGGTTAGTTATGGTAGTGAAACTTGGACAATTTGTAAACAAGATAACAGGAAACTAGATGCTTTTGATTCTAGATGCTTACTCAGTATCTTGGGCATTAGGTGGTTCAACTTTGTAACTAATGATGAGATTAGGAAAAGGAGTTTGCAACCTCCTTTAAGCAGCATATTGTGCAGAGAGAGACTCCGTTGGTTTGGCCATGTTGCCCGTATGGATAATTAAAGATTGGCGAATAGGGTTATGGACAGTGTGCCTAAAGGCCTCAGAAAGAGGGGGAGACCTAGGATGCGGTGGGCAGACAATGTCAAAGAGGACCTTATTAGGATTGGTGTGCAGTGGCCAGATGCAGTAGATGTAGCTCAGGATAGACTTGCTTGGAGAACTAAATTGCACGGTCTGGTTGGACCTCCGTAGCCCATGGCTGCTTGAGGATGAGGATGATTCTTTGGTATAATGCTTAAAGCCACGAATAGTGGATGATTGTTTGGCGGTTGGTAGCTCAGCGGTCAGAACACCTGACATGTTATCAGGAGGTCCCGATTAATGACAATTTTTCCTCTATATTATTCTAACAAACTACTACCAGGTGTATATCTTAGAAATTCTAATACTGTAGGTAAATAATCTCTTGCACCCCTGCAAATATCTCTGTATGAAGAATCTCGTGCTAAATAAACTTTAAATGGAGCACAAAGGAAATTTCTTTCGGGGAGTGCAACCTAGAATGGTCACGTGAATACTTGTTTTAGAACTGACTAACCTTCTCTAAACATTTTGATTTATGATGACAGTTCAAAGATAGATGATTCCTCAAGTTATTCAACTGAAAACGTGAGCCGTGACCTACGTGATATTTACACTTTAAGGATGAATTTTGATGCCTTGTGGATCGGATGCGTTTCCAGTTCAGAGTTTGTTCATCACGAGAAGTTGATACACTAAGAATGGAAGGTAAGCGTCGTAATACGATCGCTTCGATCACTGCTCGATGGTGGCGACAGGTCAATCAACCGCATCCCCACGTGGCGAACTGTACACAGCACGTGGGAAGCTCATCCGAGAAACCAACTGTTCCAACGGCGTCAGGGTGTCTTAGAGATCGGAGAGGCTGATTTCGAAGAAGAGGAACTCCCGATGATATCGTTTGAGAAGCGAAAATTTACTCAGGAAAGGCGACGAAGGAACGATTAAATGATGGAACGAGGAACTAGGTGGAAGTTTGTTCTGCACAGCAAGTGGTAAAAGTTAAGGGAATTTAGATTTTCTTGATGGTTGTGAATGAATTGTTTAGGGAAGTGATCGTGGATTTAGGGAAGTGATGTGATATTATATACTATAAACGATTAAGAAGCATGTTTCCTCCCGTCCCCATCACTTCCGGAATAATACCTGCCGATTGGGGGGCAGGGGGGGCTCAGTCGGTAGCGCGCCAGGCTCGTAATCTGAAGTTCCCAGTTTGAGTTCCAGCTGGACCAGCTTTGAGATTTATCTCCGCAAAATTCCCCGCCCTGCCCACGGTCAGTAGGGGACACCGATGGGCTTGGAAATGCTGCCGTCCGTCGGATGGGATGTTAAGCCGTGATACCGTGTGCGGGAGAGCCATACCCTGTGCACGTTAAAGAACACACTGGATGGCCTTGACGGGAGGCTACCATCTGTCTCCCAACAGTTGTTCCAGTGTGTCCCCTCCCCCAACCATCTCTGAACCTTCGGGGTCCATGTGACCTGGCCATTTAGCCCATGGTGTGCAAAAAAGTGCCGCTCAGAGGTAAAACAACCCAACCCTGGGCATGTTAAAGAACACGCTGGATGGCCTTGACGGGAGGCTACCATCTGTCTCCCAACAGCTGTTCCAGTGGGTCCCCTCCCCCAACCTTCTCTGAGCCTTCGGGGTCCATGTGACCTGGCCATTTAGCCCATGGTGTGCAAAAAAGTGCCGCTCAGAGGTAAAACAATCCAACCCAATTCCAGTAAGAAAGTTCTCGGGGCTCGAGATGGGATAATATTTCGCGGGTGATTCTTCCCAAATTTTATTATCTCCGAATTAATTATCACTCAGTGCTCTCATAATTTATTCAGGCGAAGATTTTCAGCTGGATTATTCCCTTCACAGCCTCCATCTGTTCCAGGTATGTACCCCGGGTGCACAAGGATCATAGGTGCCTTTACATTAGCCAAGATCCCAACGAACTTGAGAACCGATTACGAGTTGATCACTAGATTCTGAATTGCTACGGAGCGGCGACCTTTGAACTGAAACGAGGATGAGTCATCTTCAGTCGCCAAGCTTTTTCTCGTGCAATTACGGCTTCGTTTCGTCACCACATCAAGGCCGCACGTGGTGATTCGGAGCGGCGCCGACCTGACAAACGAAACCTGCATGCATGAGAGAAGACGAGTTCAATTATCTCGAGCGCAGGGGGCGAACATTGATCGCATAGGGTTCAAATCTTCGCTGATCATCCCTTTGGTGATCATTTGCAACATCTTTTCTGACTTCTGTAGCTGAGCGCAGAAGAGAGAAAGTTTCGTTTCGTTAAAAGTTCGTCTTTCCCCAGGGGCGGGGGTGGCTCAGTCGGTATCGCGCCAGGCTCGTAATCTGTAGTTCCCAGGTTCGAGTCCCAGCTGGGTCAACGTTGAGATTTATCTCCGCAAAATTCCCCCGCCCTGCCCACGGTCAGTAGGGGACACCGACGGGCTTGGAAAGGCCGCCGTCCGTCGGATGGGACGTTAAGCCGTGGCCCCGTGTGTGGGAGAGAGCCATACCCTGTGCACGTTAAAGAACACGCTGGATGGCCTTGACGGGAGGCTACCATCTGTCTCCCAACAGCTGTTCCAGTAGGTCCCCTCCCACAACCTTCTCTGAGCCTTCGGGGTCCATGTGACCTGGCCATTTAGCCCATGGTGTGCAAAAAAGTGCCGCTCAGAGCAACTCGTCTTCCCCAGAAGTTTTGCGAGACTTATTTTTAAATAGCATAATAATGCATTTCGGCAAATGTATTAATATTAGACTTTTAAATCTAAATCAGTTCTCGTAATGGAATAGGTTCATGAATAAACAGATTTGATATTATTATATAAACAATTTACGTGTATAAATAGGTAGAGTACTTCTAGAACAGATCTTTAGGAGAAACTGATGGGCTACTTCTTTAAAATTCGCATTAAAGCAGATTTGATACTAACTTTTGTCAACAGAAACTTCGCAATTTGCCAAATTCTTCGGGAACATGTGGAATTCGTAAGAAGTATTTTCTCTGATACTTGTAATTACAAAAAATTTTAGAAAGTTATAAATAGTGTTAAACCTTCTGAAACTAATTCTCTATAATTTTACACGTTGAGAAATAAATCTCTTATATTTCGATTTACAAATCTATTCACAGTTAACTCAGTAACTATATTTTTGCTGCAATCATATAATAATGTCCAAACAGCAGTTTTCAGAATAACTATAATTTCAATTTTTGGTTTCGCAAAATGTTTTTAAAAGCTTCATCCACAAAGAGCAATTAGTTTGTTAGTTACACACAAGCAAGATGAAAACGTTAAGCAGGAAATCGGCGTGTTTCTTAAAGGCAGTTTCCACTTCTCTGTCGCTACGGATATGACGCTTTTCCGTTTCCGATCGGCCCATGCTTTTGCGCAGAAACTCACTCACAGGGGCACACCCTTGACCTGAAAAGAACCAGTTCCTCTGCGGGAAATCTATTTATCAGTTCCTTCTTTGTAAATAATGTTTTTGAAAATGAATTAATAGAAAAAAGATTGACTACAAATATTGAAGTGCAGTCTTTCTTTGTACTCCTAATAATAGTGTACAGATTTTTAAAAAAAAGTGCAACTGCCACGTATATATATATACTGTCGTATCAGAATAATATGGGGGGCGGGGGTGGCTCAGTTGGTAGCGCGCCAGGCTCGTAATCTGTAGTTCCCAGGTTCGAGTCCCAGCTGGGTCAGCGTTGAGATTTATCTCCTCAAAATTCCCCGCCCTGCCAACGGTCAGTAGGGGACACCGATGGGCTTGAAAGGCCTCCGTCCGTCGGATGGGACGTTAAGCCGTGGTCCGTGTGCGGGAGAGCCATACCCTGTGCACGTTAAAGAACACGCTGGATGGCCTTGACGGGAGGCTACCATCTGTCTCCCAACAGCTGTCCCAGTGGGTCCCCTCCCCCAACCTTCTCTGAGCCTTCGGGGTCCATGTGACCTGGCCATTTAGCCCATGGTGTGCAAAAAAGTGCCGCTCAGAGGTAAAACAACCCAACCCAGAATAATATGACCACCTACCATACATGCACTATGGTAGGTGGTCATACTATTCTGATACGACTGTGTAAATGATTGTATATATTTAAGAAATAAACAAAATAAAGTATTATTGATGTGAGGTGCGGATAAGGATAATTCCTAAGCAAGCTGTATTTTAATGTCGCTCTAAAGAGGTGCTGGATTATCTGATATTTGCAACAAGTTCTGAAAACAGAAATCCTAAACAATTTGCAGTCGTAAAAGGATTTTTTTTCACAAAGGAAGTATTCCCATGTTTTTGTTTTCAGAATGGGAATAATCCTTTTCTATTTTTCTGTCAGTTTCTAATGGCTGAAGTAAGGAGTGATTTTTTTTTTGCATCAAGTGCGAAGTACATTAAATGAGAAAATAAGTGCTTAATGGTGCTTTGTCTTTGCTAGTGTCATCAACAGATTTGTTTTCACTTTAGGAGAATTTCACCTGCAAGATAACCCCCTTCTCGTGCAGTCTTAAAAGGTGACTCGATCCGAGGCACTCTGAAAATATTTCACAAAAACCAATTCCACTTTCTCAATTCAGATATCTAAAGGGCGCATTGTAAGCTCAATTTGACATTCTTTGCCTCTTAATAGATGATAAGCACGTGACTTTTCAGAGTTTTAGATCGTCAAAGATGTCACTTTCAGAGTCAATTTCTTTGTTTCGATAATCAAACGAGAATTTCCCATTAGCATTCTCAATTCTCTTCGGATCCTGAAATACATTCTGACTTTGACATGAGACATTTTTCTTGAAAGTTTATTCTCTCTAACTAAATGACAAAGTCAGATGAATAGATCACTTCTCTCGGCAGTTATCTTGTTAATGAAATAAATTAGGAAAGGAACGAAAAAGTTTGTTTAGTAATCAATGGTCCCTAAAGATCTGGATTAGTCCAAAATGCAACCTAGAGTCTTTGGTCCTAGTGTGTCTAATGCACAAAAATAGAAAAGATTATTGAGAGCTGAGTGTTATATTATTCCTAGTTGTAAAAGACAAAAACTTGCTAAATAAGCTCTAACGATTTAGTATCGATAGATTTCTTTAAATTTCCCACGTACCTTAAAAGTTACTATCGATCAAATCCAGATCTAGAAATAAAGTTCGGTCTCAATCAATCAGTTCGATCAAATCAGATCTAGAAATAGAGTTCGGTCTCAATCAATCAGTTCGATCAAATCAGATCTAGAAATAGAGTTCGGTCTCAATCAATCAGTTCGATCAAATCAGATCTAGAAATAGAGTTCGGTCTCAATCAATCAGTTCGATCAAATCAGATCTAGAAATAGAGTTCGGTCTCAATCAATCAGTTCGATCAAATCAGATCTAGAAATAGAGTTCGGTCTCAATCAATCAGTTCGATCAAATCAGATCTAGAAATAGAGTCTGGTAAATCAAGTTACTAAATTTCACCAGAACGGATTGAAACATTATTCGGTGTTGTTGACTTTTTCTTCCAATTCCAGTGGACTTTTAAAAACTAGTTTACAAAACGTGCTTCTTATTTTTTTCGCCTCTGTTCCGATTATTAAAATTCTACAGGTGAATCATTCACTTCATGATCCTCTTATTCCCTTCCCTCCCTATATCTTGCCCCTTCTGACGACAGACATGCACCACTAGTATCTAGCTGAGTCCTATGCATTTGTAATTAACATTATTTTGCACCATTCTTTCCCCCATAATTACGGATTTGCTATTATTATTATTACTTGTTGTAGTATTTGACATCTTACTATAAGTAGAGAAAAGTATTCCACGGCATTGTGAAATGTTGACGTTTTAAATTAAAATTTTCATCCTCTTCTAAAGGGTTGGGTTGTTTTACCTCTGAACGGCACTTTTTTGCACACCATGGGCTAAATGGCCAGGTCACATGGACCCGGAAGGCTAAGAGAAAGTTGGGGGAGGGACCCATTGGAACAGCTGGGAAGGTTGGGGGAGGAGACCATTGGAACAGCTGTTGGGAGACAGATGGTAGCCTCCCGTCAAGGCCATCCAGCGTGTTCTTTAACGTGCACAGGGTATGGCTCTCCCGCACAAGGGGCCACGGCTTAACGTCCCATCCGACGGACGGCGGCCTTTCCAAGCCCATCGGTGTCCCCTACTGACCGTGGGCAGGACGGGGAATTTTGCGGAGATAAATCTCAACGCTGACTCAGCTGGGACTCGAATCTGGGAACTACAGATTACGAGCCTGGCGCGCTACCGACTGAGCCACCCCCGCCCCCTTCTTCTAAAGAGTTCTTTTTATTTTTTTTATTATTAAATTTTATCTTAAAAGTTTAGTTTGTTTCTTCTTAGGAATCAGAATAAAAGGCATAGTTTCTAAATATCCTCAAATACAATGTCTTATTTAATTCTATAAAATTGTTAGGATTCAATTTTTTGGAACGGTCATTTATCACTGAAATGTAACATTGATGCACAGAACCAGTGAGAAATGTTTTTCTTATTTCCTTTTGGAGTTTCCGCCCTTAACTGAGACAGAGAGTAAGAAAAGTTCCGCAAGAACAAATAGTGCAGGCACTTAGCTAAGAAATGCTTTTTGAGGCAAGATAAAGTGGAAAAAATTGGATAACGGAAGAAAAAATTCCATTAAATGTTCAATATTCATTGTTTACTGCTGCCAAAGGACATACAAAATAGAATAATAAATGTCTCTGAAACACGTTCATATACGCAAAAAAAAATTCCCGCCCTGCCCACGGTCAGTAGGGGACACCGATGGGCTTGGAAAGGTCGCCGTCCGTCGGATGGGACGTTAAGCCGTGGCCCCGTGTGCGGGAGAGCCATACTCTCTGCACGTTAAAGAGCACGCTAGATGGCCTTGACGGGAGGCTACCATCTGTCTCCTAACAGCTGTTCCAGTGGGTCCCCTCTCCCAACCTTCTCTGAGCCTTCGGGGTCCATGTGACCTGGCCATTTAGCCCATGGTGTGCAAAAAAGTGCCGCTTAGAGGTAAAACAACCCAACCCAACACGAAAAAGTTCATTTTTTAAGTCTTAATCTTTTTAATTTTTTAGCGTCCTTGAAATTCTTGGTAGAGTTTTAGAGGTCGTCCCCTAGAGCTGTGGATACAGGGAGACAGGTTGGTTTTTCTTCTAAAAAATTTCCCTTAACGAAAACCCAGAAAAACGAATAAGAAATTGATATTAGCGTACCGATTATAGTGTGTAATGTAGATATTTACTGCTTTACCTGTTGTGTTTAACCAGTACACGTAACAGTAAAAAATATTTCCTGCATAGTTATGAATAAACACATTTATAAGTTTACCTTTAAAAAACTATAACGAAAGAAAGCCGAATTCTTCCCATGATCGATTTCTGTAAAGATAATAGTAATTTGTTTGTTATTATATGCATAAAAGGGGGTGGCTTAGTCGGTAGCGCGCCAGGCTCGTAATCTGTAGTTCTCAGGTTCGAGTCCCAGCTGGGTCAGCGTTGAGATTTATCTCCGCAAAATTCCCCGCCCTGCCCACGGTCAGATAGGGGACACTGATGAGCTTGGAAAGGCCGCCGTCCGTCGGATGAGACGTTAAGCCGTGTGCGGGAGAGCCATACCCTGTGCACGTTAAAGAACACGCTGGATGGCCTTGACGGGAGGCTACCATCTGTCTTCCAACAGCTGTTCCAGTGGGTCCCCTCCCCCCAACCTTCTCTGAGCCTTCGGGGGTCCATGTGACCTGGCCATTTAGCCCATGGTGTGCAAAAAAAGTACCGCTCAGAGGTAAAACAACCCAACATGCATAAAAAACCGTCTAAGATTGAAATTTTCCTTCTATACAAAATGTCAAAAAAAATTTTTTTTTTGACATTTTGTACAGTTTTCTTTATTACTTAATTATTTAATAAAATACAGCACTTAAAAATGAAGGTATTCTTCTTTAATGACCCCGTATAACAATTACGTAACCAAATTTTTTGTTGTATTGCAGAATCTAATTCAAACAATAATGAGCGGAAATGCACTGTACCACGTGACATTCCTTTCACCCTTTTGGGTGCAAGGTACATTTCCGCTAATTATCTCACAATACTTATAAGATTATCGCCTCAAGTGAAATAGTAAGCATGTGTTTTTGCTGCACGCATTTACACACTCAGTGTAACAGTCATTCAGGCACACATCATTTGAAACACAGTCATTCAGACACAGAGTCCATATTACGGCATCATTGTGAAACTTCAGAACTGAGATGATTACATTAGAAGTGTTGTCAATGAAAACATCTAGCGATTGCATCTTGGCTTGAAACGCTCAAGTGGATAATCTTCTCGCATATTCTAGCTATCAAGTGGCAGGCTGATGAGTACCTGATAAAACTACACCACAGAAAATTGGGGCGGGGGTGGCTCAATCGGTATCGCGCCAGGCTCGTAATCTGTAGTTCCCAGGTTCGAGTCCCAGCTGGGTCAGCGTTGAGATTTATCTCCGCAAAACTCACCGCCTTGCCCACGGTCAGTAGGGGACACCGATGGGCTTGGAAAGGCCGCCGTCCGTCGGATGGGACGTTAAGCCATGGCGCCGTGTGCGGGAGAGCCATACCCTGTGCACGTTAAAGAACACGCTGGATGGCCTTGACGGGAGGCTACCATCTGTCTCCCAACAGCTATTCCAGTGGGTTCCCTCCCCCAACCTTCTCTGAGCCTTCGGAGCCCATGTGACCTGGCCATTTAGCCCATGGTGTGCAAAAAAGTGCCGCTCAGAAGTAAAACAACCCAACCCAACTCTTGAACATGGCGGCACGGCTTAATGACTCATCCTACGGATGGCGGCCTTTCCAAGCCATCGGTTTCCCCACTGACTACTTGTGGTTTTCTACTTGTGTGTGTGTGGTGCTAACTTTGGGGTCCTTGTGACATGGCATTTGAACTCCCTAGTGCATCAAAAGGTAAACACTTGTGCAATAAAAGAGTTGAAGTTCTCCATTTTATACCACACCGTTTCAAGATTCTCTTCTGGGAATCAGTGCATGCACGCCGCATCCCACGCTGAAGCAGCTAATACGAGGAGGATTCGAACATCAATTCGAACAAGAAGCCCATTCGGTTGTTTTCGTGGTGAGACCTCCGATGCCAACACGATCGTAAGCTGGAGAGTTGTAAAGTCTCTATTTCTACCCACAAAAGAATGAGGCTCGTAAAAATTCCAATTACTGTAAGTGGTCGTGGAAAAGAACTGTGAAGTTTGCAACACTTCAGCGACACGAAACGCGCGTTTCGTGCCTTGTTGAGAATGCTAACGTTGGCCGTTTCCATCAGAGCATGCTGAGCATGAAAAGCAATGGCCCAGAGGTTTTGGAAGCGGCCGAAAGTGCGACTTGTCGAACTTGAAGCGGCAAAGTTTTGCGGAATGGTTTGTTCTGATTGATTATTTTTGTCATCACTGTGCTTGACTGGGCGCAGTTTGTGTCCCGTATCAAATCCATCACAGATCTCCCTTTGGGTAAACGTACTATAAAGAAAGCCACTGTGGATACTTTAATATTGAACTCCGAATAAACACTCAATACATCTAGTCTAGGATTGGTGATTTTACCTCTGAGCAGGCATTTTCGGCACACGGTTGGGTTGGATTATTTTATCTGTGAGCGCCACTTTTTTGCACACCATGGGCTAAATGGCCAGATCACATGGACCCCGAAGGCTCAGAGAAGGTTGGTGGGAGGGAATCCACTAGAACAGCTGCTGGGAGACAGATGGTAGCCTCCCGTCAAGGCCATCCAGCGTGTTCTTTAACATGCCCAGGGTTGGGTTGTTTTACCTCTGAGCGGCACTTTTTTGCACACCATGGGCTAAATGGCCAGGTCACATGGACCCCGAAGGTTCAGAGATGGTTAGGGGAGGGGGACACACTGGAACAACTGTTGGGAGACAGATGGTAGCCTCCCGTCAAGGCCATCCAGCGTGTTCTTTAACGTGCACAGAGTATGGTTCTCCCGCACATGGAGCCACGGCTTAACGTCCCATCCGACGGACGGCGGCTTTTCCAAGTCCCCTTTTGACCGTGGGCAGGGAGTTTTACGGAGATAAATCCCAACGCTGGTTCAGCTGGGACTCGAACCTGGGAACTACAGATTACGAGCCTGGCGCGCTACCAAACTGAGCCATCCCCGCCCCTGAAAGTAAATGGGATTATTATCTCCAGTCTACCGAAGAATACGGAAGATTCAATCTGAGGTCTTCTTTTTCCTCACAATTCTAGCCGATTGAATTTCTCCGACCTCCACGTGGTTTGCGGTTGATTCTGGAATTATTTCTTCGCAGATTTTTTTTATTTCCCCCCTTCACATAACTTAAAAGTCCCGCGGAGGAAGAAGGACTCTCTTGGCGCCAAAATCCTCTACACGGAACGTCATGCTAAATTTAGTTGTCACGTGCATGACCTGGACCAGGAATGCACGCAGAGTCGCGTGCGGGAGGCGTTGCATTCGTCAGATGCTTTGTAAACATTCCACTACCTGGCGAGGGGTGGGGGTGGGAAGACAAAATGAAATGGTCTCTTTATAGACGGAACTAATTTCCAAAAGGAGGGGACTGATATTTAATTTGGTGCAACTTTTAACGCCTGATTTATTTGGAACTAGTTGAACTGTACCAGGCGCTGCCCGTTCTTATTGTTACTGCATTAAAGGTTAGTTTTGTCATTTACCAGTTGTTGGAAATCTTTTTGTGTTATCCTCCTGCTCGAATACTAAGCACCGCCCCCCCCCCCCCACACACACACACACGCACACATACGCACAGAGCTCAGTCGGTGGCGCGCCAGGCTCGTAATCTGTAGTTCCCAGGTTCGAGTCCCAGCTGGGTCAGCGTTGAGATTTATCTCCGCAAAATTCCCCGCCCTGCCCACGGTCAGTAGGGGACACCGATGGGCTTGGAAAGGCCGCCGTCCGTCGGATGGGACGTTAAGCCGTGGCCCCGTGTGCGGGAGAGCCATACCCTGTGCACGTTAAGGAACACGCTGGATGGCCTTGACGGGAGGCTACCATCTGTCTCCCAACAGCTGTTCCAGTGGGTCCCGTTCCCCAACCTTCTTTGAGCCTTCGGGGTCCTTGTGGCCTGGCCATTTAGCCCATGGTGTGCAAAAAAGTGCCGCTCAGAGATAAAACAACCCAACCCAACCTTACTACAGATCCAGTATGTTGGTGTTGTAACAAGAAAAAATAAACTTGATAAAATGCAGCGTTGTCAAGTACGAAAGATGAAACTACGACTGATCTTCATAAAATGGGGGGGCGGGGGGGGGGCTCAGTCGGTAGCGCGCCAGGCTCGTAATCTGTAGTTCCCAGGTTCGAGTCCCAGCTGGGTCAGCGTTGAGATTTATCTCCGCAAAAATTCCCCGCCCTGCCCACGATCAGTAGGGGACACCGATGGACTTGGAAAGGCCGCCGTCCGTCGGATGGGACGTTAAACCGTGGTCCCGTGTGCGGGAGAGAGCCATACCCTGTGCACGTTAAAGAACACGCTGGATGGCCTTGACGGGAGGCTACCATCTGTCTCCCAACAGCTGTTCCAGTGGGTCCCTAACCTTCTCTGAGCCTTCGGGGTTCATGTGACCTGGCCATTTAGCCCATGGTGTGCAAAAAAGTGCCGTTCAGAGGTAAAACAATCCAACCCAACTCATCAAATGGGCAGCGTTTTACCGTTTCTCGTAAGAATAGCATATTAAATATTTTATACTATCACACCCCACTTTTGAAATTTCGACTTGAAACTGGCCACTGCAACTTGGACGACAACCAAAAACACTCTGTCGAATTTTGAAGCTTCTCCCACCATTTTCCCGATGAGTTATAGCTATTACAAATGCACAGACAGACAGACATCTTTTTATTTTTATTGATGTAGAATTTATGTTTGCTAAATTTAAGTAATAGAGCGCAGAAGAAATATCTTCTCTTTCAGATGTTTGTTACGAAGTTTAAGTTCTTTTACTCACAGGAGAAGTTTCGGGTCACTTGGAAAAGGACTGGGGGTGGGGAAAGGGGGAGTGCTATCGGATTCATTCCAAAACCAACAGGTGTCATTCAGAAGCCCTCTATCCAATTAAAATTGGCATTTTTATATTATAATTTGTACTTATACCTGATAATCTAGGACAGCCTAAAAATAGGGCTCTTTTTCCACCCTCTTCCCAAAAAATTGTACTCTAGTTAACCCTAATTTCAAATGCTTCACCGTATAAGGGGCCTTCAGCTTCTTCGTTGGGGCGGGGGTGGCTCAGTCGCTAGCGCGCCAGTCTCGTAATCTGTAGTTCCCAGGTTCGAGTCCCAGCTGGGTCAGCGTTGAGTTTTATCTCCGCAAAACTCCCCGCCCTGCCAACGGTCAGTAGGGGACACCGATGGGCTTGGAAAGGTAGCCGTCCGTCGGATGGGACGTTAAGCCGTGGCCCCGTGTGCGGGAGAGACATACCCTGTGCACGTTAAAGAACACGCTGGATGGCCTTGACGGGAGGCTACCATCTGTCTCCCAACAGCTGTTCCAGTGGGTCCCCTCCCACAACGTTCTCTGAGCCTTCGGGGTCCATGTGACCTGGCCATTTAGCCCATGGTGTGCAAAAATGGTGTTCGGATACTTTTTTGAGCGACTGTAGGTGGTCATATTATTTTGATACTAGATCGTGTGGGCTCACTCACGGAAATGTTGAGCGTGTGCAGTTGCTGTACACGCTCCAGATATTTTTTCTGAATTCTGTAATCACGTGACACGAAGGTTGCCAGATCACTAATTTCTAAATAAAATCGTTGCCAGATATTTTTTCTGAATTCTGTTACCAACCATATTGTCCGGATACTTTTTTGAGCGACTGTACAGCTCAGTGTTCCATTCTATACATGGTGTAATATCGCTAGCTTTCTTCTCGATACGATAATAACACCTCAAAACTACCAAGGTCAGTCATCGACCTTCCGAACGAGTGGTGACTTCGTTCATTACCGTGACAGATGGTTCGGCACGGGGATGATTGGGCGGTTCGAGTGCGTTTCAGAAAGGGTGAGAGGTCATGGTTCACTGCTGGGAAATATTCAGAAAATCGTTCGCTTAATGTTCATCTTATTTCATTATATAACTTCATTATATAACGAATACGAAGTAAACGTCTTCTCTCTCAGACACTTGTCAAACACATGGGTTGGGTTGTTGTTGGGTTGTTTTACCTCTGAGCGGCACTTTTTTGCACACCATGGGCTAAATGGCCAGGTCACATGAACCCCGAAGGCTCAGAGAAGGTTGGGGGAGGGGATCCACTGGAACAGCTGTTGGGAGACAGATGGTAGCCTCCCGTCAAGGCCATCCAGCGTGTTCATTAACGTGCACAGGGTATGGCTTTCCCGCACACGGGGCCACAGCTTACGTTCTATCCGACGGACGGCGGCCTTTCCAAGCCCATCGATGTCCCCTACTGACCGTGGGCAGGGCGGGGAATTTTTACGGAGATAAATTTCAACGCTGACCCAGCTGAGACTCGAACCTGGGAACTACAGATTACGAGCCTGGCGCGCTACCGACTGAGCCACCCCCGCCCCATCAAACACATGAAAAATACAATCAAGTGTAAATCGTCATTGAGGACATCAGAAAGAGATCAACAAGGTAGAATATTACAAAAATAAATAAAATAAATACCACCTCAAGCAGCTGCTTGCCACAGAGGTCTGACAGGAGCCTGTCAGTTTATATGACACAGTAGAAGGTCTGTGAGGATGGCAGGACCTCAGCAGAAAACAACACACACATCCGTGCCTTACCCGGGGCTCGATAAAATACCCCCTCAAGCAGCTGCTTGCCACAGAGGTCTGACAGGAGCCTGTCAGTTTATATGACACAGTAGAAGGTCTGTGAGGATGGCAGGACCTCAGCAGAAAAACGACACACACATCCATGCCTTACCCGGGGCTCGATAAAATACCCCCTCAAGCAGCTGCTTGCCACAGATATCTGACAGGAGCCTGTCAGTTTATATGACACAGTAGAAGGTCTGTGAGGATGGCAGGACCTCAGCAGAAAAACGACACATACATCCATGCCTTACCCAGGGCTCGAACCCAAGTCCCTGAGATCAGTAGCCAAGCGCGCTAAACACTCGGCCATGGGACGGCTAAAATTCATCGCCGACACGGCGGGAATTGAACCCGCAACTCGCCAGATTAATGCCAGAGTGCGCTACCATTACACCAAGCATATAATATTATTAATCATATGTTGTTAATTATTAATCATCTTTAAATTGCGGATTGGTATTGGCGTCTGATTCCATCTGTTACTAATATTATAATTAGTGAATACACTTTGGTGAGTAAATATTGGAAGAATTTTCAATCCTAGACGGGGGTGGCTCAGTCGGTAGCGCGCCAGGCTCGAGCCCCAGCTGGGTCAGCGTTGAGATTTATCTCTGAAAAATTCCCCGCCCTGCCCACGGTCAGTAGGGGACACCGATGGGCTTGGAAAGGCCGCCGTCCGTCGGATGGGACATTAAGCCGTGGCCCCGTATGCGGGAGAGGTTACCCTGTGCAAGTTAAAGAAAACGCTGGATGGCCTTGACGGGAGGCTACCATCTGTCTCCCAACAGCTTTTCCAGTGGGTCCCCTCCCCCAACCTTCTCTGAGCCTTCGGGGTCCTTGTGACCTGGCCATTTAGCCCATGGTATGCAAAAAAAAGTGCCGCTCAGAGGTAAAACAACCCAACCCAATCCTAGACAATTCTAAGGACTAGTTTTTAACGATAAACTGATGGAACTCAATGGAATATATCCAAATCTAGATTTTTTTAGCAATATTCGTTTAGTACTTAAAGAGTTAGGAAGCTGAAATGTTTATAAGCAGTCTGAAATTGAATCACAAATGATAATTGTTATTTTACTCAAATAAATCCAGTTTAAAAGTTTGAGCAAATGATTCATTTTTTGTCAGTTTTGAAGGAAGTGCTTAAGACATGCGAAGAAACAGCGTCTTCTGTTAAATATTTCAGGCTCCACAACTCTTTAAATTTCAAACGAATAATGTTGAAAATAGATAGTTCGTGAAATCTGAGGGTGTTATATTTGCTTATATTGCAAATATAGGTGGGTGTTATATTATTATATTGGGTGTTATATTTGCTTATATTGCAAATATAGGTGGGTGTTATATTTGCTTATATTGCAAATATAGATGGGTGTTATATTATTATATTGGGTGTTATATTTGCTTATATTGCAAATATAGGTGGGTGTTATATTATTATATTGGGTGTTATATTTGCTTATATTGCAAATATAGGTGGGTGTTATATTATTATATTGGGTGTTATATTTGCTTGTATTGCAAATATAGGTGGGTGTTATATTATTATATTGGGTGTTATATTTGCTTATATTGCAAATATAGGGTTGGGTTGTTTTACCTCTGAGCGGCACTTTTTTTGCACATCATGGGCTAAATGGCCAGGTCACATAGACCCCGAAGGCTCAGAGAAGGTTGGGGGAGGGGACCCACTGGAACAGCTGTTGGGAGACAGATGGTAGTCTCCCGTCAAGGCCATCCAGCGTGTTCTTTAACGTGCACAGGGTATGGCTCTCCCACACACGGGGCCACGGCTTGACGTCCCATCAGACGGACGGCGGCCTTTCCAAGCCCATCGGTGTCCCCTACTGACCGTGAGCAAGGCGGGGAATTTTGCGGAGATAAATCTCAACGCTGACCCAGCTGGGACTCGAACCTGGGAACTACAGATTACGAGCCTGGCGCGCTACCGACTGAGCCACCCCCGCCCCATGCAAATATAGGTGGGTGTTATATTATTATATTGGGTGGTATATTTACTATCCCCTCCCTCCCTCCCTAACAATGTGTGAGCTGAGCTAATTAGTTGGTTAATTGCGCAATAATCGCGATGAGCAATGACGTCAGAGTTTGATTTTGCAAACGATGTTGCTATGAGTCAGATGATTCTAAATATTCTACATTAAGGACACTGATTATGTTCGGAATAGAACAGCACCTAAAGCGGTGAGAAAATTAAGTTCAGCTGATGATTATCTATTGTGGTAGCATGTGATTTCGTTTATCGTATTAATATCAATGTCGTCGTCTTCAAAAGGAAGCCAATAGCTTCTGCGCGTGTCTGCTGATAAGGCACGTTTTGAGTTCTGATAGGACTTGTTTGCGTCGTTTCAGAGGAAGGAGATTCAATATGAGGCGACCAAGAAATGTCTGCAGTCGATTTATTTTTTATTTAACTCTACACTTCTAGTTTAGTTGAACACTTCTACCCCAATAAAAGATAAATACCCCCTCAAGCAGCTGCTTGCCACAGAGATCTGACAGGAGCCTGTCAGTTTATATGCCACAGTAGAAGTTCTGAGAGGATGGCAGGACCTCAGCAGAAAACAACACGAACATACAGATTCTACGGGACCTGGGTTCGAGCCTTACCGGGGCTCGAACCCAGGTCCCGTAGATCAGTAACCAAGCGCGCTAACCACTGGGCTACGCAAAGCAATTAAAAATAAATGAAATACTTAGAAAATGTTAAGGCAATAATAACATTATAAATACAGTTAGAAAAATACACAATGTAAAAAAAAAATCTTGTATATGTGACAAAAATATACCAAAGAAGAAAATTCTAATATATACATATGACAGAAAATTATAAAATGTTCTTTGGCTGAATCAGATATTTATATCCTTTAGACATAAAAACGAAAACGAAGTCCAGATTTATACTTATACTCTATTATATAGCATTGATTCCCGAAGAAAACCAATTAATAGTTGGATTTGGGTTGGGTTGTTTTACCTCTGAGCGGCCCTTTTTTGCATACCATGGGCTAAATGGCCAGGTCACATGGACCCCGAAGGCTCAGAGAAGGTTGGGGGAGGGGACCCACTAGAACAGCTGTTGGGAGACAAATAGTAGCCTCCCGTCAAGGCCATCCATCGTGTTCTTTAACGTGCACAGGGGCTCTCCCGCACACGGACCACGGCTTAACGTCCCATCCGACGGACGGCGAGCCTTTCCAAGCCCATCGGTGTCCCCTACTGACCGTGGACAGAGCGGGGAATTTTGCGGAGATAAATCTCAACGCTGACCCAGCTGGGACTCGAACCTGGGAACTACAGATTACGAGCCTGGCGCGCTATCGACCGAGCCACCCCGCCCCAAGCGGTAAAGTAAGTTGTAGCACGTGAACAATTAAAGGCGGAAAAGACAATACGGCAAGAGGATGGTGGCTCGATACTTCTTCATCACTGTGGGGCCATCTCTCGAGTGGCCCTTTGAGTTCAATGAGAACGACGCACGGCTCTTTTGGATGTTTTGTTACACTAAATATTAAATGAAAATGGCAAAGCGGAAAAATACGGTAACCATTTTGTGTGCATTATGGGGTTAATAAAAGCTCTGGTTGAGAGATCAAATTAAAATTTCTTGTGTATTACAGAAATTTTGGGGGCCTAGCTCTTGTGGCCACTAATGACAAGCCGCCCTTGAACAGCGTACCAAAAATCGGTTTCATTCACGAAAAAATGAAACATTAGATTTTCTACAATGCATTTATAAAAAAGTCAATGATTTAAAGAAAAATTACAATGTTAAAATTATTGTTTGAATATTTTGTTATTTTTTCTATTTATTTAACAAAATATGCATTTTTTTTTTCTTTACTCATCTTTTGTACAGTTTTTAATGAAATAAAAATGAATTGTACACTAATATAAATTGCTTTGACCTAAAAAAATAATAAAAATAAAATAAATACCCCCCTCAAGCAGCTGCTTGCCACAGAGGTCTGACAGGAGCCTGTCAGTTTATATGCCATAGTAGAAGGTCTGAGAGGATGGCAGGACCTCAGCAGAAAAGCAACACAAACGTCCATGCCTTGTCCGGGACTCGAACTCAGGTCCCTTAGATCAGTAGCCAAGCGCACTAACCACTCGGCCACAGGACGGCATTTTGACCTCAGGCGAGTTAAAAGTCTTTTGGTTTAGAAATATTTAATATTTTTAATTAAAATGAAAAACTTTGTAATGCATTTAAACTCGATATTCTGCAAATTAGGGGGCGGGGGTGGCTCAGTCGGTAGCGCGCCAGGCTCTTAATCTGTAGTTCCCAGGTTCGAGTCCCAGCTGGGTCAGTGTTGAGATTTATCTCCGCAAAATTCCCCGCCCTGCCCACGGTCAGTAGGAAACACCGATGGGCTTGGAAAGGCCGCCGTCCGTCGGATGGGACGTTAAGCCGTGGCCCAGTGTGCGGGAGAACCATACCCTGTGCACGTTAAAGAATACACTGGATGGCCTTGACGAGAGGCTACCATCTGTCTCCCAATAGCTATTCCAGTGGGTCCCCTCCCCCAACCTTCTCTGAGCCTTCGGGATCCATGTTACCTGGCCAATTAGCCCATGGTGTACAAAATAGTGCCGCTCAGAGGTAAAACAACCCAACCCAAATTCTGCAAATTAATTGTTATAAATAAATAAAGTTTTCATTGTTTGTTTCGTACTAGCCGATATATAAAAAGATGCTTATTTTTTACGGATTGAAGGTTGTAGACAATGCTTCGACATTTGAGCAGTTTGGAACCGACCATAAGCATCCGCAGTTAGTGGGTGGGGTGGGGGTGGTCAAAAGGGCAGTTGCCCCACTCTTGGAAAAATTGGTTAAAAAATTTATTCCATTTGAAAAAAATTAGCTGTACCAATATTTAATGTTTCTTCTTAACAAAATGTAATCTTGGTGTAGTTTTTTTACGTTTCCTTTTATTATCGAACATCATTTATTTTTATATATTAATATGAAAAGCGTTTTTTCTTTTATAAAATTTTAATAATAAATTTCCCTTTTCTTCGTTTCGTATCGGGTATCCTTAGTTATATCAATCTTTAGACTAGCAAAGCTAACAGTTTATCTGAAGGATAATTATGGCAGATCCACTTCGACACAGGATCCGAACCCGGTCGTCTGTTGGGTTGTTTTACCTCTGAGCGGCACTTTTTTGCACACCATGGGCTAAATGGCCAGGTCACATGGACCCCAAAGGCTCAGAGAAGGTTGGGGTTTGCACACCATGGGCTAAATGGCCAGGTCACATGGACCCCAAAGGCTCAGAGAAGGTTGGGGGAGGGGATCCACTGGAACAGCTGTTGGGAGACAGATGGTAGCCTCCCGTCAAGGCCATCCAGCGTGTTCTTTAACATGCACAGGATATGGCTCTCCCGCACACGGCGCCACGACTTAACGTCCCATCCGACGGACGGCAGCATTTCCAAGCCCATCGGTGTCCCCTACTGACCGTGGACAGGGCGGGGGAATTTTGCGGATATAATTCTCAACGCTGACCCAGCTCTGTAACTCGAACCTGGGGACTACAGAATACGACCCTGGCGCGCTACCGAATGAGCCCCCCCCCCCCCCCCCGGCGTCTATAGTGTCATCGCATCTGCTACATTTTAAGTAGATTTGCAATGAAAACGAAAGAAGGATGAATGCACTTTTGATTTCGCTTCGTTCTTTTCACATCATCTTTGCCTTACAATCGAGAAATTCCAAGAGTTTCCTTTGTGCTTTGAATTGTATCCTTATCAGGAACTGCGGCGTTGACACAAGGAACTGCTCCTCTCAGAGCGGTGCTGTTCATGTCACAGAATTGCCTTCCTTAACGACCAATAAAACAACACTTGGGTCACGCTTTTCGTTGACCCTTGGACAGCCAAGTAAAGAGACTTGAGCCGAATGTATGAGAATTATAGCCTCGGTAATAGTGATCCCACAAAACCGATTCTGCTGATTAATAAAGTTAACTCGAATGATATACATCGCCTCTAGCGAATAGAAAATGCTCGTTTTCGAAAGAGAATGGGGTTGCCATTTTCCTACTTTTGCACCCTCTAACGGTGAAATTTTGAACTAATGGAGGATTCAAGAAATTAGATGGTAATCAACGAAAAGGGTTGGGTTGGGTTGTTTTACCTCTGAGCGGCACTTTTTTGCACACCATTGGCTAAATGGCCAGGTCACATGGACCCCGAAGGTTCAGAGAAGGTTGGGGGAGGGGACCCACTGGAACAGCTGTTGGGAGACAGATGATAGCCTCCCGTCAAGGCCATCCAGCGTGTTCTTTAACGTGCACAGGGTATGGCTCTCCCGCACACGGGGCCACGGCTTAACGTCCCATCCGACGGACGGCGAGCTTTTCCAAGCCCATCGGTGTCCCCTACTGACCGTGAGCAGGGGGGGGGGGATTTTGCGGAGATAAACCTCAACGCTGACCCAGATGGGACTCGAACCTGGGAACTACAGATTACGAGCCTGGCGCGCTACCGACTGAGCCACCCCCGCCCCAAATTAGATGGTAATCAACGAAAAGGCATACATTTACATCGTATTTGTTATTGCTATCATATAGAGTTTATAAAATCTTGATATGAATGAAAAAAGAAGCAAATTTTTGAGCACTAATATTACATAACTCCCACTCGAGAAAGTACTCGCGTGTGAGAGCAGTGAATAGAACAAACATATGTACAGTCGCTCAAAAAAGTATCCGAATGCTTTGGTTGAATAAAAAAATTCCGAAAAAATATCTTTCAGAATTTAATGATCTGGCATCCTTCGTGTGCAGTACACGAAGGATGCCAGATCACTAATTTCTGAAAAAATCGTTGCCAGATATTTTATTAATGTTGTAGTCAACCATGGCGTTCGGATACTTTTTTGAGCGACTGTACATCTGCGTGAAGTCCGATAAGGCTTATCCGCAGGGGACATAACTATGCTTAAAAAGTATGTAAGTCATGGTGTGTTTGTTCTGTCAGTTCATTTTGTTTTACCTTCGAAGTAACAAATTTTTAGAAACGGTTTTAGCCTCTAATAACTACGAATTTCTATCATGAACGGGGGGGGGGGAGGGGAGTGGGGTTTGGATTAGTCGGTAGCGCACTAGGTCCGCAATCTGATGTTCCCAGGTTCAAGTCCGAACTGTACTAAATTATCACCCTGACCTCGGTCAGAAAAGGGACACCGATGGGCTTGAATAAGGTCGTCGTCCATCGGATGTGACGTTAAGCGGTGGCTCCGTGTGCGGGAGAGCCATACCCTGTGCACATTAAAGAACACGCTGGATGGCGTTCACAGGAGGCTTCTATTTGTCTGCTAATATATAAATAATAATAGCTGTCAAGTGGGTCAACGTTGAGATTTATCTCCGCAAAATTTCTCGCCCTGCCCACGGTCAGTAGGGGTGCCCACGGTCAGTACCGTCCGTCGGATGGGACGTTAAGCCGTGGCCCCGTGTGTGGGAGAGCCATACCCTGACCCGTTAAGGAACACGCTGGATGACCTTGACGGGAGGCTACCATCTGTCTCCCAACAGCTGTTCCAGTGGGTCCCCTCCCCCAACCTTATCTGAGCCTTCGGGATCCATGTGACCTGGCCATTTAGCCCATGGTGTGCAAAAAAATGCAGCTCGCAGGTAAAACAACCTAACCCTGCCCAGTGGGTCTCTTTCAACTAACCTTCTCTGTGCCCTTGGGTCCTTATGACCTGGCCACTTAGTCCATTGCGTGCAAAAACGTGCAGCTAAGAAGTAAAAACAACCCAGTCTAGTATGAACGAACGTTTGCAGTAATCGTTTAAAATTTTTCCATCGGCAGAGGGCGCTTTTAAAACTATTGGTAGATTTTGGAAAATGGGGATCCTAATATTTCGTCAATTCTTATCCAACTCAAAAAGAATTTTCGCATTTATCTCTAAAAACAAGAACGCTGAAATTGTCTACAAACGGGCAGACGACAAAGGGAAATCAATAATTCGATTTTTGAAAACCAGATATAAAAATGAAATGTAAGGGGCCATAACCCAGTGATGTCATCCAGCCTGTTTGGCATAAAATATACAAAAAGGTTTAAAAAGTTTTGGATTATTGGTGAAAAAGTAAGAAAATTATTTTAAATCATAAAAATATCACATTCTTAGAATGTGATATTTTTCAAATTTTCAAGCAATTATTAAAGATGAAATGAATATTCGTATATGAGGAGAACCGTTGTGATTACTCCTTCTTTTCCTGATTCTTACAAATGGTGATTCCCCCAAAGTGGGTGTCGTATCGTTTTAGGCTTTACATTGCAAGAATTATTCTAACCTGTTGATAAGAGATTATTCTATCAGGGTAGACGATACCATTGGGTGAAGGGACGGTACCATTTGGTCCAAGTGAGGAAAGGGGGTTATGGGGGTTAATAACCCCACTTATACCCCACAAAAGCTTGTTGTCTCCGTCTTAACCCTTCTCCTAAAAAAAGTATATCAAATCCCGCGGTTGGGCTCTCAGACACGTAGCAAGAAAAGATTTTCAAGGGAGGAGGAAGTAAAATATCGGGAGAGGAGCAAGAAAAGATTTTCAAGGGAGGAGGAAGCAAAATATCGGGAGAGGAACAAGAAAAGATTTTCAAGGGAGGAGGAAGCAAAATATCGGGAGAGGAACAAGAAAAGATTTTCAAGGGAGGAGGAAGCAAAATATTTGGAGAGGAGCAAGAAAAGATTTTCAAGGGAGGAGGAAGCAAAATATTTGGAGAGGAGCAAGAAAAGATTTTCAAGGGAGGAGGAAGTAAAATATCGGGAGAGGAGCAAGAAAAGATTTTCAAGGGAGGAGGAAGCAAAATATCGGGAGAGGAGCAAGAAAAGATTTTCAAGGGAGGAGGAAGCAAAATATCGGGAGAGGAACAAGAAAAGATTTTCAAGGGAGGAGGAAGCAAAATATTTGGAGAGGAGCAAGAAAAGATTTTCAAGGGAGGAGGAAGCAAAATATTTGGAGAGGAGCAAGAAAAGATTTTCAAGGGAGGAGGAAGTAAAATATCGGGAGAGGAGCAAGAAAAGAGTTTCAAGGGAGGAGGAAGCAAAATATCGGGAGAGGAGCAAGAAAAGATTTTCAAGGTAGGAGGAAGCAAAATATCGGGAGAGGAACAAGAAAAGATTTTCAAGGGAGGAGGAAGCAAAATATTTGGAGAGGAGCAAGAAAAGATTTTCAAGGGAGGAGGAAGCAAAATATTTGGAGAGGAGCAAGAAAAGATTTTCAAGGGAGGAGGAAGTAAAATATCGGGAGAGGAGCAAGAAAAGAGTTTCAAGGGAGGAGGAAGCAAAATATCGGGAGAGGAGCAAGAAAAGATTTTCAAGGTAGGAGGAAGCAAAATATCGGGAGAGGAACAAGAAAAGATTTTCAAGGGAGGAGGAAGCAAAATATTTGGAGAGGAGCAAGAAAAGATTTTCAAGGGAGGAGGAAGCAAAATATTTGGAGAGGAGCAAAAAAAGATTTTCAAGGGAGGAGGAAGCAAAATATTTGGAGAGGAGCAAGAAAAGATTTTCAAGGGAGGAGGAAGTAAAATATCGGGAGAGGAGCAAGAAAAGATTTTCAAGGGAGGAGGAAGCAAAATATCGGGAGAGGAGCAAGAAAAGATTTTCAAGAGAGGAGGAAGCAAAATATCAGGAGAGGAGCAAGAAAAGATTTTCAAGGGGGGGAGGAAGCAAAATATCGGGAGACGAGGAAGAAAATATTTTCAAGGGAGGAGGAAGCAAAATATCGGGAGAGGAGCAAGAAAAGATTTTCAAGGGAGGAGAAAGCAAAATATCGGGAGAGGAGGAAGAAAAGATTTTCAATGGAGTAGGAAGCAAAATATCGGGAGAGGAGCAAGAAAAGATTTTAAAGGGCAAAATATCGGGAGAGATAATGAAAAAAATAATGGCGATGAAAGAAAAAAAAATAATGGCGATGAAAGAAAGAAAAAAATAATGGCGATGAAAGAAAAAAAAAATCAAGGTAGGTACATTTTTTTTTACTGCTAGGAAAGAGTATAATTGCATGTAATGCAATAATAAATGAGTTAGAAATAATGCAAAAAAAAAAATTCGTTTCTTGAACATCTATTATTTACATTCGCATTTCGGCCGGGAGGAGGCTAAGGAATCTATGGTTTGTGTCTGCAACCTGCATGGTCCCTGTTGCGAATTCCTACATTCTTTCTATTAGTAGAAGTTGAGTATTCCGCAGGTTTTAATGGGCTCTGAATCTTCCCTTTTCCTAATATAGAAACAGCATTCCAGTCTCTTA
Source organism: Ryuthela nishihirai (assembly GCA_038380435.1). NCBI lineage: Eukaryota > Metazoa > Arthropoda > Arachnida > Araneae > Heptathelidae > Ryuthela > Ryuthela nishihirai. The sequence continues at coordinate 10,041,011 of JAWZYU010000016.1, read as the reverse complement.
TGTATCGGTTTTCTAATCAAACCGCGGATCAGCTTCCAACACTATCCAGTTTTATGCCTGCGGTAATGCAGCGCCATCTAGTGCAGGTATTGTGAATAAATTAAAACTACCTCAAACAGCTGCTTGCCACAAAGGTCTGACAGGAAACTGCCAGTTTAATATGCCATAGTAGAAGGTCTTTGAGGATGGCAGAACCTCAGCAGAAAAGCAACGGAAACATCCATATCTTATCAGGGGCTCGAACCCAGGTCTCGTTCATTGGTAAGGGCGCTAATCATTCTGGCCACGGGTGGCCAAGCGCGCTAACCATTCTGGCCTCGGGTGGCTTTGTTGGGTTGTTTTACCTCTGAGCGGCACTTTTTTGCACACCATGGGCTAAATGGCCAGGTCACATGGACCCCGAAGGCTCAGAGAAGGTTGGGGGAGGGGACCCACTGGAACAGCTGTTGGGAGACAGATGGTAGCCTCCCGTCAAGGCCATCCAGCGTGTTCTTTAACGTGCACAGGGTATGGCTCTCTCGCACACGGGGCCAGGGCTTAACGTCCCATCCGATGGACGGCGGCCTTTCCAAGCCCATCGGTGTCCCCTACTGACCGTGGGCAGGGCGGGGGGATTTTGCGGAGATAAATCTCAATGCTGACCCAGCTGGGACTCGAACCTGGGAACTACAGATTACGAGCCTGGCGCGCTACCGACTGAGCCACCCCCGCCCCGCCCCGGGTGGCGTTATGAATAGATTGAACTATATTTAAATTCAAAAGGAACTTGGAATTTCACTTGCCCGAGGAAAAATATGTTAAATCATTAAGCGACATCAGATGAAAAAAATTGTACCGAATATAAACAATTTTGTCTTTTTATCAAATGTAGGAAAAAACTTGATGGCTAATTTTTCTGGCCAAGGGTTCAATTCTTAGCAAAAGCTACGTATATTTCCTGAAACGAGATATTTCTAACGAATCACAAAATTTCACTTTATAAGCAAATAGTAAATTTATTAGATATTATCGCAAATTCTTTACAATTTAAAATACTTAACTTTTATTCTTGAATTCCTTTTAGTCCAAAAAGTAAAAATAAATACATTTCGCCGGTCATTTTTGTATTTACAGTGGTTTGGACAAGGAGTTGGGCTGAGATATTTTACCTTTATGCGGCACTTTTTTGCACACAATGGGCTAAATGGCCAGGTCACAAGGACTCCGAAGGATCAGAGGAACTTGGGAAGGAGACCCACCAGACAGCTGTTAGGAGACTGATAGAAGTCAAGGCCATCCAGCGTATTCGTTAACAGGGTAATATGACTCTCCCACACACGGGGCCACAATTTAACATCTCACCCAACGGACGGCGGCATTTCCAAGCAAATTTGTTATGAGTAACGAGAACCTTAAGTAGAGTCGGTTTTTATCTGTGAGCTTGATTGCTGTGCACACAATGGTCTGGGGGAGGGGGTGGCTCAGTTGGTAGCGCGCCAGGTTCGTAATGTGCAGTTCCCAGGTTCGAGTCCCATCTGGGTCAGCGTTGAGACTTATCTCCGCAAAACTCCCCGCCTTGCCCACGGTCAGTAGGGGACACCGATAGGCTTGGAAAGGCCATGCCCGTCAGATGGGACGTTAAGCCGTGGTTCCGTGTGTGGGAGAGCCATTCCTGTGCACGTTAAAGAACACGCTGGATGGCCTTGACGGGAGGCTACCATCTGTCTCCCAACAGCTGTTCCAGTGGGTCCCTCCCCCAATCTCCTCTGATCCTTCGGGGTCCTTGTGACCTGGCCATTTAGCCCATAGTGTGCAAAAAAAGTGCCGCTCAGAGGTAAAACAACCAACCAACACAATGGTCTAAATAGCAAAGTCACAAGAATCCCTTTTGCTTATCATATACGATGGGGTTTGGAGCTAAACCGGGCGCATGACGGTCCCTTGACCTTTCGTCTTTTCGATGTCACACCCCACTTTCGGCTTTTGTTTCAATAACAGCGAACTGTATGCGTTCATCGGAATTTTTCATAATCCTTTTTTTAAACTGCCTTCGCAAAAGAAGTACTACGTTTTTATTGAGTACGAGAAAAAAGTTGCGTTAGTAATTGCTCTCAGAAACAAAGAACTCTTTTTTTTTTAATTTTCCCGTATTTTGCATACTTATAAAAACGAAAAATAAATAGATGTAGAGGTAGTGGGGAGAAAAATGGAAACAGTTTCATGTTATCTCAATAGAAAATCACACTCAGAGCTCAATAACTTCTTCAGCATGTTTTTTAATAAAAAAAATGTCTGAAGATAAATTAAAGATCTCAGTCAAATCTATCTAAATCTCGATTTAAAACGATATATGTCAAATTTTCAAAGAGTTAGAAAGCTAGAATAGTTAACAGCCTACAAAAAACTGATCCCAAAATTTAATTAAAACATTAAAACAAACACTCTAGTTAGAGTACAGTCGCTCAAAAAAGTATCCGAACACTATGGTTGATTACAGAACTCAGAAAAAATATCTGGCAACGATTTTTTTTTAAATTAGTGATCTGGCAACCTTCGTGTCACGTGATTACAGAATTCAGGGAAAATATCTGGAGGGTGTACAGCAACTGTACACGCTCCAGTTACCGTTCACAGCAAACTGGAGACGCTTCACAGTTACTGCAAACGCTCCAGTTTGCTGTGAACGGTAACTGCACACGCTCAATATTTCCGTGAGTGAGCCCGAGCCCACACGATCTAGTATCAAAATAATATGACCACCTACAGTCGCTCAAAAACGTATCCGAACACCATGGTTGATTACAGAATTCAGAAAAAATATCTGGCAACGATTTCTTTTAGAAATTAGTGATCTGGCAACCTTCGTGTCACGTGACACGAAGGTTGAAAATCGTTGCCAGATATTTTTTCTGAAATCTGTAATCAACCATAGTGTTCGGATACTTTTTTGAGCGACTGTACTGTATGTAATACACCCGGTACTCTGTTAAAAAATTTCTTGAAAAATATGTCAAATTCATGTGTTTGATGTTTTTTTTCTCCATTTCGGTTATTAATAATCTCAAGTAGAGGCATGCCCCCCCCCCCTTTCCTTTCCCTAGATACAGCCCTGACATTAACAGCTCAAACAGTGAGACTTGCTTCAAATGTGAAATGCATTTTGCCTTAAACGTTCTGAAGCCATCTATATATCACTTCATCTGTGACGGGGCGGGGGTGGCTCAGTCGGTAGCGCGCCAGACTCGTAATCTGTAGTTCCCAGGTTCGAGTCCCAGCTGGGTCAGCGTTGAGATTTATCTCCGCAAAATTCCACGCCCTGCTCACGGTCAGTAGGGGACACCGATGGGCTTGGAAAGGCCGCCGTCCGTCGGATGGGACGTTAAGCCGTGGCCCCGTGTGCGGGACAGCCATACCCTGTGTACGTTAAAGAACACTCTGGATGGCCTTGACGGGAGGCTACCATCTGTCTCCCAACAGCTGTTCCAGTGGGTCTCCTCACCCAACCCTCTCTGAGCCTTCGGGGTCCATGTGACCTGGCCATTTAGCCCATGGTGTGCAAAAAAGTGCCGCTCAGAGGTAAAACAACCCGACCTTCATCTGTGCTCCTTTGTTTCATGTATTTCCACTATGCTAAGTGTCGAAACGAATGATTCCCCAATAAAATTAAAAGTCCTTGAGGAAAAAGGAACGGAAGAAGTCAAGTATTGTCACTGACGTGGTTTATTGCTTCACTTCTTGGAAAGAAACAATGATTGGAGGTTCCAGCATTGAAAGGAAGCGAAGTGGCATGGGACATATAAGAGATTGGGTCGGTCGCACATGTAGGGTTTTTTTGCTTTTCGTAGGGGGTGAGACATTGAAACTAAGAACTGTTTTTTAATACTCGTGATGCATATAACTTATAGGTTGGTTTGTTTTACCTCTGAACGGCACTTTTTTGCACACCATGGGCTAAATGGCCAGGTCACATGGACCCCGAAGGCTCAGAGAAGGTTGGGGGAGGGGACCCACTAGAACAGCTGTTGGGAGACAGATGGTAGCCTCCCGTCAAGGCCATCCAGCGTGTTCTTTAATGTTGGGTTGTTTTACCTCTGAGCGGCACTTTTTTGCACACCATGGGCTAAATGGCCAGGTCACATGGACCCCGAAGGCTCAGAGAAGGTTGGGGGAGGGGACCCACTGGAACAGCTGTTGGGAGACAGATGGTAGCCTCCCGTCAAGGCCATCCAGCGTGTTCTTTAATGTTGGGTTGTTTTACCTCTGAGCGGCACTTTTTTGCACACCATGGGCTAAATGGCCAGGTCACATGGACCCCGAAGGCTCAGAGAAGGTTGGGGGAGGGGATCCACTGGAACAGCTGTTGGGAGATAGATAGTAGCCTCCCGTCAAGGTCATCCAGCGTGTTCTTTAACGTGCACAGCGTATGGAATTCCCGCCACGGTTTAACGTCCCATCCGACGGACGGCGGCCTTTCCAAGCCCATTGGTGTCCCGTAATGACCGTTGGTAGGGCTGGGAATTTTGCGGAGATAAATCTCAACGCTGACCCAGCTGTGACTCGAACCTGGGAATCACAGATTACGAGCCTGGCGCGCTACCGACTGAGCCACCCCCGCTCCTATACTTATAGGTGTATGATATTGAAACAATTACAGAATTTTAAAGAAAGAAGGCTTTTATTAATATAATATAATTATTATTGCTTCGGTTCAAAACTTATGCAGCTTTTTATATACCTATAAGAAGCAAAATATACAAAATGAGATTTATGGATCTGTCTTTCCCGTATTTTTGCATTCTTATTAAAAACTAGATTATCACCTGGAGCAGTATTTTATGTAGAGGAAACAAAGGCGCCAGTCTCACCAAAAATAATTCCAACGTTGGACTTCAAAAATAAACATATCAGTCTCCCAAGAGTTGAAAAAAAAAACGAAAATTAAAAAATTTAAAAAATATTTAACTTTCTACATGCGCCCTGAAAAGTAAAAAAAAAAAAGCTAAAACATCCCGACGATGAACTCACTCAATGAATTCATATTCATTTCAAATTTAGATAGGGAGCCGTCAAATTTATTTTATTAATTTTTTTAGTGTGTACAGTCGCTCAAAAAAGTATCCGAACACTATGGTTGATTAAAGAATTCATAAAAAATATTTGGCAACGATTTTTTAGAAATTAGTGATCTGGCAACCTTCGTGTCACGTGACTAATCACTCCAGATCACTAATTTCTAAAAAAATCGTTGCCAGATATTTTTTCTGAATTCTGTAATCAACCATAGTGTTCGGATACTTTTTTGAGCGACTGTAGGTGGTCATATTATTTTGATACTAGATCGTGTGGGCTCACTCACGGAAATATTGAGCGTGTGCAGTTACCGTTCACAGCAAACTGGAGCGTGTGAAGTAACTGCACACGCTCCAGTTTGTTGTGAACGGTAACTGGAGCGTGTACAGTTGTTGTACACGCTCCAGATATTTTTCCTGAATTCTGTAATCACGTGACACGAAGGTTGCCAGATCACTAATTTCTAAAAAAAAATCGTTGCCAGATATTTTTTCTGAATTCTGTAATCGACCATGGTGTTCGGATACTTTTTTGAGCGGCTGTACAAGGTCATGAAGAGAGGAGATCTTGATTGATGGCGAGTAGCTCAGCGGTGAGAGCACCTGAAACATCATCAGTAGGTCGTGGGTCCCACCAATTCAGGACGATTTTTACTCTACAAACAAGAATATTGGTTGCATATCATCTAGTAACTAGTAGTGCCATATTTTTCATATATGCTTTTTCCTTCCGTTCTAGTAGTCTTTCTTTGGGGCGGGGGTGGCTCAGTCGGTAGCGCGCCAGGCTCGTAATCTGTAGTTCCCAGGTTCGAGTCCCAGCTGGGTCAGCGTTGAGATTTATCTCCGCAAAATTCCCCGCCCTGCCCACGGTCAGTAGGGGACACCGATGGACTTGGAAAGGCCGCCGTCCGTCGGATGGGACGTTAAGCCGTGGCCCCGTGTGCGGGAGAGCCATACCCTGTGCACGTTAAAGAACACGCTGGATGGCCTTGACGGGAGGCTACCATCTGTCTCCCAACAGCTGTTCCAGTGGGTCCCCTCCCCCAACCTTCTCTGAGCCTTCGGGGTCCATGTGACCTGGCCATTTAGCCCATGGTGTGCAAAAAAGTGCCGCTCAGAGGTAAAACAACCCAAACAACCCAACTCTAGTGGTCTTTGAAAAAACTCTTCCAAAGCCTGCGTTTCACAAATGCATTTATTTTTTCTTCCTCTCAGATTCATCTGTTAAAATTCTGAAACCTGGCCATGGTGTTCCTTAAACCATGTCCTGATTCATCATCCTGTAATTTGTCGAGTTAAATCATTTTGCATTGCACGCACTTATGATGAAATTAGTTGCAACGAAAATAAACAATTTACGTTTATTAACGTAACGACGACGTTCCTTGGATTAATTGGACCAAATGACAGAATTTTTATTTCAGAATCCGACGACAGGTGAAGAGAAAGTTCCTCTAATAAACAGATCACAGCAGCAGGGGTCTGATTACCAGAAGACCTCACATCAGGTTATATTGTAATAAGAACCAAGCGGCGATGGGTCAAGTCTCGACACTATCACAAAGTGATCGACGATTCCATTGTCTTCTCACCCCAGCATGGCAATAAATTCAAAAACGCTGAATCATCTAGCCACCTCCTCTTCCGCAGAACTTTTTCCACTTTGTCAGGATCTCTCCATTTGTCATTTCTGATGAGAATGCACGGTTAGGTGAAACACATACGCAAAGCATCCTCAAAGGATTTTCAGTTACAGAAGCCTCATCAGGTAATACTTCGATATCACTACTTCATCCAGTGGTGGCCTTGGAACTGATGAAGACCGCCGAGGTCGGAGAGATGGTACTAAGTAGGGTGTAACTTATGCGTTGGTCGCTGAAGCGGATGTTTTCTTGTCTATGTACGGCATCAATGATTGGAGGATCTACTTAACTTATTCTGGTTATTATTCTCATCTACATTGCGACCCATTTTAATCTAACTAAAACTTTTGCGATACTTTTGTCCTACTTAATTAAAAAAAATACCCCCTCAAGCAGCTGCTTGCCACAGAGGTCTGACAGGAGCCTGTCAGTTTACATGCCACAGTAGAAGGTCTGAGAGGATGGCAGGACCTCAGCAGAAAAACGACACAGACAGCCATGCCTTACCGAGGCTCCAACACAGGTCCCTTAGATCAGTATCCAAGAAAACCAAAAAAAAAAATAAACTTTGAAACCAAAAAAAATATTCAAAAAGAATACAAAAGAGTGAAAATCGCAATATATTGTGGCAGGAATTCAGTACTGGTAATATAATAATAAATAAATAAATACCCCCTCAAGCAGCTGCTTGCCACAGAGGTCTGACAGGAGCCTGTCAGTTTATATGCCACAGTAGAAGGTCTGAGAGGATGGCAGGACCTCAGCAGAAAAACGACACACACAGCCATGCCTAACCCGGGACTCGAACCCAGGTCCCTTAGATCAGTAGCCAAGCGCGCTAAGATTAAAATTATAAGCGTAAAATGACTTAATAAATGATTTTTTTAAGAAATATTTTTAATGGGATGATGATGTTTGACGTGCAATGGATTGATGTCAGAATCAAATGTTATTTTTCGAAATCTGGCTCAACACACATTCTGTTTCTCAATTTATTTTCCAGAGGAAAAAAATCTCAACTAATAATACAGGTTCACGTTGGTAGGTTGGGTTGTTTTACCTCTGAGCGGCACTTTTTTGCACACCATGGACTAAATGGCCAGGTCACATGGACCCCGAAGGCTCGGAGAAGGTTGGGGGAGGGGACCCACTGGAACAGCTGTTGAGAGACAGATGGTAGCCTCCCGTCAAGGCCTTCCAGCGTGTTCTTTAACGTGCACAGGGTATGGCTCTCCCACACACGGAAACACGGCCTAACGTTCCATCCGACGGACGGCGGCCTTTCCAAGCCCATCGGTGTCCCCTACTGACCGTGGGCAGGGCGAGGAAAACACGCTCCAGTTTGCTGTGAACGGTAACTAGAGCGTGTATAGTTGCTGTACACGCTCCAGATATTTTTCCTGAATTCTGTAATCACGTGACACGAAGGTTTCCAGATCACTGATTTCTAAAAAAATCGTTGCCAGATATTTTTTCTGAATTCTGTAATCGACCATAGTGTTCGTATACTTTTTTGAGCGACTGTAGGTGGTCATATTATTTTGATACTAGATCGTGTGGGCTCACTCACAGAAATATTGAGCGTGTGCAGTTACCATTCACAGCAAACTGGAGCGTGTGCAGTAACTGCACACGCTTCAATTTGCTCTGAACGGTAACTGGAGCGTGTACAGTTGCTGTACACGCTCCAGATATTTTTTCTGAATTCTGTAATCAACCATAGTGTTCGGATATTTTTTTGAGCGACTGTACATAGTTTCAGAAATATTTTTTACGCTGCTTCTTTGTTTCTAAAGTAGCGTCGAGCATTTCTCACGTTATTTGTTCAGCATCAGATTAATCTTGAGCCTCGACGATAACTAAAGCTGGCTTCTCCTTTCACACTCTGAAGCCTCTCAGCTGACGCTCGAGAGCGTTGCGTCTTACAAGAAGCAGAAGCCGAGGGAGGACGGTTATATTTAGACTCTTGCCTCTCGTGTCATAAGCATCGCCCTCATTTTTCATCCTTGGAATGACTCGCATTCTTTTCTTCGAATCAAGTTAGATGGAAACATGAATAACATTTTGTGTTTTCGTTCCTTTTAACTATAAACAGACCCAAAGCTTAAACAAGAGCTTCTGGCGTCTATGAGTTAGGGCGTTTTTTAATAAAATATTTTTTTATATATATAGACTTCTGTATTTTATGTGTGGCGTAAATCATTGAACTGATGTAATACTAAGTTGTTTAATAAAAATATTTGAAACATTTTCTACAAAGGTGGTTACAATGACATACCTAAGATTTTTGAGTGATTGTTTGTCGAAAACTTTTGCTTATGTTTTTGGTATTTTTTTTATATATTTAAATAAGTGAACTAATGATTTATTAAAAGTGAAATATCTTTAAAAAAAGTGTTTTAAAAAGCATGCCTCTTGGCAAGTTACTGGGTGTTTATATCATGCCTACATTCTAGAAAATCAGCTGCTGGCCCTGGGCTACGTAGTTATAAGGGTCAGTTTAAAAGGCTTGGAATATTCAAAAACGCTTTGGATTGGATTGTTTTACCTCTCAGCGGCACTTTTTTGCACACCATGGGCTAAATGGCCAGGCCACAAGGGCCCCGAAGGCTCAGAGAAGGTTGGGGGAGGGCACCCACTGGAACAGCTGTTGGGAGACAGATGGTAGCCTTCCGTCAAGGCCATCCAGCGTGTTCTTTAACGTGCACAGGGTATGTCTCTCCCGCACACGGGGCCACGGCTTAACGTCCCACCCGACGGACGGCGGCCTTTCCAAGGTCATCGGTGTCCCCTACTGACCGTGAGCAGGGCGGGGAATTTTGCCGTGATAAATCTCAACGCTGACCCAGCTGGAACTCGAACCTGGGAACTACAGATTACGAGCCTGGCGCGCTACCGACTGAGCCACCCCCGCCCCTCTTAGAAAAAGTAACTTCCACGGGTAAACCAATTCAGTTTAATAACCATTCTGTAAATCAAGTTTACGAAGAAATTGGTTGAAGAAATAACAAAACTGATTGTAACAAACTGCATCTGAAAAACCAGTGGCACGTCGAATTTCCTGCAAAGTTGAGGGATTACAAGAGTTTGTGAAGCATTATCATTTACAGCATCCAGTTTCCAATGTAGCGTCTTCTTCTATCTCCCTGTCCCGAGAGAATTGTTGCTGAATAATCTCCAAACGCTAGAAAATGGCACTTGGTATATCTTGGAATAATTCTGGAAGAATTCAGAGTTATATGACGCCAATGGAGTAGAAGACTATACCAAGTCACGAATGGTGTAGCTTGAGGACCAATTGGATAGACTAAAAGACTGCGCTATTGACGTTCAGACATTTTTCTTTAGAATGGAGTGCTTCAGTCTGTTTTCTTCCATGCCACATCCTTGTTGGTTTTATTACAGTATAGCCAAACAGACAACATACTTCTAAGACTACCGGGGTGGCTCATTCGGTAGCGCGCCAGGCTCGTAATCTGCAGTTCCCAGATTCGAGTCCCAGCTGGGTCAGCGTTGAGATTTATCTCCGCAAAACTCCCCGCCCTGCCCACGGTCAGTAGGGGACACTGATGGGCTTGGAAAGGCCACCGTCCGTCGGATGGGACGTTAAGCCGTGTCCCCGTGTGCGGGAGAGCCATACCCTATGCACGTTAAAGAACACGCTGGATGGCCTTGACGGGAGGCTACCATCTGTCTCCCAACAGTTGTTCCAGTGGGTCCCCTCCCCCAACCTTCTCTGAGCCTTCGGAGTCGATGTCACCTGACCATTTAGCCCATGGTGTGCAAAAAAGTGCCGCTCAGAGGTAAAACAACCCAACCCAATTTCTGTCGATGGAATTATTTGCTAAAATTTTTCTCTGGTCATCCTCTAAGAACTTCTGCTCTTTACTATCAAGAATATTATTATTCTCATCTCATACTCTTACCTTATTCATCAGAATAGACTTGCTTGTCCCATGTACAGAACGACTCTAATGATAGCAGTACCTCTCACAGAACTGATTGTTTCCTGGTCTTCTAGAAACAATATTCAAATTATATCCACCAGATCTCAGGGGAAACTTCTAAAGCACCCACTAGCACCACTGCAAGTTGTTCGCATCTCGAACAAGGAATACTTGCTCGAAGAATACACATTTATATATAGCTGTGCGCGGTAAGCCTGCGCAGAGCTCTTGAGGAACAACCTCTTCCATCCCAGGCCACGTGGTGCAAGCATCTTGCTCTTCCTGGCACTCCTACCACATGATCTGGTGGTGCTCTGCTCACAACGGAAACTCGTGATCATGACGTCAGGTCCCGAAATTTGCGTCACATCCAAGAGTGTTTTTAATTCGTTTCATGAAGAACTTTTCTAGGAATGAAGAATTTATCACGGATCTCGTAAAGCGCAATGTATCCTAGTATCGTGTAACATATATTTTTCCCTTTTATGCTAGGGGCGGGGGTGGCTCAGACGGTAGCGGGCCAGGCTCGTAATCTGTAGTTCCCAGGTTCGAGTCCCAGCTGGGTCAACATTAAGATTTATCTCCGCAAAACTCCCTGCCCACGGTCATTAGGGGATACCGATGGGCTTGGAAAGGCCGCCGTCCGTCAGATGGGTCATCGTGTGCGGGAGAGTCATACCGTGCATGTTAAAGAACATGCTGGATGGCCTTGACAAAATTCTGCCTTATTTCTCATTGACAAAAGATGACAAAAAGGTTATCGTCTGTCTTCTAAGAGTTTCCCCCCTTCCTGACCCTTCGGGGTCCTGTAGGCTTGGGTCATTTAGCCCATTGTGCCTCTTGACAAAAGGTTATCGTCTGTCTTCTAAGAGCTTCCCCCCCTTCCTGACCATTCGGGGTCCTTGTGGCTTGGGTCATTTAGCCCATTGTGCCTCTTGACAAAAGGTTATCGTCTGTCTTCTAAGAGCTTCCCCCCCTACCTGACCATTCGGGGTCCTTGTGGCTTGGGTCATTTAGCCCATTGTGCCTCTTGACAAAAGGTTATCGTCTGTCTTCTAAGAGCTCCCCCCCCCCTTCCTGACCATTCGGGGTCCTTGTGGCTTGGGTCATTTAGCCTATTGTGCCTCTTGACAAAAGGTTATCGTCTGTCTTCTAAGAGCTTCCCCCTTCCTGATAAATGACCTAAGCCACAAGATAAATGACCACCCACACTGATAAATGACCTAAGCCACTATTTCCTGATAATGACCTTCCTACTAAATGACCTAAGCCACAAGGACCCCTTCGGGGTCCTTGTGGCTTAGGTCATTTAGCCCATTGTGTGCAAAAAATGCCGCTCAGAGGTAAAAGAACCCAATAATCGATCCCTTTCAAGTTAAGTATTTTAAATGTAAACGAAAATGAGTAGATATTATAGCTATTGCTAGCAACAGCCTTCGATTGTAGGAGAGAATCCTTAATCAACCGAAAGCTACTGAGGTCAAAAAGATTTACAGCTTTCCTCTCCAAACACGTCTGAACAATATGACTGTTGTAAATCAGTCTTTCGTGAGAGGCGAGAAACGTAAACGGTCGAAATTTGGCACTTCAGTTGACTTTGCAAAATTGGAATGGGTAATATACTTTAAAGCGGTGAAGCAAAAACTGCGAACAGCGAAGAGGAAAAAAATGATTTATTCGTAAAAGGAGGAGAGAACCACCTGACACGTGAGACTCTAATGAGCAAGTTGTAAACGACAAAAGGTTAAAGAAAAGCCTGAGCATCTAAATATTTTTGTTTATAAGAAAACGATAATAGTTACAAAGGGGCGGGGGTGGCTCAGTCAGTAGCGCGCCAGGCTCGTAATCTGTAGTTCCCAGGTTCGAGTCCGAGCTGGGTCAGCGTTGAGATTTATCTCCGCAAAATTCCCCGCCTTGCCCACGGTCAGTAGGGGACACCGATGGGCTTGGAAAGGACGCCGTCCGTCGGATGGGACGTTAAGCCGTGGCGCCGTGTGCGGGAGAGCCATACCCGTACACGTTAAAGAACACGCTGGATGGCCTTGACGGGAGGCTACCATCTGTCTCCCAACAGCTGTTCCAGTGGGTCCCCTCCCCAACCTTCTCTGAGCCTTTGGGGTCCCTGTGACCTGGATATTTAGCCCATGATGTGGAAAAAAGTGCCGCTCAGAGGTAAAACAACCCAACCTAATAGTTCCAAAAAGAAAGCAGAGCTGTGAAATAGGAAGAAGCGAACTTAAGAGAACGTTCTGAGAAGGAATAACTAAGACTACAGCGATCAGTGGATGCACTACCTCTTTCTATCTATTTGAAACAGGGTTGACTCAGTCGGTAGCACGTCAGACTCGTCTTCGGAATATCCCAGGTTCGAGTCCCGTCTGTATCTGCTTTGAGATTTTCTCTGCTAACCTTCTCTCTGTGTCTGATTAGACAAAGGGCATCAATGTGCTTGAAAAGGCCGCCGTTCGTCGTATGAGACTTTAAGCCGTGTGTGCGTAGCGTGCTGGAGAATTATATCCTGTGCATTAAGGAGCACGGTGGATGGGCTGGACTAACTGTTTCCCAATGGATCCCGGTCCCAAATCTTCTCTAAGCCCTTGTGGCCTAACCATATTATAACCCATTGTGTGCAAAAATTAATATTTTTTTTATCTGATCAGAGATCTGCTTCCTACACAAAGAATTGACTGGTCACGTGACTCCAGAGGAGGATCGCGAACTCCAGAGGAACGTTGAAAAAGAGAATACACTGTTGCAGGAGTTTAAAAATTCCGTCAAGAATAATCAGAGGCAGGCAAAAAATATAGTTCTCTTGCATACAGCGCCACGGTTGAACCTCCCGTCAGAAGGAACGAAACCTTTGTAAGCACGATACCTCTTTCTCGCTAAAGATCGAAGCATACTGACTTCAAGTTTTGAGCCTAGATCATCAGCGAATATTCTATCTCGATACACGATTGCAGAGAAGTTGGAAGCTGAAAGGACCCAATGGTTGCGTTGTATCTTGCGACCCTTTATAAGAATACATGAGGAATTACGACGTCAAAATTTATATATGAAACTGTTAAAACAATGCTGTTATAAGGAATAATAAACAGTTTCCCCATCATATTTGTGACATTTGCTACTTTACGGTTAAAGAAGGGGCGGAGATGGCTCAGTCGGTAGCGCGCTAGGCTCGTAATCTGTAGTTCCCAGGTTCGAGTCCCAGCTGGGTCAGCGTTGAGATTTATCTCCGCAAAATTCCCCGCCTTGCCCACGGTCAGTAGGGGACACCGATGGGCTTGGAAAGGACGCCGTCCGTCGGATGGGAGGTTAAGCCGTGGCCCCATGTGCGGGAGAGTCATACCCTGTGCACGTTAAAGAACACGCTGGATGGCCTTGACGGGAGGCTACCATCTGTCTCCCAACAGTTGTTCCAGTGGGTCCCCTCTCCCAACCTTCTCTGAGCCTTCGGAGTCCATGTGACCTGACCATTTAGCCCATGGTGTGTAAAAAAGTGCCGCTCAGAGGTAAAACAACCCAACCCAATTTCTGTCGATGGAATTATTTGCTAAAATTTTTCTCTGGTCATCCTCTAAGAACTTCTGCTCTTTACTATCAAGAATATTATTATTCTCATCTCATACTCTTACCTTATTCATCAGAACAGACTTGCTTGTCCCATGTACAGAACGACTCTAATGATAGCAGTACCTCTCACAGAACTGATTGTTTCCTGGTCTTCCAGAAACAATATTCAAATTATATCCACCAGATCTCAGGCTCAGGGAAAACTTCTAAAGCACCCACTAGCACCACTGCAAGTTGTTCGCATCTCGAACAAGGAATACTTGCTCGAAGAATACACATTTATATATAGCTGTGCGCGGTAAGCCTGCGCAGAGCTCTTGAGGAACAACCTCTTCCATCCCAGGCCACGTGGTGCAAGCATCTTGCTCTTCCTGGCACTCCTACCACATGATCTGGTGGTGCTCTGCTCACAACGGAAACTCGTGATCATGACGTCAGGTCCCGAAATTTGCGTCACATCCAAGAGTGTTTTTAATTCGTTTCATGAAGAACTTTTCTAGGAATGAAGAATTTATCACGGATCTCGTAAAGCGCAATGTATCCTAGTATCGTGTAACATATATTTTTCCCTTTTATGCGAGGGGCGGGGGTGGCTCAGACGGTAGCGGGCCAGGCTCATAATCTGTAGTTCCCAGGTTCGAGTCCCAGCTGGGTCAACATTAAGATTTATCTCCGCAAAACTCCCTGCCCACGGTCATTAGGGGATACCAATGGGCTTGGTAAGGCCGCCGTCCGTCAGATGGGTCATCAAGCCGTGTGCGGGAGAGTCATACCGTGCATGTTAAAGAACATGCTGCATGGCCTTGACAAAATTCTGCCTTATTTCTCATTGACAAAAGATGACAGAAAGGTTATCGTCTGTCTTCTAAGAGCTTCCCCCCTTCCTGACCCTTCGGGGTCCTGTAGACTTGGGTCATTTAGCCCATTGTGCCTCTTGACAAAAGGTTATCGTCCGTCTTCTAAGAGCTTCCCCCCCTTCCTGACCATTCGGGGTCCTTGTGGCTTGGGTCATTTAGCCCATTGTGCCTCTTGACAAAAGGTTATCGTCTGTCTTCTAAGAGCTTCCCCCCCTTCCTGACCATTCGGGGTCCTTGTGGCTTGGGTCATTTAGCCCATTGTGCCTCTTGACAAAAGGTTATCGTCTGTCTTCTAAGAGCTCCCCCCCTTCCTGACCATTCGGGGTCCTTGTGGCTTGGGTCATTTAGCCCATTGTGCCTCTTGACAAAAGGTTATCGTCTGTCTTCTAAGAGCTTCCCCCCTTCCTGACCATTCGGGGTCCTTGTGGCTTGGGTCATTTAGCCCATTGTGCCTCTTGACGAAAGGTTATCGTCTGTCTTCTAAGAGCTCCCCCCACTTCCTGACATTCGGGGTCCTTGTGGCTTGGGTCATTTAGCCCATTGTGCCTCTTGACAAAAGGTTATCGTCTGTCTTCTAAGAGCTCCCCCCCTTCCTGACCATTCGGGGTCCTTGTGACTTGGGTCATTTAGCCCATTGTGCCTCTTGACGAAAGGTTATCGTCTGTCTTCTAAGAGCTTCCCCCCTTCCTGACCATTCGGGGTCCTTGTGGCTTGGGTCATTTAGCCCATTGTGCCTCTTGACGAAAGGTTATCGTCTGTCTTCTAAGAGCTCCCCCCACTTCCTGACATTCGGGGTCCTTGTGGCTTGGGTCATTTAGCCCATTGTGCCTCTTGACAAAAGGTTATCGTCTGTCTTCTAAGAGCTCCCCCCCTTCCTGACCATTCGGGGTCCTTGTGACTTGGGTCATTTAGCCCATTGTGCCTCTTGACGAAAGGTTATCGTCTGTCTTCTAAGAGCTTCCCCCCTTCCTGACCATTCGGGGTCCTTGTGGCTTGGGTCATTTAGCCCATTGTGCCTCTTGACAAAAGGTTATCGTCTGTCTTCTAAGAGCTTCCCCCCTTCCTGACCATTCGGGGTCCTTGTGGCTTGGGTCATTTAGCCCATTGTGCCTCTTGACAAAAGGTTATCGTCTGTCTTCTAAGAGCTTCCCCCCTTCCTGACCATTCGGGGTCCTTGTGACTTGGGTCATTTAGCCCATTGTGCCTCTTGACGAAAGGTTATCGTCTGTCTTCTAAGAGCTTCCCCCCTTCCTGACCATTCGGGGTCCTTGTGGCTTGGGTCATTTAGCCCATTGTGCCTCTTGACAAAAGGTTATCGTCTGTCTTCTAAGAGCTTCCCCCCTTCCTGACCATTCGGGGTCCTTGTGGCTTGGGTCATTTAGCCCATTGTGCCTCTTGACAAAAGGTTATCGTCTGTCTTCTAAGAGCTTCCCCCCTTCCTGACCATTCGGGGTCCTTGTGACTTGGGTCATTTAGCCCATTGTGCCTCTTGACGAAAGGTTATCGTCTGTCTTCTAAGAGCTTCCCCCCTTCCTGACCATTCGGGGTCCTTGTGGCTTGGGTCATTTAGCCCATTGTGCCTCTTGACGAAAGGTTATCGTCTGTCTTCTAAGAGCTCCCCCCACTTCCTGACATTCGGGGTCCTTGTGGCTTGGGTCATTTAGCCCATTGTGCCTCTTGACAAAAGGTTATCGTCTGTCTTCTAAGAGCTCCCCCCCTTCCTGACCATTCGGGGTCCTTGTGACTTGGGTCATTTAGCCCATTGTGCCTCTTGACGAAAGGTTATCGTCTGTCTTCTAAGAGCTCCCCCCACTTCCTGACATTCGGGGTCCTTGTGGCTTGGGTCATTTAGCCCATTGTGCCTCTTGACAAAAGGTTATCGTCTGTCTTCTAAGAGCTCCCCCCCTTCCTGACCATTCGGGGTCCTTGTGACTTGGGTCATTTAGCCCATTGTGCCTCTTGACGAAAGGTTATCGTCTGTCTTCTAAGAGCTTCCCCCCTTCCTGACCATTCGGGGTCCTTGTGGCTTGGGTCATTTAGCCCATTGTGCCTCTTGACAAAAGGTTATCGTCTGTCTTCTAAGAGCTTCCCCCCTTCCTGACCATTCGGGGTCCTTGTGGCTTGGGTCATTTAGCCCATTGTGCCTCTTGACAAAAGGTTATCGTCTGTCTTCTAAGAGCTTCCCCCCTTCCTGACCATTCGGGGTCCTTGTGGCTTGGGTCATTTAGCCCATTGTGCCTCTTGACAAAAGGTTATCGTCTGTCTTCTAAGAGCTTCCCCCCTTCCTGACCCTTCGGGGTCCTTGTGGCTTAGGTCATTTAGCCCATTGTGTGCAAAAAATGCCGCTCAGAGGTAAAAGAACCCAATAATCGATCCCTTTCAAGTTAAGTATTTTAAATGTAAACGAAAATGAGTAGATATTATAGCTATTGCTAGCAACAGCCTTCGATTGTAGGAGAGAATCCTTAATCAACCGAAAGCTACTGAGGTCAAAAAGATTTACAGCTTTCCTCTCCAAACACGTCTGAACAATATGACTGTTGTAAATCAGTCTTTCGTGAGAGGCGAGAAACGTAAACGGTCGAAATTTGGCACTTCAGTTGACTTTGCAAAATTGGAATGGGAATATACTTTAAAACGGTGAAGCAAAAACTGCGAACAGCGAAGAGGAAAAAAATGATTTATTCGTAAAAGGAGGAGAGAACCACCTGACACGTGAGACTCTAATGAGCAAGTTGTAAACGACAAAAGGTTAAAGAAAAGCCTGAGCATCTAAATATTTTTGTTTATAAGAAAACGATAATAGTTACAAAGGGGCGGGGGTGGCTCAGTCAGTAGCGCGCCAGGCTCGTAATCTGTAGTTCCCAGGTTCGAGTCCGAGCTGGGTCAGCGTTGAGATTTATCTCCGCAAAATTCCCCGCCTTGCCCACGGTCAGTAGGGGACACCGATGGGCTTGGAAAGGACGCCGTCCGTCGGATGGGACGTTAAGCCGTGGCTCCGTGTGCGGGAGAGCCATACCCGTGCACGTTAAAGAACACGCTGGATGGCCTTGACGGGAGGCTACCATCTGTCTCCCAACAGCTGTTCCAGTGGGTCCCCTCCCCCAACCTTCTCTGAGCCTTCGGGGTCCATGTGACCTGGCCATTTAGCCCATGGTGTGCAAAAAAGTGCCGCTCAGAGGTAAAACAACCCAACGTTAAACAACACGCTGGATGGCCTTGACGGGAGGCTACTATCTGTCTCCCAACAGCTGTTCCAGTGGGTCCCCTCCCCCAACCTTCTCTAGTCCTCAAGGTCTTTGTGACTTGGCCATTTAGCCCATTGTGTGCAAAAAATGGAGAGCCATACCCTGTGCACGTTAAAGAACACGCTGGATGGCCTTGACGGGAGGCTACCATCTGTCTCCCAACAGCTGTTCCAGTGGGTCCCCTCCCCCAACCTTCTCTGAGCCTTCGGGGTCCATGTGACCTGGCCATTTAGCCCATGGTGTGCAAAAAAGTGCCGCTCAGAGGTAAAACAACCCAACGTTAAACAACACGCTGGATGGCCTTGACGGGAGGCTACTATCTGTCTCCCAACAGCTGTTCCAGTGGGTCCCCTCCCCCAACCTTCTCTAGTCCTCAAGGTCTTTGTGACTTGGCCATTTAGCCCATTGTGTGCAAAAAATGGAGAGCCATACCCTGTGCACGTTAAAGAACACGCTGGATGGCCTTGACGGGAGGCTACCATCTGTCTCCCAACAGCTATTCCAGTGCTCAGTCGGTAGCACGTCAGACTCGTCTTCGGAATATCCCAGGTTCGAGTCCCGTCTGTATCTGCTTTGAGATTTTCTCTGCTAACCTTCTCTCTGTGTCTGATTAGACAAAGGACATCAATGTGCTTGAAAAGGCCGCCGTTCGTCGGATGAGACTTTAAGCCGTGTGCGTAGCGTGCTGGAGAATTATATCCTGTGCGTTAAGGAGCACGGTGGATGGGCTGGACTAACTGTTTCCCAATGGATCCGGGTCCCAAATCTTCTCTGAGCCCTTGTGGCCTAACCATATTATAACCCATTGTGTGCAAAAATTAATATTTTTTTTATCTGATCAGAGATCTGCTTCCTACACAAAGAATTGACTGGTCACGTGACTCCAGAGGAGGATCGCGAACTCCAGAGGAAATTCCGTCAAGAATAATCAGAGGCAGGCAAAAAATATAGTTCTCTTGCATACAGCTCCACGGTTGAACCTCCCGTCAGAAGGAACGAAATCTTTGTAAGCACGACACCTCATTCTCACTAAAGATCGAAGCATACTGACTTCAAGTTTTGAGCCTAGATCATCAGCGAATACTCCATCTCGATACACGATTGCAGAGAAGTTGGAAGCTGAAAGGACCCATTGGTTGCGTTGTATCTTGCGACCCTTTATAAGAATACATGAGGAATTACGACGTCAAAATTTATATATGAAACTGTTAAAACAATGCTGTTATAAGGAATAATAAACAGTTTCCCCATCATATTTGTGACATTTGCTACTTTACGGTTAAAGAAGGGGCGGAGATGGCTCAGTCGGTAGCGCGCTAGGCTCGTAATCTGTAGTTCCCAGGTTCGAGTCCCAGCTGGGTCAGCGTTGAGATTTATCTCCGCAAAATTCCCCGCCCTGCCCACGGTCAGTAGGGGACACCGATGGGCTTGGAAAGGCCGCCGTCCGTCGGATGGGACGTTAAGCCGTGGCCCCGTGTGCGGGAGAGACATACCCTGTGCACGTTAAAGAACATGCTGGATGGCCTTGACGGGAGGCTACCATCTGTCTCCCAACAGCTGTTCCAGTGGGTCCCCTCCCCCAACCTTCTCTGAGCCTTCGGGGTCCATGTGACCTGGCCATTTAGCCCATGGTGTGCAAAAAAGTGCCGCTCAGAGGAAAAACAACCCAACAACCCAACGGTTAAAGCAACTTAAAAGTCTATTTTTTAATCTCATCCTTATTCACGAAATGTAGACACAATCGACTTTAAACGGTAATAAAATACATAAAGGAATGAACCACGTGTCTTGAATTAAAAGCTTTTGGCCCGCAACAACATCCTGAAGAAGACATTTCGAAAGATTTTAACTTATTTACCGAATGAGTAATCTCGGATGCTGAACGTAAAATCTGTGCTTTAATCTCTCACCAGTTGCCAGTTCTCACATGACATGGCGAGAAGATGGAGAGCTGGAATGGATCCGGGATGGGGATGTGGGCGTTTGCGAGAAGAAGCCTAAACAGTCACAGGGATTTCACCTGACGTGTTCTCAGTTAATTTCGCTTATGAAGTGACTAATCATTCGAATTCTTAGAAATGGGGGTCGGGGGTGGCTCAGTCGGTAGCCCGCCTGGCTCGTAATCTGTAGTTCCCAGGTTCGAGTCCCAGCTGGGTAAGCGTTGAGATTTATCTCCGCAAAATTCCCCGTCCTGCCCACGGTGAGTAGGGGACGCCGATGGGCTTGGAAAGGCCGCCGTCCGTCGGATGGGACGTTAAGCCGTGGCGCCGTGTGCGGGAGAGCCATACCCTGTGCACGTTAAAGAACACGCTGGATGGCCTTGACGGGAGGCTACCATCTGTCTCCCAACAGCTGTTCCAGTGGGTCCCCTCCCCCAATCTTCTCTGAGCCTTCGGGGTCCATGTGACCTGGCCATTTAGCCCATGATGTGCAAAAAAGTGCCACTCGGAGGTAAAACAACCCAACCCAACCCCACCCTTGATTTGTTTTCTTGATCCGGGCATCGTCGCAAATATTTTGTTCCGATTCGTGGTTTACGAACTTCCAGTTTCTCAAATTCGACTTTAGGTATACTGGAACAAAGCAACTCTTTGTCAACAGTGACCATCTGCTCTTGCAGCATGATTTTTTCATTCCTTTGAGTGGTCGACAAACAGCTTGATGTAAAGTTCGTTATCAGACACGACAGCAGGTGCGATAGTAAGTGCTACGTGACGTCTTTGGCCGCGAATATACTCGTGACGCTCTCGAATGCCCTTTGCCGCTTGTTTTTCCCGAACAGCTGAGAGACCTGACAGTGAAACCACATTCCCAGGCGCTCAGCTCTTACAGATGCATCCTTCACCTTGCACGTGACCTTCGTGGAGTGACCATGTGGCTCTGTGAAGAAATACATTTCCGCATTTGTAGGAAAAGTTTCGCGCAGCTGTCTACGAAATTCACAGATCTCATTTCTCTTACTGAATGTTTATCTCATATACGTATTTAAAATCCAAAATTCACATCTTTGTATCTTCATTTAACTATAACGATTTACCACAGGGATTAGGGCACCCCCCCGCCCTTAATCCCTGTGGTAAATCAATCGGTAGCGCGCCAGGCTCGTAATCTGCAGTTCCCAGGTTCGAGTCCCAGCTGGGTTAGCGTTGAGATTTATATCCGCAAAACTCCCCGCCCTGCCCACGGTCGGTAGGGGACACCGATGGGCTTCGAAAGGCCGCCGTCCATCGGATGGGACGTTAAGCCGTGGCACCATGTGCGGGTGAGCCATACCATGTGCACGTTAAAGAACACGCTGGATGGCCTTGACGGGTGACTACCATCTGTCTCCCAACAGTTGTTCTAGTGGGTCCCCTCCCCCAACCTTCTCTGAGCCTTCGGGGTCCTTGTGACCTGGCCATTTAGCCCATGGTGTGCAAAAAAAGTGCTGCTCAGAGGTAAAACAACCCAACCCAAATACCACAAGGATCCTAAATTAGTTTGGCCTATTGACAACATCTATAAAATAATCCTGAACGTGTCAGTATAACAGTTGTGCCTCTATTCAAAAGCAATCATTCAAGATTTATCTCGTCATAAGTTGTATACAGGACAGGACCTAGAAAAAAAATGGAGAGGGGGAGGGGCGAAGAAATATAATTCAGCTAAAAAAATGTAAAGAAGAGGGTGAAAATAAACAATTTCCAATAAATAAAAAATAAAAAACCCCTCAAGCAGCTGCTTGCCACAGAGGTCTGACAGGAGCCTGTGAGTTTATATGCCTAGTAGAAGGTCTGAGAGGATGGCAGGACCTCAGCAGAAAAACAACACAAACGTCCATGCCTTGTCCGGGGCTCGAACCCAGGTCCCTTAGATCAGTAGCCAAGCGCGCTAACCACTCGGCCATGGGACGGCTCAATTTCCAATACAGAATAATATTTCTCCTTTCGTTTTAATGCTCTTTAAAAATTTCTTGAAAAATGCGTTAAATGTAAATAAATTTAACAATTTTTTGTCTCCTTTGTCTTATGCACAATTTATTTCTTCTAACCCCCTGATTTTACATTGGCATTTGTAGATGTTTGGTTTAAGAATAATATTTAATAAATAAAAATAGATATAGTCGGAAAATTCCCATCGATTATATGCTAGAAACCCACGGTTTTCATATTCATCATGTTTTTGGGCTTCATTAAAACGATTAAATCAGAGGTAAAACATGTAAAACGTTTAGATCAGAAACGGTTTAGTTATCATTTTTTAAACGAATTTAAAAATTAGTGACATTTTTCAAATTTATCTGCAGAGTGAATACGCATAATCAGATTATTCCAGTCGTTGCAGCTCTTCTTGATTGGCAGAACTCATATGTGCCCTTTGCCCTTTAAGCTCCATGCTCTTTGACTATAGGGGCTGGGGTGGCTCAGTCGGTAGCGCGCCAGGCTCGTAATCTGTATTTCCCAGGTTCGAGTCCCAGCTGGGTCAGCGATGAGATTTATCTCCGCAAAATTCCCCGCCCTGCCCACGGTCAGTAGGGGACACCGATGGGCTTGGAAAGGCCGCCGTCCATCGGATGGGACGTTAAGCCGTGGCTCCGTGTGCTGGAGAGCCATACCCTGTGCACGTTAAAGAACACGCTGGATGGCCTTGACGGGAGGTTACCATCTGTCTCCCAACAGCTGTTCCAGTGGGTCCCCTCCCCCGACCTTCTCTGAGCCTTCGGGGTCCTTGTGGCCTGGCCATTTAGCCCATGGTGTGCAAAAAAAGTGCCGCTCAGAGGTAAAACAAACCAACACAGTCGTTGCAGCTCTTCTGATTGGCAGAACTCATATGTGCCCTTTGCTCTATAAGCTCCATGCTCTTTGACTATAATCACGTCCACCAATCGAACTCAACTGCGAAACCTCTCCACGGCATTTCAATATTCATTGCAGTTTCCAGTTCTATCTGGAATTTCCCCAGCAGCTGATCTAAGATCACATGAAACGGAAACAGAAAAGGTCATTAAGTAATGATGGTAATCGCCTAAAGCGAATTCAAAGGGTTGGTGAGCCTTCCACCAGAGCTCGGTGTCATTTGTGGCCACACACACGGAACGGCTACCGGGTCAATCACTGGGATGACGGGTCGTTATTAATAGCAACGGTTTCGATTACGTTCCTGATAAGTAGTCCTCTTCGTATGATAGATTAATCAACTAAGCTAAATGCGGCGACGTAAATGATGGAGAAAAGAAAAAAGAATCTCTCTACGTGAGTGATTTTCTCATGAGTAAAATTATTCAGTAACTAACATTAAACAAAAAACTCCTCAGGCATTGAGTTGTTGTTGTTGTTGTTGTTTTTCCTCTGAGCGGCACTTTTTTGCACACAATGGGCTAAATGGCCAGGTCACATGGACCCTGAAGGCTCAGAGAAGGTTGGGGGAGGGGACCCACTGGAACAGCTGTTGGGAGACAGATGGTAGCCTCCCGTCAAGGCCATCCAGTGTGTTCTTTAACGTATGGCTTTCCAGCACACGGGGCCACGGCTTATAACGTCCCATCCGACGGACGGCGCCCTTTCCAAGCCCATCGGTGTCCCCTACTGACCGTGGGCAGGGCGGAGAATTTTTGCGGAGATAAATCTCAACTCTGACCCAGCTGGGACTCGAACCTGGGAACTACAGATTGCTCATGAGTCTCGAAAGATTTCAAGCACGTTTCTATGCAGAAATTCCGCATTGATGGATGAACACAGATATTATCAACCACGAAAATAGGACATTACTATAATATTTCCGTCTGATGACGTCAGTGGCATAGTAAAGGGGGTAGGTAGGTGGGTGGAAGGTTTATGGCTTCGATTTGACAATAAATAATCTGAAATTTAGTATTTTTTTGAGCCCATCACGAGTGCTTTGAAATTTATACCGCACTTTCGCAGAAATTAATGGTAACGTCAATTAATTTGAATATTTTTAATAATTTCACTCGGTGGTGTACCAGAAATTTCTAAATGCGTTATACCCTCTTCCCTTTATGGGATTATACTCCCTCCCCTTTATGGGGTTATACCCCCTTCTCCTTTGGAGGGCATAAATATATTTTCTGAAACAGTCCCAGAAAATAAGGAACCTCATCATACCAATCCTCCGCCTTTTCCCATTTTGCTACCCATTTTCCCATTTTGAAATGTTTGGTGCAGTCGCTCAAAAAAGTATCCGAACACTATGGTTGATTACAGAATTCAGAAAAAATATCTAGCGACGATTTTTTTAGAAGTTAGTGATCTGGCAACCTTCGTGTCAGATCACTAATTTCTAAAAAAAACGTCGCCAGATATTTTTTCTGAATTCTGTAATCAACCAGTGTTCGGATACTTTTTTGAGCGACTGTACACCACCTGGTAAAGAAGATATCACTGATTGCTGCAAAAGTACGGTTTGAATTTCGAAGCACACGTAGTGATTTCAAAGAATC
The DNA here is from genome assembly GCA_038380435.1 of Ryuthela nishihirai. Classification (NCBI taxonomy): domain Eukaryota; kingdom Metazoa; phylum Arthropoda; class Arachnida; order Araneae; family Heptathelidae; genus Ryuthela; species Ryuthela nishihirai. Next base: position 10,016,256 of record JAWZYU010000016.1, on the reverse strand, counting down.
ACGTGATGGTCTCAAAGAGACGTAACTGGTGTGGTCAGAGGTCATATCCTTGGTAAGTATTCGTTTATTATGCGAGAAACCCAGACAGGTCAAAAGCTTACAGGTTATCTCCGTCCTTGGTGTCTTTAAAAAAAACCTCCAGCTCAGTTTATTTATTCTCAAATCGAAACCATTACTCAAATGAATTCGACACCACCACGTCAAAGAGTCGAGTCAATCAGTCCGGGAACGCAGAGGAAGTTTAGACAACCTCTGTCAGCTTGCACCATTTCCTGAAGCCATACACCATCCACTGGATCCCGTGACTCATGCTGTCTCTGCGTGGCGGCATCTGGCCTGGTGGCGGTGCCCCTGCACATGCGCATTTCGCCATCATTCGAGGCACAGTTGAATTCGGTACCAATTTCTTTAATGGTTTTTCCGATATTTATTGTTATAAATGGCGTGTATATAATCTTCACGTGTTACAAAAATGAAAGCTGCGGAAACGCATTTTAGAAGAAATACCTGATCTCGCTTTCCTTTCATAAGAGAAATAACCTTAAAATTTCATTTGAAAGTTGTTGGGTTGTTTTACCTCTGAGCGGCACTTTTTTGCACACCATGGGCTAAATGGCCAGGTCACACGGACCCCGAAGGCTCAGAGAAGGTTGGGGGAGGGGACCCACTGGAATAGCTGTTGGGAGACAGATGGTAGCCTCCCGTCAAGGCCATTCAGCGTGTTCTTTAACGTGCACAGAGTATGGCTCTCCCGCACACGGGTCCACGGCTTAACGTCCCATCCGACGGACAGCGGCCTTTCCAAGCCCATCGGTGTCCCCTACTGACCGTGGGCAGGGCGGGGAATTTTGCGGAGATATGCAAGTTAAAGAACACACTGGATGACCTTGATGGAAGGCTTCTATCATCTTTCGTTTAACTGTTGTCCAATGGGTACAGTCGCTCAAAAAAATATCCGAACACCATGGTTCTAATTTCTAAAAAAATCGTTGCCAGATATTTTTTCTTAATTCTGTAATCAACCATAGTGTTCGGATATTTTTTTTGAGCGACTGTACCCTTCCCCAACTTTCTCTTAGCCTTTGGGATCTTCATGACCTGGCCATTTAGCCCATTGTGTGCCAAAAAAGAGCTTCTCAGGGGTAAAACGACCCAACATTTGATTGACAACCAACATTCGCAAACCTACAAAATTTTATTTTTTTTTTAATTTCAAATTTTTTAAATTTTTATTTATTAAATTCTTTCCAAGTTCCTCTTAGCAAAAATCACCTGGCTACGTTCCTGAATTCAATTCGACATGGGAAAGATATAATACAGAAGTTAGACCTCAGAGAAAAGCAATAAAAAAATACGCATACCTTTTCAAGAATTTAAACTCAAGTAGCTTTCAGTGGGATACCCTGAATTGCGACTGGGGACACTGTGAGACTGCGCAGTTGACTCTTCGACACTTCTCATTAATCTCGACATCATCTTCGACACTTATCATCAATCTAGACAGTTATCATCTTCGACACTTCTCATCAATCTCCACACTTATCATCAATCTCGACACTTATCATCAATATCGACACTTATCATCAATATCGACACTTATCATCTTCGACACTTATCATCAATCTCGACACTTATCATCAATCTCGACACATGATCAATCTCGACACTTATCATCAATCTCGACACTTATCTTCGACATCTTTCTCATCAATCTCGACACTTATCATCTTCGACACTTATCATCAATCTCGACACTTATCATCAATATCGACACTTATCATCTATCAATTAACCTATGATCTGTCAGAACTGTCAAAGTGTCAACTGCGCAATCTCATAGTCTCTCCATGTCTTCCCAATTGTAACTCAAGCACACTATTGGTCTCTTTGTTGAGACAGAAAACATTTGAATTTTTCGCTAGGGCACCTGGAAATTGCATTTTTAACGCTTTAGAATTTAAATAGTCAACTTATTTTGTATGTTTCCTGGAAGACATAGCAGCAATAAAAGATACGAGACATAACTCGTGTTATTTTTTCAGCTAATTTAGCAGCAATTATTTAAAGCCGTATTTTAAAGCAACGAACGTTTATGTTGGAGTTTTAAATTTTTTTTTTCACTGACGGAATATTTAAGACAATGAAAAATTTGATAGAATAGTGAAAATGACATTTTTTCTGTAGCATAGAAAAAAATTGCAGAATTTTTCCAGAATATGTCACGTGACACGAACATATGAAGAAGAAGGTTGCCAGATCGCTAATTTCTAAAAAAAAAACAATCGTTGCCAGATATTTTTTCCGAATTTTGTAATCCGTAAAATATTGAAAAAAAAATTTATAATGATTACAATCGCTCAAAAAAAGTATCCGAACATTATGGTTGATTACAAAATTCGTAAAAAAATCTGGCAACGATTTTTTTTTAGAAATTAGCGATCTGGCAACCTTCGTGTCACGTGACATATTCTGGAAATATTCTGCAAATTTTCTGTAAAACCGTAGCGCTCGATGAAGTTCACTTTCTTTCAGCGTTCATCTCCCACGTATATAGATCGTGTTTTTCAGCCAGATGATTCCTGAAATATATTTTTTTCCTACCAAAAAAGGCTCTAAATAATGGGAATGTTTCATATAATATAAACGACTTACATCTCGCAAAATATTGGAGAAAAAAAATCTATAATGATTACAGTCGCTCAAAAAAAGCATCCGAACGTTATGGTTAAGTCGTTTATATTATATGAAACATTCACATTATTTAGAGCCTTTTTTGGTAGGAAAAAAATATATTTCAGGAAACATCTGGCTGAAAAACACGATCTATATATTTGACACGTGGGAGATGAACGCTGAAAGAAAGTGAGCGCTTCGGTTTACAGCGCTTCGGTTTTACAGCAGATATTGCGTTTGTATTCTATGACGACCTACAGACAATTCCTAGAAAGCAGACACCAGCTCCCAAATTCCATTTCCTTAGGAGATATTACCACGTTGTTTACTGCTGCCGGCTCCATGTTTTGGTTGGTAGCTAGAGCACGTATTGATCGCAACCTACGGTGGCTCGCCGCTTAGCGTTGCTAGGCAACCACTGTCGGTCAATGAAGTGTTTCATTCGGGTGTAGGGAAGAAAAAGATCCAGCACCAGTAAATTGTCTGCAGAAATGCTGTGGAGCCAAGCCACAAACTAACGTCGGATATTGGCAGAGGAAAGGTACTTGCCAATGATGATCTTTTACTTTCTCTTAGTACTTGTGGCATCCTTCTAGCTCTGGGGATCTTTTTTTTTTCATCTTTTAAGGGATCTCTTGTCCACGCATTTAAGAGAACTCATAAAGACTGGCTTATTTATCATGTTTAAAAATCCAGCTCTTATGAGATTCCGCTGCAAGTTTCGAATGAAGTATTGCCGCTCTTCAATATCGAAATGGAAAGTTTTTTTTTTTCAATTATGGAAAGATGTTAAGCTGAACTCGAGAAAATATTTGCTAAAAAGCTTTTTTCGCATTCACTTTCCCGTTGTTCCAAGTTCAAGAACCTTAACATAGTAAGTTGTGCTGCCAGATTCAAAGTTTAATAGAAGGTGTGTTTTTTTATTTTGAAATTGCGATCTGGAAAATGTGTGTGGTGTGTTAGCAGGATCTGCAAACAATGGAAAGGGGCAAACGTGCATTTAAGGCAAAGAACTTAAAGGTGCTTAGAAGGGCAAGTGACTTGTTAAAGCTACGACCCTGATTGGTAACAGTTGTAAGCTTACACCAGAATGGGGGGCGGGGGTGGCTCAGTCAGTAGCGCGCCAGGCTCGTAATCTGTAGTTCCCAGTTTCGAGTCCCAGCTGAATTCGAGTCCCAGCCAACGAGTCAGCGTTGAAATTTATCTCCGCAAAATTCCCGCCTTGCCCACGGTCAGTAGGGGACACCGATGGGCTTAGGAAAGGCCGCCGTCCGTCGGATGGGACGTTAAGCCTGTGGCCCCGTGTGCGGGAGGGCCATACCCTGTGCACGTTAAAGAACACGCTGGATGGACTTGACGGGAGTCTACCATCTGTCTCCCAACAGCTGTTCTAGTGGGTCCCCTCCCCCAACCTTCTCTTTTACCTAATATTACTTACAAAATCAAATCATTTAATGTTCAAGTTACCGAGTAAGCATATAGAATAAAAGACATCGAGTTTCCTGTTATCTTATTTACAAATGGTTCACGTTTCGCTATCATAGCTAACTTTAAAAAGGACCATACTATGATTTACTTAATTTTAGTCTTTAGATGTATACGCCTATTTTTTCGTGCTCTCCATAGATTCTTAAAAGATTCAGCAACAATCGCTATTCTTCGTTACAAGCAACAGATTAATAAACCGATTAAAAACAAATCATTTATTTAATCAGATTTACTTTATCAGCGATGTAAATGAAGCATATAATTATTTCATAAATATTTTTATAAATCACTATAATAAATATTTGCCCACGGGTATTAAGAAGTTCCAAAGCCCAAGTAAATATGCTCCTTGGATGACGAAAGATCTGAAAAAATTAATAACTAAAAGAGATAATTTATACAAAAAAGCAAAAGAAACCCATTTAGAGGATGACAGTTCTGCATATAAAGAATTTCGTAATTTCGTTACTGCCCAAATCAGACAAACAAAGAACGCCTATTATAACAGTAGATTTGATTCTAGCAAAAATTCTAAACAGAAATGGAAATATCTCAACGATGTTTTGGGAAGAAATAAATGTAAGTCAATAGTAGGAGACATTTCTTCTGATGATGCAATTATTGCTGATGACTATGCGAAGTCCAATGCCTTCAATAGCTATTTTCATGATACCGTTAACGAATTGATACTGAACCAAACTGAAAAATTTCATGGCAAATATAAATATCAAATTGAGTGCATAGACCAGGCATTTTATGTCATGCCAATTGTTACTCAAGAGATCAGTAGCATAGTGAATGATCTAGCAGCTGATAAGTCACCAGGTATAGATGACATAAATATTAATGCAATTAAAAAGGTTATACATACAATAATAGAACCTTTGTGCTATATATTTAATTTATCAATAATAAACGAAGTATTCCCGGATAAACTGAAAATTGCCAGAATTCTTCCCATACATAAATCAGGTGATAAAGAAAATATAGAAAACTACAGACCTATTTCAATTTTGCCAATCTTCTCGAAAATCTTTGAAAAGCTAATTTGTACACGTATGACTAAATTCCTAGATAATATGAAAATTATCACACAACAACAATATGGTTTTCAAAATAAAAAATCTACTCAGACAGCCATTGCAGATTTATATGAGCATATTGTCAATCATTTGGATGCAGGTCACATTGGATTAGCTGTATATCTTGATTTTACGAAAGCATTTGACAGTATTAACCACGAAATTTTGTTAAAGGAAATTGAATTTTATGGCCTGAGAGGTAAAATAAATAACTGGTTAAGAAGCTACTTATTTCAGAGGAAAGCTCTTGTAGAAGTAAATGGTAGTATATCAGATGAACATTTTATTTACAGAGGTGTGCCTCAAGGTTCGATTCTTGGTCCGATCCTTTTCCTACTTTACATTAACGACTTAGCAAAGTTATACATTATTTCAAAGATGTTATTATATGCTGATGATACAAGTATTATCGATTTCAACCAAGATTCTGCAAGCCTGATTAGCAGTGTTAACTACTCTCTAAATATTATATCTGAATGGTGCAGACATAACAATTTATTAATAAATGTCAAGAAATCCAAATACATGATTTATAAAAATAAAAACATCGATGAGAAATGTTTCGATGTGAAGATTAATGAAATTAAGCTAAAGAGTTGCACTGAATATAAATTCTTAGGAATATGGATCGATGAAAATCTGAACTGGTCATTTCACGTAAAGCAGCTGAGAATCACTCTGTCAAGGAATATTGGTATGATTGGTAAAATACGTCATCTGGTTAACAAACAAATTTTGACAAATTTATACTACTCTTTCATTTATTCTTATATAACATATGGAATCTTAGTCTGGGGTAATACTTTTGACTATAATCTGAATGCTATATATCAACTTCAGAAAAGAATTGTTAGATATATTGTTGGTAAAAGATATTACGATCCCGTGGCACATTTATTTTCTGAGGTTAAAATTCTTAATGTCTATAATAATTACAAACTGATATCAGGAAACTTTGTGTATTCGATTACAATGAGATTGATTAAATTGGATAGATTTAAAGACTATTTTCAGAGTCTTTCGATTTTCATAATTATGAAACACGTCATAGAGAGGATCTGAGTATGTCTATGTGTCGATTGTCAATTGGGCAGAGATCTATCAAATACAATGCAGTAAAAATTTGGTCTGAATTTCCTGATGATGTTAAAAATGCAAAATCTTTAAAATTATTTAAAATCAAATGTAGAACGTTTCTTCTTACAAAGCAATGAAACCTTCTATGTATCAGTGTAATATGTCTCATAACCATTTGACCTTTTATACTATTGAATTATTGTACTATTTGAATTATTGTATACTTTACTGTTGTCATAATTGAACTAAAGGAAATAGGGAGCATTAACTAAAAATAAGCGTCAGCTTACTATGCTCTCCTTTTTTGTTTCGCCTTTCCTATTAAACACTAATATTTAATATGATTGTTATTTACCTTTTCTGATGCAATTGATATTTCTCAGCTATTTCACTTCTCAATTTTTCTCATGTATATATTAATTGTTATTAGATAATTATGCTATGTAAATGTATATTGTATTGACTGACGGAATAAAATAAAGATTATTATTATTATTATCAATAAACTCCTAAATTCATTTTTACAGTTTTTTTCTAAAATTTTTTACCGTTCTGAAATTTTAGGTATGGGTTCGCTATCTAACACACTGCTACGAAGCAATATTCAGTTAGACACTTTTGAATGGCTTCATCATATTCTTATAATTAATCAGCACAGAAAATATTACTCTTGATTTATAACAATATCTGGAATGCCCTCTTAATCATCTCAGTTTAATATTCTTCTATACCGAGGGGCGGGGGTGCTCAGTCGGTAGCGCGCCAGGCTCGTAATCTGTAGTTCCCAGGTTCGAGTCCCAGCTGGGTCAGCGTTGAGATTTATCTCCGCAAAATTCCCCGCCCTGCCCACGGTCAGTAGGGGACACCGATGGGCTTGGAAAGGCCGCCTTCCGTCGTATGGGACGTTAAGCCGTGGTGCCGTGTGCGGGAGAGCCATACCCTGTGCACGTTCAAGAACACGCTGGGTGGCCTTGACGGGAGGCTACCATCTGTCTCCCAACAGCTATTCCAGTGGGTCCCCTCCCCCAACCTTCTCTGAGCCTTCGGGGTTCATGTGACCTGGCCATTTAGCCCATGGTGTGCAAAAAAGTGCCGCTCAGAGGTAAAACAACCCAACTTCTTCTATACCGAGTGTCACATATATTACAGCTTTTTTAAATACAGTGTAGATATTTTCTGGAAGAAAAAAGAAGTTGTTGTTATGAGCAATGGTTAGGCGGAGAAAAGCGGTACCGCATATCGAAATTTTTTGAAAATTAAATATACTTCTATAACGTGTTAATACCGTATAATTGATAGATCAATAACTATCACACATCAACTAGTAATAAACATGCCATTATCTCGAAGAACATTTCATTTAAACCCATGGAGACAGAATTATTTATGTAAACATTCTCGCAAAAAATGCTTGCGAATTAAAGTTTTTAAATTTGAATCTAGAATTTATTTTTGCTATTAATGCTAATTATAAACGTTTGCCGTGGCCAAATGGTTAGCGTGTTTGGCTAATCAAAAGAACGTGGATTCGAGCCCGAAATAAAGTGTGGATATTTCTTTCCATGTGTTATCTTTCTGCTCAGGTATTGCCTTCCTCGCAGGTCTTCACTCTGGCGTATTATACTGAACAGGATTCTGTCAAAATCTATGACAAGCATCTTCTTCAGGGAAAATTTGTTTCTTTTTATATAAAGGTTATTTTTCATTTTTTCATATTTATATTTCAGTGATTAGGGACTTTGTAGATGAATCAATTTTTGATCACAGGGTAAAGGAATCATTCAAAAAATAAATAACGCTGTTTCAGCTCTTTTAAACCATTCTCCCCCCCCCTAAATAACTCCACGTAATGCTTGGCTGCCCCCCCCCCCTCATCCTGCATGTTACTCGACGCTTTTCTTTTTTGTAAGGATATTCACTTTTATATGATAATTAACACAGTAAATGAGGATTAATAGTAAAAGTTTATTATAAGTGATAGCATAAAAAATTATCCAATTTTTTTACTATCAGAAAATGATTGAAGAAATTTTTATTGTTATCAAAAATGAAATTGTCAAATAAGTGATTGCAGAAATAAGCATAGCAATTTAGCGTTAGATAAACTCTGATGTAACGCGACCTAATAGAATCATTCTATCCTCTTCCATCAATAGTTTATGCAATATACTGAAGTCCCCATAAGGCAATATACATTTATTCTGAAAATTGCATATCTCATTAATTTCTCGAATTAGGAAAGTTTTAACTTCATTATCAACTACATACATTCAAGTGACATTTCCACCAAACGTTGCAAACGAAGATTATTTATCCTTAAATTAAATTCCTGTTTTTCAAAATTTTCGTCGAAGAGTTTCACTAAAGTTAGGTCATTTGAGCTAGGTATTTATGCCGCCATTTTTTATCGCTAATTGGCTAATCTAGCTCATCTTTGAAGGTAAGACGAACTTTTATTCAAAGAACCTAAATATCAAAATGATCGAAACAATCATTGAAGAGTTATTGCGCATATCATCAGAAAATACAGTCAATTTAATATTTAAAAAAAAATATATAAAGCCGAATTCCGGGGGGGGGGGGGGGGATGGCTCAGTTGGTAGCGAGCCAGGCTCGTAATCTTAGTTCCCAGGTTCAAGTCCCAGCTGGGTCAGCGTTGAGATTTATCTCCGCAAAATTCCCCGCCCTGCCCACGGTCAGTAGGGGACACCGATGGGCTTGGAAAGGCCGCCGTCCGTCGGATGGGACGTTAAGCCGTGGCCCCGTGTGCGAGAGAGCCATACCCTGTACACGTTAAAGAACACGCTGGATGGCCTTGACAGGAGGCTACCATCTGTCTCCCAACAGCTGTTCCAGTGGGTCCCCTCCCCCAATCTTCTCTGAGCCTTTGGGGTTCTTGTTACCTGGCCATTTAGCCCATGGTGTGCAAAAAAGTGCCGCTCAGAGGTAAAACAACCCAACCCGAATTCCGGGACACTAATTCGTCGGGGACAGAGCCTTTAATCCGGGGACTGTCCCCGGAAAACGGGAACGTATGGTCACCCTAGTCTATATTCGCTTTTGGGCGATTCTTGGAAAAAAGGTTCCTTCTGAAAGTAAATATCTGTGTTTGTCTTTCTGCTGAAGCCTCCCGCACAGATCGTATTATGACAAACTGTACTGAACGTCTCCTGTCAGACCTCTGTGGCAAGTGGTTTGGGTAAGGGTTGTTTTAGCCCCTTCTGAACGGCACTTTTTCGTTTGCACACAATGGGCTAAATGGCCTGGTCACAAGAACCCCGAGGGCTCAGAGAGGGTTGGGAACCAACTTAAACAGCTGTTGGTTCACAGATGGTAGCTTCCCTTTAAGGCCATCCAGCGTGTTCTTTTACGTGCACAAGGTATGGCTTTCACGCACACGGCTTAATGTCCCATCCGACGGACGGCGGTCTTCCCAAGCCCAGCGGCGGCCCTACTAACCGAAGCAGGCGATAAACACTATACAGTCCCCGATTTATGTAAGGGTTCGATTCCGGTAATGGAGATCTTGTAATCAGGATTCTATACTAAAAATGAGCACTTACACTACACTTCTATAGCTCACTAATATTGTGTTTTGATACTTTAAACTCTCCTCCTTATGAAATCTTAATTTTTTGGGGCGGGGGTGGCTCAGTCGGTAGCGCGTCAGGCTCGTAATCTGTAGTTCCCAGGTTCGAGTCCCAGCTGGGTCAGCGTTGAGATTTATCTCCGCAAAATTCCCCACCCTGCCCACGGTCAGCAGGGGATACCGATGGGCTTGGAAAGGCCGCCGTCCATCGGATCGGACGTTAAGCCGTGGCCCCGTGTGCGGGAGATCCATACCCTGTGCACGTTAAAGAACACGCTGGATGGCCTTGACGGGAGACTATCATCTGTTTCCCAACAGCTGCTCCAGTGGGTCTCCTCCCCCAACCTTCTCTGAGCCTTCGGGGTCCATGTGGCCTGGCCATTTAGCCCATGGTGTGCAAAAAAGTGCCGCTCAGAGATAAAACAACCCAACATTTAATTTTTTAATATCAATTTTACATCCATTGTTTTGTTTACATTTTCATTTCACAAACAATGCACTTAATAAAAAATAGAATTTCTACTTCAGATGAAGTCGTTTACGTAAGTCAGGGTCTGCCCCTACATTTGAAACGTAATTGCCTACTTTGCCATCAATTTGTGACACAGAAGAAAAAAGATCCGAAATCGAAAAATGAAACCATCTGTCAACGTGAAAATGCAATTGAGTATCGCTCGTATGGTAGAACCTAAGTATGGAAAATTTCCCTGTAGAGGTTTTTTTTTTCTTGGGACCTAAACGCCAAGTTTCACGTAAAAATGTCGTTAACTGTCGCGGTGTCATCCGTATGGACAAGGCCAAAGCCTGTATCAGGTTACTAGGCAACCAAGCACACGGATTGTGATTGGCCACGTGGAATACCCGTGTTCCATCGCCTAGTAGACCAAGAAGATTATTATTCATCTGGTGTCAAGGAAGATAAAATGTTCTGATGTTCGGGATATTCATCGATGACTGTACTGATGTTCAAGTGATACTTTACCAAAAAAAGAACAAAACCTTCTTCGCAATACGAAAATATTACTCTTTGAAAGTTTCCGTGAACAGAACTGATCTTGTTTTTTAATGATCTTTTTCAACAAATTTTGTCAAATGTAAAATTCGATGCACCTTTTAGATTATAGTGAAAACACACGTCTTTTTGTTTAATACTGCTGAAATACAAAACGATTTGGAACTCAAGAAATAGTCATCTTTCTGTGGGCAATGAATGTGTCCTTTCACGATCAACAGATGGCGCCACGAGTGCTTCCGGGTCACATAAATTTCCTCAGTGAATGTTGAACGATGGGAGATATAGTTCAGATGGTTAGAGTACTTGGGTTGCGTTGCTTTACATCTGAGGGGCACTTTTTTTGCACACAGTAGGCTAAATGGCCAGGTCACAAGGACCCCGAAGGCTCAGAGAAGGTTGGGGGAGGGGACCCACTGGAACAGCTGTTGGGAGACAATGGTAGCCTCCCGTCAAGGCCATCCAGCGTGTTCTTTAACGTGCACAGGGTATGGCTCTCCCGCACACGGGGCCACGGCTTAACGTCCCATCCGACGGACGGAGGCCTTTCCAAGCCCAATGGTGTCCCCTACTGACCGTGGGGAGGGCGGGGAATTTTGCGGAGATAAATCCCAACGCTGACCCAGCTGGGACTCGAACCTGGGAACTACAGATTACGAGCCTGGCGCGCTACCGACTGAGCCCCCCCCCCCCAAGGGTTCAGAGAAGGTTTGGGGAAGGGGACCCACTGGAACAGCTGTTAGGAAACAGATGGTAGCCTTCTGTCAAGGCCATCCAGCTTTCTTTAGCGTGCACAGAGGTATGATTCTCCAACACAAGGAACCACGGCTTAACATTCCATTCTACGGACTTCGGCCTTTCCAAGCTCATTGGTGTCCTTTACTGACTGAGAGTGGGATGGGGAGGTTTGCGGAGGTAAAACTCAACTCTGGCCTAGGTTGGCCTCGAACCTGAGAATGCAGATTACGAGCCTAACACGCCATCAACTGAGTTACCCACGCCCCTAGAGTACGTGGCATATTATCACGAGACTATGGACCTATACACCACACCCAATCGAACCTCAATATCTAACTAGTTCTAGATTCTACAAGCCATTTGCTTGAAAGCTGTTACATTTGAAGTAGTGATGAGGTTACAAGAAGGAGTCATCAACCTCTTAAAGGAGGTTGATGACTCCTTTAAGAGGAGCAGTTTTTGTAGAGAGAGACTGCTTTGGTTAGGCCATGTTGTCCATATTACATTGCTGCAGATTGGCAAATGCAATTGTGAACAGTGTGCCTAAAAGGCTTCAGGAAAAGGATGCAATAGGCAGACAATGCCAAACAGCACCTTGCTGGAATTGGCCTATAGTGGCTTGGGTTGGGTTGTTTTACCTCTGAGCGGCACTTTTTTGCACACCATGGGCTAAATGGCCAGGTCACATGGACCCCGAAGGCTCAGAGAAGGTTGGGGGAGGGGACCCACTGGAACAGCTGTTGGGAGACAGATGGTAGCCTCTCGTCAAGGCCATCCAGCGTGTTCTTTAACGTGCACAAGGTATGGCTTTCCCGCAGACGGGGTCCACGGCTTAACGTCCCATCCGACGGACGGCGGCCTTTCCAATCCCATCGATATCCCTACTGATCGTGAGCAGGGCGGGGAATTTTGCGGAGATAAATCTCAATGCTGACCCAGCTGGGACTCGAACCTGGGAACTGCAGATTACGAGCCTGGCGCGCTACCGACTGAGCCACCCCCGCCCCGCCTATAGTGGCTCAGAACACAGATGTCTAGAGAGGAAAATTACCCAATCTGGTAGGATCTTCGTAGTCCATGATGGCATGAGGATTTTGTATTTATGTTTGTATGCTGCACTTGAATTTACAGTAGTTTTTATTAATTTTGTTGCATTGATTTTTCTGCTAGCAAAAATGTTCTTAACAAAACACTACTGTCTTCGAGTTATTAGAACTGAATTTCTCACTAATAACTCTGAATTTGCATAATTGGCTAAAAAATAGTCTTTTTAAGTGTGAATGTGTTTCCTGTTCTCAATCAACACAGTTCATCAGAATAATGACATCATCGATTGTAATTTCGAGAGATCTGCTCCAGAGAAAGGGTTGATCAGCGCTAATACAGTCGCTCAAAAAAGTATCCGAACACCATGGTTGATTACAGAATTCAGGAAAAATATCTGGCAAAGATTTTTTTCAGAAATTAGTGATCTGGAAACCTTCGTGTCACGTGATTACAGAATTCAGGAAAAATATCTGGAGCGTGTAGTTGCTGTACACGCTCCAGTTACCGTTCACAGCAAACTGGAGCGTGTGCAGTTCACAGCAAACTGGAGCGTGTGCAGTTACTGCACACGCTCCAGTTTGCTGTGAACGGTAACTGCACACGCTCAATATTTCCGTGAGTGAGCCCACACGATCTAGTATCAAAATAATATGATCACCTACAGTCGCTCAAAAAAAGTATCCGAACACTATGGTCGATTACAGAATTTAGGAAAACTATCTGGAGCGTGTACAGCAACTGTACACGCTCCAGTTACCGTTCACAGCAAACTGGAGCGTGTGCAGTAACTGCACACGCTCCAGTTTGCTGTGAACGGTAACTGCACACGCTAAATATTTCCGTGAGTGAGCCCACACGATCTAGTATCAAAATAATATGACCACTTACAGTCGCTCACAAAAAGTATCCGAACACAATGGTTGATTACAGAATTCGGTAAAAATATCTGGCAACGATTTTTTAGAAATTAGCGTTCTGGGAACCTTCGTGTCACGTGACCTGAAGGTTGCCAGATCACTAATTTCTAATTCTGTAATCAACCATAGTGTTCGGACACTTTTTTGAGCGACTGTACCAAATGCAATATTATCTTAATTTTATTATTTTTCTTTCTGCAACTAAAACCAAAAAAATATATACTGATTTCTTTTTTTTTCATAATTAGTATCTTAAAAGTTACCAATCGAGCAAAAAGATCTTTTAAACCAATCTTTCCCATAAATGTTTAGAAAAAATATTTTTCCACTTTTTTTTATTAAGTCCATAGACTTAATATTTTTTCCTCTACCATATAACAATCAAAATTAAACAATACACCATTCATTCATAAATCGCACAAACAACATCAAGTTGACACATTAACTCCTCAGCATCAGCGTTGAGAATTATCTCCGCAAAAATTCCCCGCTCTGCCCACGGTCAGTAGGGGACACCGATGGGCTTGGAAAGGCCACCGTCCGTCGGATGGGACGTTAAGCCGTGGCTCCGTGTGCGGGAGAGCCATACCTTGTGCACATTAAAGAACACGCTGAATGGCCTTGACGGGAGGCTACCATCTGTCTCCCAACAGCTGTTCCAGTGGGTCCCCTCCCCCAACCTTCTCTGAGCCTTCGGGGTCCATGTGACCTGGCCATTTAGCCCATGGTGTGCAAAAAAGCGCCGCTCAGAGGTAAAACAACCCAACCCTCAGCATCAATGCTTGGTCTTCTCCTTCCACCTAGACGCGACTGGGCTACGCCCGCATCACCAAAGATCTTTTAAGAGCAAGGCGTTCGTACTGCAGGAAAGCCACTTACCAGGAGCAAGCAACTGCAACAAGACGTTGTCGTTCTGTTCTCATCTTCAACTTTCTCCTCTTCCTGCCGTAGATTCTCTTTCTTCTCCATTCCTCCTCTCTCACCTTCCCTGAGGTCTGCTCTCCCCTCGCTCTCCTCTTGCCCGTCCTCTCACACAACTACAGGAGTGTTTTTATCCGCTTTTCCTCATACTTGCTGTTACCACAGGCTTTTTCCAGCACTGATGGCATTAGCGACTCTCTCCTCTCCAGTTCACACAGCTGACAGACAACCGCCTGGCCGCTCTACACAGCGACGCATGCGCCGCCGTCCAGTCAAGGCTCTGTCGGTAAGGCAATGTCTGCTTCGCATCACAGGGATGCGGCCCGCCTTCGATAGAAATGGGCATCATTAATCGCTGCCAGCAACTAACTGATCGATTCCATAACGACGCTTGTAACACGAGAAAGACAGTTATATCGATTAATCGCTGTGAGCTCTGGAAAGAGCACGTGTTTTGGTTTTGAATGCATGAATATGTAGAAATAAATTACAGTTGGGACATGCTTTTAGGAGAGCCTAATGACTTTCCGCTTAATTACCAGTAGAAAATATTTAAAAAGCTAACAGATGCTAAAAGTTGGTTAAGAACAATTGTTGAAAAGCAATTAGATAATACATGTAGGAAGTTAATAATCAAGAGGGTTTTTTTTTTTGATTGAGTCTTTTCTTAAACTGAGGAAATATCTTTTTTTTTATAATGGGTTGTTTTACCTCTGAGCGGCACTTTTTTGCATATCATGGGCTAAATGGCCAGGTCACATGGATCTCGATGGCTCAGAGAAGGTTGGGGGAGGGAACCCCTGGAACAGCTGTTCGGAGACAGATGGTAGACTCCCGTCAAGGCCATCCATAGTGTTCTTTAACGTGCACAGGGTATGGCTCTCCCGCACATCAGCGCCACGGCTTAACGTCCCATCCGACGGACGGCGGCCTTTCCAAGCCCATCGGTGTCCCCTACTGACCGTGGGAAGGGCGGGGAATTTTGCGGAGATAAGTCTCAACGCTGACCCAGCTGGGACTCGAACCTGGGAACTGCAGATTACGAGCCTGGCGCGCTACCGACTGAGCCCCCCCCCCCCCGCCCCCCAGTGAATGGCTGCATATAGGAGTCTTTCGTTATATCCATGTGCTAAATGATCAGTTTGACAGGGACTCCAGCATGAAAAATAGGGTTGAGAAAGCAGATTCACAAGACAGCTATTAGAGGAAGATGGGTGATTTTCAAAATTCATAATTTATGTTTTTCATTTATTGATGGAAAAGAATTAAAATTCTACGACGAATTACTCTTATTGCAATCCCCTAGGAACGTCCGTGCCAATGGGCTTTGAATCGTAACAGTGCTCAGAATAAATTCTTTTGAATATTTAAAAGACTGCTCTGCGAAACTCTGAAAGCTGCTCAACAAGTTTTCTTCTTCAGTTCTTTTCTGAATCTTGAGATCCTTATGACCTGGCCATTCAGCTCATTGCGCAGCTCGGCACAAAACAAGAGGGATTAACTATACCTTTAAATCATATTTACCAATAATTTGCACTCTGGCGCTTTTCTTAAATCTACAGTTGAAAACTTGATGACATGTTTAAGCATGTCAAAGTTCATTCTTCAGATTTGTTTAACTATATTAACGAGAAACGTTATTTTTATTACTGTTGCCTAGAGAAGCTAGCCTCTGTCCGACATGAATAGGGGCGTGGGTGGCTCAGTAAATCTGTAATCTGTAGTTCCCAGGTTCGAGTCCCAGCTGAGTCAGCGTTGAGATTTATCTCCGCAAAAACTCCCCGCCCTTCCCACGGTCAGCAGGGGACACGGATGGGCTTCGGAAGACCGCCGTCCGTCAGATGGGACGTTAAGCCGTGGCCCCGTGTGCAGGAGAGCCATACCCTGTGCACGTTAAAGAACACGCTGGATGGCCTTGACGGGAGGCTACCATCTGTCTCCCAACAGCTGTTCCAGTGGGTCCCCTCTCCCAGCCTTCGGATTGCCTGGCTATTTAGCCCATGGTGTGCAAAAAAAGTGCCACTCAGAGGTAAAACAATCCAACCTGACATGAATTAGACATGCCTCCTTCTGTTAGTTTATTTGTTGTCATTGCAATTATAGATGAATGCACTGTGTAATTAATATCAAATTTAATGTACCTGTCAGTCTATTAAAGAAGAAAAGGTCGTTTGAATTCCATTGTACTTGGTCAAATGATGCTTAAAAGATAGGGGCGGGGGTGGCTCAGTCGGTAGCGCGCCAGGCTCGTAATCTGTAGTTCCCAGGTTCGAGTCCCAGCTGGGTCAGCGTTGAGATTTATTTCCGCAAAAAATCCCCGCCCTGCCCACGGTCAGTAGGGGACACCGATGGGCTTGGAAAGGCCGCCGTCCGACGGATGGGACGTTAAGCCGTGGCCCCGTGTGCGGGAGAGCCATACCCTGTGCACGTTAAAGAACACGCTGGATGGTCTTGACGGAGGCTACCATCTGTCTCCCAACAGCTCTTCCAGTGGGTCCCCTTCCCCAACCTTCTCTGAGCCTTCGGGGTCCATGTGACCTGGCCATTTAGCCCATGGTGTGCAAAAAAGTGCCGCTCAGAGGTAAAACAACCCAACCCTTAAAAGATATGAAGCAACATTACTCAAGATCATTCTTGCCCAGAGTTCTGACGAGACCTGTCAGTATAATATATCCATAGAAAAGATCTATGAGGAAGTCAAGATCTCAGAGAAAAGATATCAGGTGAAAAAGAAACGTCCATGCAAAGGGACCTGGGGCTCGAATGTAAAGGACCTTTGCACCATATCTAAAAACGCTACTACGCGGTCTCCGAAATGGTCTCTTAAGAAATAACAAAACAAAAACAAAAAAATTTTTTTGCTCGTTTGAAAAAAATGCTTTTAATTTTAGTTTGCTTTTATGTCCATTTGCAGACATTAAACTTTTTTTAATTTTTAATGATAAATGAAAAAAAAAACTGAATTGGATAGATAGTGGGCGAACTATTAAGACTCGCATATTCTGAATCTTCTGATAGTTTTAATAGCACCTTCTAGTGGTAGAAATAGTTGGAAGATAGTTAAACTTTAAACGAATATTACAAATGATCCATTTATGCTAGAGTTCAAATTTTGGTGACGTAATGTGAAGGTCAAGAGGTTTGCACTGACAACAACAATTCCTCCCCCCCCCACCCTATAACCCCAGTGCGATAGGAAAACCCAACTGCTTTTGTTTTAAAAGATAAGTGAGAAAGTGTTTGTGTTTTATAAAATAAAAAAAATAATAATAAATACCCCCTCAAGCAGCTGCTTGCCACAGATGTCTGACAGGAGCCTGTCAGTTTATATGCCAGAGTAGAAGGTCTGAGAGGATGGCAGGACCTCAGCAGAAAAACGACACAAACAGCCATGCCTTACCCGGGGCTCGAACCCAGGTCCCTTAGATCAGTAGCCAAGCGCGCTAACCACTCGGACACGGATAGGTGGTAATAAAATAATACTATTTGAATTTTCCCAATCACCCATTAGTTCAAATTTCCACTGTTAAGAAGTTGCGAAAGTCGGAAAGTGAAAATCTTCACCCTTTAGAAACGAGCATCCCATATTCGCTAGAGGCGACATATAGATTTCTGAATAAATATAGAGAAAAAAATTACAATTCTCTAGGTGGGATCCGAACCCATGATCTCCTGAAAACATGTTATGTGCTCTGACCGCTGAGCTCTCCTGCAGAATAATCATCCTCTATTAGTGACTTTATTATTCAATATATCCATAAAAGGTACAGTCGCTCAAAAAGTATCCGAACACTATGGTTGATTACAGAATTCGAAAAAATATCTGGCAACGATTTTTTTTTAGAAATTAGTGATCTGGCAATCTTCGAGTCACGTGATTACAGAATTCAGGAAAAATATCTGGAGCGTGTACAGCAACTGTACACGCTCCAGTTACCGTTCACAGCAAACTGCAGTTACTGCACACGCTCCAGTTTGCTGTGAATGTTAACTGCACACGCTCAATATTTCCGTGAGTGAGCCCACACGATCTAGTATCAAAATAATATGACCACCTACAGTCGCTCCAAAAAAGTATCCGAACACCATGGTTGATTACAGAATTCAGAAAAAATATCTGGCAACAATTTTTTTTAGAAATTAGTGATCTGGCAACCTTCGTGTCACGTGATTACAGAATTCAGGAAAAATATCTGGAGCGTGTACAGTAACTGTACACGCTCCAGTTACCGTTCACAGCAAACTGGAGCGTGTGCAGTTACTGCACACGCTCCAGTTTGCTGTGAACGGTAACTGCACACGCTCAATATTTCCGTGAGTGAGCCCACACGATCTAGTATCAAAATAATATGACCACCTACAGTCGCTCAAAAAAGTATCCGAACACCATGGTTGATTACAGAATTCAGAAAAAATATCTGGCAACGATTTTTTTTTAGAAATTAATGATCTGGCAACCTTCGTGTCACGTGACACGATGGTTGCCAGAACGCTAATTTCTAAAAAAAATCGTTGCCAGATATATTTTCTGAATTCTGTAATCAACCATAGTGTTCGGATACTTTTTTGAGCGACTGTACATCTGTGATTTCCTGTTATTTCTACATGTATTCTTCTAGTTTAGTATTTGGAATGGCAGATAAAACTTTCCCACGACAGTCCCAGCTTTATTTTCAACCTCCTCTTTTACGAAAGGACCATTTCTTAGTTATTATTGTCGCATATATTTCAATCAGAAATGCGATTAGATTATATTTACTTAAATAACTGACACAAAAATATGAAGAGAAAGTTTTTTTTTAAGTTTGTGTGTGTGTGTGTACAAGACCGGATTTACATTTCAAGTGCCCCTAAGCACGGGCAGCAAAACAAGCGCATCTTTATGAGCCGTCATTTTATTTTTCTAATTTTATATGTTTGATTTTAGATAATTTTCTACCATGTTTTTAATTCTGAGTATGAAAAATGAGGTTCTGTTCTGTATAACTTTAGATTGTCAAGCATGGAAAGCACATTTAACAGTTCTAGAGTCATAAATCCTTACATTTTTTTTTTTCGGGGGCGGGGGTGCTCAGTCGGTAGCGCGCCAGGCTCCTAATCTGTAGTTACCAGGTTCGAGTCCCAGCTGGGTCAGCGTTGAGATTTATCTCCGCTAAATTCCCCGCCCTGCTCACGGTCAGTAGGGGACACCGATGGGCTTGGAAAGGCCGCCGTCCATCGGATGGGACATTAATCCGTGGCCCCGTGTGCGGGAGAGCCATACCCTGTGCACGTTAAAGAACACGCTGGATGGCCTTGACGGGAGGCTACCATCTGTCTCCCAACAGCTGTTCCAGTGGGTCCCCTACCCCAACCTTCTCTGAGCCTTCGAGGTCCATGTGACCTGGCCATTTAGCCCATGGTGTGCAAAAAAGTGCCGCTCAGAGGTAAAACAACCCAACCTTGTCGCTCTCCATTTAGCCCATTACGTGCAAAAAGTGCCGCCCAGAGGTAAAACAACCTAACCTTTTAAAAGTTGAAAAAAAATGTATATTTTACACTTTAATAAAATATACCGATAGAATACTAGAGCCCCCATTAGTTTGGCGCACCTAGGCATGTGCCTAACGTGCCTTAGGGGAAATCCGGCCTTGTGTGTGCGTAAATGTATATCAGCGGCTTCCAGTGAATGATGCCCATTCTATTTATGAGATAAATTCATAAATGTAGAACTATGTGCGACAAGAATAAGTCCATTTGTGAGCATCTGTCTCTTTGTCACGTATTCTCTTTCCCATCGATAGGAATTTAGTTATCTTCCATTTTAACGGGCACGAACTTTCAATGGTTACGAAATTCCTGTCACGTACCTCAACGCGACTCAATGAATATGCCTCAGTGTTTAGAAAACTATTAGGAACTCGACGGATTCCTGCCACATTTTGTCTTCAGATTGACTCAGGAATTCAACGATGGTCGTTTTTCCTCCTTTTCAATTCCGAATTAATTCGGATGATCTGAATTTTTTAGTAGAATAATTTTTTTTAGCTATCTAACTCTCTCACATTAAAAACAGAATTCAAAATATGATACGGACGGTTCAAACCTTGATATTACACAGGTAAATTTTCGTCATGTAGGAATGAAAAAATAATCATTTAGTCTTTATTCATTATTTTTTATTTTTTTAACAGATTGTATAGAATTTAAAATATTTGTATTTTTATCAGCTCCTCATAATGTGAAGTCCTAAGCTGCAGGGGCGGGGGTGGCTCACTCGGTAGCGCGTCAGGCTCGTAATCTTTAGTTCGCAGGTTCGAGTCCCAGCTGGATCAGCGTTGAGATTTATCTCCGCAAAAATTCCCCGCCCTGCCCACGGTTAGTAGGGGACACCGATGGGCTTGGAAAGGCCGCCGTCCGTCGGATGGGACGTTAAGCCGTGGCCCCGTGTGTGGGAGAGCCATACCCTGTGCACGTTAAAGAACACGCTGGATGGCCTTGACGGGAGGCTACCATCTGTCTCCCAACAGTTGTTCTAATGGGTCCCCCCCCCCCAACCTTCTCTGAGCCTTCGGGGTCCATGTGACCTGGCCATTTAGCCCATGGTGTGCAAAAAAGTGACGCTCAGAGGTAAAACAACCCAACCTAACCCAACAGATATATTTTAAAAAAGGACACATAGATCAAGAAAGAATTGATTCTGGTTATAAAAGTTTGTATAGATTTAAAAAATATTTTTGTGAACGGATTCTTTAGACGGACACGACTGTTAGCTTGTAGTTGATAGGTTAAGTTTATCGATATATGGACTATTACAACATTGTGTGTTGGTTGAAATGAACAAATATGATAGAAAAAGGGCTGTTAGAAAAGTGAATATGTTAACGTAAAATTTGACGTTGTGCCTCAATCGAAACCTTAAAACCAAATTATCATCTGCATAAGGACGGGGAGAGGGGGGGGGGGGTGTTGGCTAGATCGATTTCTGTAATATTGTTTTAGTAATCTGCAGTTCCCAAATTCGAATCGCAACTGTGTCACTGATGAGATTTATCTCTGTTAATGCCCAACCCATCCTCTATATAAAAGGAGACGCCGATGAGGAAGAGCTAAGCAATGTTTGCTCCCCCCAATGCGAAGTTCCTTTTCAGTGGGGGCGGGAGTGGCTCAGTCGGTAGCGCGCCAGGCTCGTAATCTGTAGTTGCTAGGTTCGAGTCCCAGCTGGGTCAGCGTTGAGATTTATCTCCGCAAAATTCCCCGCCTTGCCCACGGTCAGTAGGGGACACCGATGGGCTTGGAAAGGCCGCCGTTCGCCGGATGGGACGTTACGCCGTGGCCCCGTGTGCGGGAGAGCCATACCCTGTGCACGTTAAAGAACATGCTGGATGGCCTTGACGGGAGGCTACCATATGTCTCCCAACAGCTGTTCCAGTGGGTCCCCTCCCTCAACCTTCTCTGAGCCTTCGGGGTCCTTGTGACCTGGCCATTTAGCCATGATGTGCAAAATAATGCCGCTCAGAGGTAAAACAAAAAAAAAAAAAAAAAAATACCCCCTCAAGCAGCTGCTTGCCACAGAGGTCTGACAGGAGCCTGTCAGTTAATATGCCATAGTAGAAGGTCTGAGAGGATGGCAGGACCTCAGCAGAAAAACGACACATACATCCATGCCTTACCCGGGGCTCGAACCCAGGTCCCTTAGATCAGTAGCCAAGTGCGCTAGCCACTCGGGCATGGAAAACAACCCAACCCAAAATCCTTTTCAGTGGCCCATTTCGGACATTTTACAGGCGAAGGTGCCCCAATGCGGTGCTTACCTCGCTTACCTGCCCTGCTGGGAGTTTGGAAAAAGCCCCATCGGGCGAAATATTAAGCCGTGGCTTTTTGTGCACGAGAGTCATAACCTGTGCATGTTAAAGAACACGCCTTGGCGGATGGCCTTGGCAGGGGACTTGCATCTGTCTCCTAAGAGCTATTCGGTGGATCTCCATTCCCTCAATCTTTTCTGAGCCCTTGTGACTTGGCCGTTTAGACCATTCTGCGCAAAAACATGTCGTTTAGAGGTAAAACAGCTCGAACCATCTCTACAGAGTTGGGTTGTTTTACCTCTGAACGGCACTTTTTTTGCACACCATGAACTAAATGGCCAGGCCACAAGGACCCCGAAGGCTCAGAGAAGGTTGGGGGAGGGGACCCACTGGAACAGCTGTTGGGAGACAGATGGTAGCCTCCCGTCAAGGCTATTCAGCGTGTTCTTTAACGTGCACAGGGTATGGCTCTCCCACACACGAGGCCACGGCTTAACGTTCCATCCGACGGACGGCGGTCTTTCCAAGCCCATCGGTGTCCCCTACTGACTGTGGGCAAGGCAGGGAATTTTTGCGGAGATAAATCTCGACACTGACCCAGCTGGGACTCGAACCTGGGAACTACAGATTACGAGCCTGGCGCGCTACCGACTGAGCCACCCCCGTCCCCATCTCTACAGAATCTCTCACCAGCACTTAATAATAACATCATTTTAAAAAAAAAATAATCAAAACATGTAGTATACTTCTGGACTATGGAGCAAGTGCAAAGTCGCGTTCGGCAAAATCGCAAATTAAATTTATTTATTTATTTAATAAAAAGGTATTAACATAAAATAAAAAGGTATTAACATAAAAAGGAGATACATGACCACAGAATATCATCTTCAGAAACATGAGGTGATACTTTTTTCCCATAACAGTCAATTCCTGTATATAAGTGAAATAAAATGTTGGGAGACAGACTGTTGGGATACAGTTGGTAGCCTCCCGTCAAGGCCATCCAGCATGTTCTTTAACGTGCACAGGGTATGGCTCTCCCGCACACGGGGTCACAGCTTAACGTCCCATCCGAGCAGAAGTGAAGGGACGGACGGCCGCCTTTCCAAGCCCATCGGTGTCCCCAACTGACTGTGGGCAGTGCGGGGATTTTTGCGGAGATAAATCTCAACGCTGACCCAGCTGGGACTCGAACCTGGGAACTACAGATTACGAGCCTGGCGCCCTACCGACTGAGCCACCCCCGCCCCTTCTGATGTAGGAAGAAGAGAACATGTTTAGGGTACGACAACACCGCTCACAGGGCCGGATATATAGGGGGGGGGGGCTCAACTTCGTATTCTTTTTTTACAGTGGGGGCAACTGGGGAGACTGTGAGACTGTACAGTTGACTCTTCGACAGTTCTCATAGATTTGATTGACAAGGGATAAGTCATTGCCCCATTTTTCACAGTTTTCACTTCTGCCCCTCCTATGTTACGCCACTGGTTTACTTATCATTGAGAAGTATTTTTTTTCTTCTGGATGGATTTTTTTTAAGAAACTCCACAAAATGGTCAAACAGAAAAATGCTTTATTGACACGATATGTCTGTAGTGTCCTCGGCAGCATTTTAAAACCATAATTATCTACACCTTTTGACAATCGGAGCTTACGCCACAAAATCACAACGTTTTGCTCTATGTTGAAAAAGAAACGGGACCGCAACCGCACGTAAATGGACCTTTACTCTACGTCAGGCATTCGTCATTGTTGCGTGCTTCTCTTTATTCCGAAAACTTCTCGACTGCTAAGGCGAACAGAACAACAGCCTGACTGTAATAACAGGTCATTGGTTGCCATGACAGTTCAATGTCGGATAGAATGTATGACCGCAACCTCTTGCAGTATGGAGGTACCTTCACAGGTCAGTAGGTCAACGTGTTAGGAGAGAGAGTCGATGGACGACCATGACGTCTTTCTGTCTGCATCTTTTGTCATCAAAATAACTAAACGATTCACAAAGGCACGCACACGTTGGAGATGCTTATCCTATAAAATAAATAAATAAATAAATAAATGAATAAATACCCCCTCAAGCAGCTGCTTGCCACAGAGGTCTGACAGGAGCCTGTCAGTTTATATGCCATAATAGTTCTGTGAGGATGGCAGGACCTCAGCAGAAAAACGACACACACATCCATGCCTTACCCGGGGTTCGAACCCAGGTCCCTTAGATCAGTAGCCAAGCACGCTAACCACTCGGCATGATAGGAAAGTTTTAGTTCTCCAAATGTTATTTGAAAACACATATTAATCCGGGGTGTCTCAGTCGGTAGCGCACCAAGCTCGTAATCTGTAGTTCCCAGGTTCGATTCCCAGCTGGGTCAGCGTTGAGATTTATCTCCGCAAAATTCTCCACCATGCCCACGGTCAGTAGGGGACACCGATGGGCTTGGAAAGGCCGCCGTCCGTCGGATGGGACGTTAAGCCGTGGCTCCGTGTGCGGGAGAGCCATACCCTGTGCACGTTAAAGAACATGCTGGATGGCCTTGACGGGAGGCTACCATCTGTCTCCCAACACCTGTTCCAGTGGGTCTCCTTCCCCAACCTTCTCTGAGCCTTCGGGGTCCATGTGACCTGTCCCTTTAGGCCATGGTGTGCAAAAAAAGTGCCGCTTAGAGGTAAAACAACCCAAACAACTCATATTAATCCTCCTTGAGATTAAAGTAAATACTGCATGCATTATTCAATAACACGTAGGCAAGAGTATCTAGGTTGGTAGCGTTCGAGGCGAGTAATATGCACAGGTTTGAATTCCCACTGTGCCTACATTCAGATTTTCTCCGCTACTCCACCTCTGCCTATGTGAGAAAGTAGACACAGATTGGTTCGAAAGGCTGCCATCCATTGCCTGAGATATTAAACCATGGTTCTGTGTGCAGATAATCATACTCTGTGAATGTTACAGAACACCCTGGATGATGATTGGGGCTAACTCCTAAGAGCCGTCTAGTGTATCCTCTTTCCCTATCTGACGTTGGCCATTTGGCTCTTTGCGTGCATCAATGATCCAGACTGCACCAACCAAAACAATCCACCCTTGATATTGCATTAAACAGTCAGTAAAAATTACTCATTTATATCCCACGAATAAAAGTATTCATTGACGTTTAATTGCATTCGCCGAGAGCGCTGTATGTCATTATTTCTTGGCATTGGTTCTTGAACTCTCCTAAGGTGCTTGATGCTTCGAGTCGTCTTATTAATTTAAGGTACAGCAAAGGCGGGGGTGGCTCAGTCGGTAGGTAGGTTCCCAGGGTCGATTCCCAGCTGGGTCAGCGTTGAGATTTATATCCGCAAAACTCCCGCCCTGTCTTCGAATCAGAAGGGCACACTGATGGGTTTGGAAAGGCCACCGTCCGTCGGATGGGACGTTAAGCCGTGGCCCCGTGTACGGAAGGTGACTCAATTGGTAGTGCGCCAGGCTCGTAATCTGTAATTCCCAGATTCGAGTCCCAGCTGGGTCAGCGTTGAGATTTATCTCCGCAAAATTTCCCCGCCCTGCCCACGGTCAGTAGGGGACACCGATGGGCTTGGAAAGGCCGCCGTCGGTCGGATGGGACGTTAAGCCGTGGCTCCGTGTACGGGAGAGCCATCCCTGTGCACGTTAAAGAACACGCTGGATGACCTTGACGGGAGTGTACCATCTGTCTCCCAACAGCTGTTCCAGTGGGTCCCCTCCCCCAAACCTTCTCTGAGCCTTCGGGGTCCATGTGACCTGGCCTTTAGCCCATGGTGTGCAAAAAAGTGCCGCTCAGAGGTAAAACAACCCAACCCAACCGTGTACGGAACAGTCATACCCTGTGCACGTTAAAGAACATGCTAGATAGCCTTGATCGGAAGCTACAATCTGTCTTCCAACAACTGTTCCAGTGGGTCCCCTTCCCCAACTTTCTCTGAGCCTTCGGGGTCCTTGTGACCTGGCCATTTAGTCCATTGTATGCAAAAAAGTGCTGCTCAGAGGAAAAAAACCCAACACTGTGTTTGAACCGAAACGTTTTATACCTAATATAAAACTGAAAAAACGTTTCCCTCCTTTCATCTGTGCGTTTCCCTCCTTTCATCCATTTTGGATTAATATGGTAAGGGTGATTATACATATAATACTAATCTTTCATTGAAATTTGATTTAGATACTATTGATCAACTTGCACTCAAAGATTCGGAAACCACCTGAAGTTCCGGAATAGGGGCGGGGGTGGCTCAGTCGGTAGCGCGCCAATCTTGTAATCTGTTCAGGTTCGAGTCCCAGCTGGGTCAGCGTTGAGATTTATCTCCGCAAAATTCCCCACCCTGCCCACGGTCAGTAGGGGACACCGATGGGCTTGGAAAGGCCGCCGTCCGTCGGATGGGACGTTAAGCCTGTGGCCCCGTGTGCGGGAGAGCCATACCCTGTGCACGTTAAAGAACACGCTGGATGGCCTTGACGGGAGGCTACCATCTGTCTCCCAACAGTTGTTCCAGTGGGTCCCCTCCCCCAACCTTCTCTGAGCCTTCGGGATCCATGTGACCTGGCCATTTAGCCCATGGTGTGCAAAAAAGTGCCGCTCAGAGGTAAAACAACCCAACGTTAAAGAACACGCTGGATGGCCTTGACGGGAGGCTACCATCTGTCTCCCAACAGTTGTTCCAGTGGGTCCCCTCCCCCAACCTTCTCTGAGCCTTCGGGATCCATGTGACCTGGCCATTTAGCCCATGGTGTGCAAAAAAGTGCCGCTCAGAGGTAAAACAACCCAACGTTAAAGAACACGCTGGATGGCCTTGACGGGAGGCTACCATCTGTCTCCCAACAGTTGTTCCAGTGGGTCCCCTCCCCCAACCTTCTCTGAGCCTTCGGGATCCATGTGACCTGGCCATTTAGCCCATGGTGTGCAAAAAAGTGCCGCTCAGAGGTAAAACAACCCAAAGTTCCGGAATAGTGTTCCGGTTCAAGGATTCGGAATCATCTAGCACCTGAACGGCATTCCAATTTAGCACTAGAACTGTTTTCTATAATTGCTTTCCCTGTTCACAAAGTCACAAGCATGGGTTCAGACGGATGGTAGCCTGGCTTGACGGGAGGCTACCATCTTTCTATAATTGCTTTCCCTGTTCACAAAGTCACAAGCATGGGTTCAGACGGATGGTAGCCTGGCTTGACGGGAGCCTACCATCTGTCTCCCAACAGTTGTTCCAGTGGGTCCCCTCCTCCAAACTTCTCTGAGCCTTCGGGATCCATGTGACCTGGCCATTTAGCCCATGGTGTGCAAAAAAGTGCCGCTCAGAGGTAAAACAACCCAAAGTTCCGGAAGAGTGTTCCGGTTCAAGGATTCAGAATCATCTAGCACCTGAACGGCATTCCAATTTAGTACTAGAACTGTTTTCTATAATTGCTTCCCCTGTTCACAAAGTCACGTTTCGCCATTGTTCGAGACTGTGAAACAAATGGTTCATGCTACTAAGCAGAAATTTTATATTTAAGCATAGCAGCAAGGAGATAGTTGTCTTGCGATTTATGAGCTTGTGGCGTAATCTATATAATAAAAGAAGGTGTTTGTCTGTCTGTGGCAGCCATAACTCATCGGGAAATCAACGCACACACTCCAAACTAACAGCAAATAGTTTGTCAAATGTTTTTTCATTAGCAACAATGGGAAAACATTGGATTGGATTGTTTTACCTCTGAGCGGCACTTTTTTGCACACCATGGGCTAAATGGCCAGACCACAAGGACCCCGAAGGCTCAGAGAAGATTTGGGGAGGGGACCCACTGGAACAGCTGTTGGGAGACAGATGGTAGCCTCCCGCCAAGGCCATCCAGCGAGTTCTTTAACGTGCACAGGGTATGGCTCTCCCGCACACGGGGCCACGGATTAACGTCCCATCCGAAGGACGGCGGCCTTTTCAAGGCCATCGGTGTCCCCTACTGACCGTGGGCAGGGCGGGGAAATCTTGCGGAGATAAATCTCAACGCTGTCCCAGCTGGGACTCGAACCTGGGAACTACAGATTACGAGCCTGGCGCGCTACCGACTGAGCCACCCCCGCCCCATGGAAAAACAAGTTGCCTTTCCTGATTATAGATGGCGTAAGGTCTGCCACATTCAGAGAAAGATAGAAAGGTCACATTGTGGAAACAAATTATTTTCTGACGGTTGATTTTAGTGGTTAGAGCACTCTCGCATATATCTAGAGAATCGTGGGTTCGAATCCCGCACTATCGACAATAATATTTATTGAATTATATATCTAAGGTAATCTGTGTATTTACCATGGATTAAAAGAAATTTTTACTTCATTTATTACATTTTACTTATCATAAAATGTTGGTACGAAATAATAGAAAAAGAATGAATATTGGAATAAAAGTTATATTAACATCAAAATTCAAGTTGCTCTTTTGAAGCAGTATTTGAAGGATGAGATTGGTTACCAGAGATGAGTTATGGAATCAGAGATAAGTCGGCTTCAACGACGCTGCAGCTAATTATTATGATGTTATTCAAACTTTCATCTTCGTCTTATTAAAGCACCACTCACTTTAGTAGAGCCAGATTAAAAAATATACACCTATCCTTCGACTTACATGCTATTCAATTTACATGGCATCGCTTTTACACGGTTAAGAAAATGCAACCAGTTTCGTTTTACACGGTAGTAGACGAGATTTTTTTCGATGTACGTAGCGGTAATACCACGGTAATACCTCCATGGGTAATACATGTTATGTAGTAGTAGTGGTATAAAGTTAAGGGTGATTATTAGACTGTCGTCCCAAAGTAAAAATCAACTGAATGGTTTCAATTGATATCATTTATTTTCAAGACTAAATAGTAGATAGTAGTAAATTCCTGAATTAATAAAATCATGATCAGTAGCAAGCTATATTTATATTCTTTCGCTAAAATTATATTCTTGCCATTGTAATGCAATCTGTCTTGTGGCAGCTTAATGAAATGAAGCCTATTTCGAATCGGTAGCGACACTTTTTTTACACTAGTAAAAACCGGTTTTATTCATTTTAGCAACAAGTTTAGCTTTTTTGACTATTATATAGGCTAAACATAGCTAATTCGTAAGTACACTGTTTCATAAAATATCATATGAAAACCAATTTTACAAAATAAAGCACTTTTTGGTACAAATTTATAATTCATATTCAGTTCATAAATATCCTTCATTCAAATTTCGTTTTCGAATTCGATAGTATACAGCGAGATTAACGGTGAGTATTTCAGTAGTAAAGAATCACAGGATAAGTCCTGTAGACATGGAATTCATGAAATGATGAGCTGAAAAAAATTTGTTTTTGCCATGAGTGGGATTCGAACACACGTCTCGCAGGAAACATGCCTGTTATGCTAGACCACTACACCATCAATGGCTAACCTTTTCTCAGCTTAGTGACCTTATATCTTTCTGGATTTTATTTATTTGATTCGCACTAGTGGCGCCATCTATCCAGGATGTGGACAACTTTGTTGCCTCTTTAGAGATGGAATTAATATTTGTCACTCACGCTCAGGGCGTTAAATCAATAATTCAGTAATAAAGAAGCACAGGATAAGTCCTGTAGACATGGAACTCATGAAATGATGAGCTGAAAAAAAAACTAAGCTGAGAAACGGTAACCATTGATGGTGTAGTGGTCTAGCATAACAGGCATGTTTCCTGGAGACATGGGTTCGAATCCCACTCATGGCAAAACCAAATTTTTTTCAGCTCATCATTTCATGAGTAACGATGAGTATTTTTTCTGAACACAAAGAAATACGAGTATATGAGAAATTAACCTACGCTTATCTGAATTAGTGTAAATAAAGTACAAAATAATGTTGCATTAATGCTTATTATTACTGATGAACTGAAATTTGAGATATATATATATAGATAAACTTTCAATGTACTTTTTATTCATAACAATGATTTTTTTTCGGAACCTATCCCACTCTTTTCCATAGGTTGCATGGTTTCAATCCAGTTTTCAAGCAAGATGTTGTTAACAGGTATTAAAAGGGCCAGATTGACACACGGGATGGAGTTGTACACACCTATCTTAATTTCTTCAGGTGAGTTTATTTAATCTCCTCTTTTAAGTCAAATTAATTTTAAAATACATGATTAGGGTTATTCTAGTGGTAGCGAGTTTTTTTTACAGTTTCAATTTATGTCACATTTATATGTCACAAATTACCATAAACTTTGATTTTATATTTCCTGCTAACTGGCCATTATCAGAGCATTGATTACTAAACATAAAATATGTGCAGAAAGACATAAAAATGTTAAGAATACCGACAAAACAGAGTAAAATTAGCAGTGCCCATTTCAACCCAAACTGCTACAATCAAGTAAGCTTATGTATACATTAATTAATAGATATTTCCGAAAGGAAATACATATTTTTCTCTTATTAATACACCATATTACTTTACAATATTCAGTTGGCAATATTTCTATTTTAATTAGAGATCTACTAACATAATATTTGAATGTCTCCACAATAAAAAAATATTAACAGAAATAAAGCTAAATTAGCTAATACAGTTTTGCAATTCCAATAGATTTCCTTCCTGCTTCTGATTTTCGAAAATTTAAAAAACATGATTCAAAATTGTAATTTCTGCAGTATTTATGTTAATCACTAATGCATTAATTCCAGTTTTTTCAATACTCAAGTTAGAAACTTTTCACATAAAATATGCATGAAAATATTAATTGCTTATCATTAGCTAATATTTTAATGTTAATTTAATTCATGTAAAGAAATATTACAGTAATATCTATTTATTCACACACAGGAAAATGTTTTTTACATTTTCTTTTTACCTAAGATATTGACTTTTTTCAGGTGCTGCATACACAGAGCCCTTCAATTGTTTAGGGAATTTACATGTTATGTCCATGGGAAACTAATTTCGAAGCTCTATAACTTCTAAAATATGCTCTATATGGAAAAATGTTGCTGAATATAAATTAAAAAAGCTGAGATTCTGAGTAATTATTACGTGGTAATACTGTTGTTAAATATTCCTCTTCTCTTAACTCTTTAAATACTGAATGAATATTTTGAAACTGGAAATTTATTTGATTGAGATCTTCATTTCAAAAGCTTTCATTTGATGTAGAAGTCGTTACGATGGATTCTTAAGTCTGGAAGCTGATCAAAACATCTGCTTTGACAAATTCAGTACAAACAGCATGTAAAAGCACTAGGAGCATGTTTTTCTTTAAATATTTCAAAGTGTTAAAAAAAATTCTGTATCCATGGCTGTTTGTCTAGTTTTTCTTCTGATGTCCTGCCATCCTCTAAGACCCTCTACTCTGGCATATAAACTGACAGGCTCCTGTCAGACCTCTGTGGCAAGCAGCTGCTTGAAGGGGTATTTATTTATTTATTTTATCAGGAAATACCTATCCATATAACGCTCTTGTAGCATGTGTAGGGACCTAAACAAATGAATATACTTCAGTTATGATTCGGTATTTCGCCCAACAATTTGTCCATGACACTACCTCCTTTCTGATCATGGGATCCAATGGTGCAACCATACGAATTTCGCCTCTAGTATATATAGAACTCTCGGTTCATCCCCAGGTATTGTTAAATATTTTCAATAGAGCCGTTGATATATCGTGCATAGGATATTGCACTCTGTACTTCTTTACTGTATATTATATGTACTTAAAAATATACTGGATGGTCAATAAAGGATGCTTCCATCAGCCCTTAATATTGTAATCCACTATATCCGTTTTCCAAGGAATAGGAGTGATCAAAAATGTAAGACATACTACATGTACTTTAATTTAAGAGTTTACTAATCTGCTGTTCGTACAAAACATGCACATATGGTAATCTTCAGTGATGTAAATTGTTAAGCGGACTGTACCAAGTGGGTTTTAATCAAGGTATTTCACGATTTCAAACTACAGCATTGTGGTAGTGTTTTCTACTTTGGTCTTTCTACAAATGACAAAGAAGGCTGAAAGCCAAACCTGGACCACTACGTGTCAGTGTGAAATGGTCGGATTCTGTATAAGTTCTACTTTAATTATGCTTTGCCAAAGTCAGTTTGACAATTTACATCATTCAAATCTGTTGAATACTCACGTCTTTTATAAATTGGAGAATAGTGAACAGTTCTCTTTCAGATGGATCTGGTCTTCGAAATCATAGTAACCTCAGCACACACCTCTTTGTTCCACAAAACAGGTAAAACAATGCTAATTTAACTTCAATTTGAAAAAATAGTATTATAGTAATTGGTACGTTCTGCTAATTCGGAAGTTTTTCGAATAAAGGGCCAAGGACAGTTTCAGTATTATAAAAGAGTTGGGTTGTTTTACCTCTGAGCGGCACTTTTTTGCACACCATGGGCTAAATGGCCAGGTCACATGGACCCCGAAGGCTCAGAGAAGGTTGAGGGAGGGGACCCACTGGAACAGCTGTTGGGAGACAGATGGTAGCCTCCCGTCAAGGCCATCCAGCGTGTTCTTTAACGTGCACAGGGTATGGCTCTCTCGAACACGGGGCCACGGCTTAACGTTCCATCCGACGGACGGCAGCCTTTCCAAGCCCATCGGTGTCCCCTACTGACCGTGGGCAGGGCGCGGAATTTTGCGGAGATAAATCTCAATGCTGACCCAGCTGGGACTCGAACCTGGCAAATATAGATTACGAGCCTGGCGCGCTACCGACTGAGCCACCCCCGCCCCCTGTTATAAAAGATATTTCCATAGATTGATCTTACTAAATTTTTAGTAACTGACCTTTAAATCGATATAATGATAAAAACGTTTCATTTGTTGCACCTATTTCGTTTTTTTTTTGTTCCATCTGTCACAATATTGGCTTACTTAACTATGTATACGTAGTTCTAATGTTTCTCTGTTTCTTTCTACATGAAAATTCTCTTATTAATGGGCCGACTTCCCACACATTATCTGTTCCTCTGATACGCTAATTTATCAAATTTAACGGAGAGCCCTCCGTTAACTTTAGAGGCTCTTTAGAGCTTTTCAAAAATTTCATCGAAAATAACCACTTTAGTAGAAATTTCGCACAATGGACTCACTAGATATAAGGTAAAGTTGTCTACGTCAGTGATACCTCTATTCCATGATAACTATTTCAATGCTTGAATGGTATAATAACAAATGTGAGAAACTTTGTGACAGAAAATCATATGATACATGTAAAGAAAGTTTCCTTAAGGTAAATCTTAAGTAAATAATAAAAAATAAATAAATTGCTTCAAAAATATCATTGTGGTTGATGTGCTTTAGTCTTCAATTTTCCTCGACTGCTTCCGAATGAAGATTTTTCAAAATTTTCTACCAGAGCTTCGCACATAATGGAAGATTTCCATGTGCACGACACACATTACAAAACATTCCACACTACAAATCGGCAATGTAACGAAAGAAAACTTATGAAACCAATTTTTTTCTGAAAATTTTTTATATTTTGGCATCAAAAGAATTATAATTAGAATGAAGTCAAAATAATTCTAACTAAATAATAATAATTCCTAAATTCACAATTCTTTTACAAAATCCTCTCTATTTGACATAAAAAAAAGTTAGAAGCATTCAATAACAAAAAAATTAAATGCTGTATACCTGAAAAAAAATCATTTAAATTGAACCGCTAACAACGAATACATTTTTAATGACACACCTACGGACAATTCGCAATACATAGTGAACCACAGCTTTAGAAATATATGTGCCATTTACTTCTTCAAACTACCAGCGATGGGCAATCCTGCGGACAAAAACAGCTTATGGATCTTACGGGTCAAAGGAGACTAGAGAGAATCGTGCAAGCGAACAGACAGGCCACAACCAGACAAATCACAGCAGAATCAAACAATGATGTGCAGAAGGTCGTCTCCGAATGCACCACGTATCGGACCTTGTTGCTAATGGACTACAACAGACGCCGACCATGTCGTGCTGATGTTTTCAGCGAAGAACACAAAATCGATTTCCAGTTGGCGCCTTATTTATAGTGGGTGCAGGAGCATCAACACTGGACCGTTGGGGACTGAAAAATGGTAATCTCGTCAGACCAGTAAAGGTTCTTTTTGCATCATGCTGATGGAAGGATCAGAATTTGGTGCAAGCAACATGAGTCCATGGAGCTATCTTTTCTGGTGTCAACAATACAGGCTGGTAGTGGTGGTGTGATGGTGTGGGAAATGTTCTCCTGGCACATAATAGTCCCCCTGATACCCGTCGAAGAACATCTGATCGCCATGGTGTATTTGAACATCGTTGCTGTCCAAGTTCATCCCTTCATGTATGTAGTTTATCCTCACTCGGATGGACACGTTCAGCATGATATAATGCACCTACTCACAAATCACGTATCATTACCGAATGATTCCAGAAACATGCCGACCAGTTTCTGGAACCTACCTTGGTTCCAGAAACTGGTCGGCATGTTTCTGGAACCAAGGTAGGTTCCAGAACTCCTTGCTTCAGTGACCTACATAGTCCCCAGATCTAAACTCCAGAACAAGGTAGGTTCCAGAACTCCTTGCTTCAGTGACCTACATAGTCCCCAGATCTAAACTCTATCGAGCACCTTTGGTATGAGGTAGTAAGGGCTATTTGCAGCGGAACCATGCCGTTGTCCAATTTCCAGCAACTGTGAGACATAATAATATCCGCATGGTACAACATTCTCGCACACGTATCCATCATCTTGTAAGTTTCATGCCCCGACGAATTCGCACTATTCTGAAGGACAAAAGAGGCGCAATACTCTACTATACAGATGTACCAAATAAACTGTCATCTCAGTGTATATTGTGGGTTCTAGCACATCCAAGGCAGCCAAGATGAGCGTCTTTGTCGTCCGTTACATTATCATTCTTTGGACGCATGTGTTTGACCCGTTTAACTGTTGTCAGAATACACAAAATTCGCTCGCATTTTTTTTTCTCTTTAAAAACTAAACGTTATCATTTAAAATAACAGGAACAATAAAAAAAACAGCTATTTTAATTTAAATGAGATCTGCTAGAGATCTCAGTACCTAAATTAATATCGTTATCGAAATCGTAAAGAAGTAAAACGTTATCCTTAACTATAATGTTGTTATGTGTTCTTTAATAATCTCAACTTCATGAGACGACATAGTATTAGATTTAAAATGGTTATATAATTCTTTTTCTCGCATAATTATAACATGCATTTATATATGGAATGCCAGACTTTAAAAATAGTAAACATTTGACAGCATAATATATCTGGTTGTATATAGTAACCTGGCGGTGATGTGCACCATGGATACGAATTCTGAATGTAGAGACATAAATATTGTCGAAATGTTACAACTGCAATTAACAGAGATAGAGATGTTAAACAGCATGTATCCAAACAAAGATGAATTCAGGATTGATGATCCTCTGATTATGGCAGACATAAATAATTTTATTGAAGAAAAAACGAAATGTTTACCAAACCGACTAGATTATACTTTACACCTTAGTCTTGCTAAGATAAAAGTAAGAAATTAATAGTTTTATAGCATAGAAATTGATTTGACAACTAATTTTAAATGAGTAGGAAATTATATTAATTTAATGGGCAGCAGTGCCAATCTAGGGATCGATGGCATTAATGTTATGTTTTTAATATTTGTTTATATAAATTGGTGAGCTAATTATTTTTAAGAATACAATTTCTTCAAGAGGAAGGTGTAAACACCCAGTTCCTCCTCCCTGGTTATCATAATCTGTTATCAGTATATATATGTACATGGAAATTTATGATTCTGATTGATTTAAATTTTATTTTGAGTGTTGTAGTTTGGCATTTATCAATTTGATTGTTATATATTGACTTTTGTAGGAAGATCTGCAATCAATAAATTCCATTGTGTGAATTCCATTATAAGTGATAATCAAATATTAAAACTACTTTCACCTTCTCAGTCTATATTAATGATGTATAAATCTGTGACCAGAGTTATTATACTTTGCAGAAGACATATAAGTATGTAATATTGTAATACCCAAGTTTCATTTAATCTAATAATTATACCCATTTTTGGTAACATGAGTGGTCATGTATAGTCAGTCATTAAGCAGCCTCTGACTGTAAGCTAATGCTCTTTAGAATATTTTGCCCTAAACAATCATTCTGCACTCTATTTTACTTATCGGTTTTTTGCTTTTCACTTAAATATCATTTGGTGGCTGTCAAAATGTCAATTGTGTGTTTGTCAATAAGTTATTCCACTATATCATCCCAACTCAGTGTCTAATTGTAATGAGTATAGGTAGAATGAATATTTGTGGCAAGCAATGTCATAGGCTATAAAACTTTAGGTACTTTTCGGTTAACAGGGCATCAGCCGTAATAAGAATAGAAATGGCTACGGTGCATTATAGGTTTTCTTAGCGATGAATGCTATTAAGAAATTTACTTTTGATATTTTAGGGGCTTTCTTTGACTGAAACGAGGTTTCATTGTTTAATGATAAGTGTTATTAATGAAATCTTTTGATGAGATTATTTTTGGGGTTTTTTTTCAGTAAGGAACAAGGAGTTATTCGGTACTTTTCGGTTATCTTCGGTCACATTTTAACATGGCAGTCTTTACTGATTCGTTCTCACTTGGCTTAAAAAAAATTTGGGGCTTTTTTAAAATTCGGATGACTGATTTATGTCTTACTCTGAATCCTCTAGGCACTGAGAGTGTCTTTTTAAATTTTTGTAGCAAAATGTAAGTTTTCTCTGCTACTTATGTCGATGAAAAATAAACACCATAGTAGTAGAGAAAACTTACATTTTGCCACAGAAATTTAAACAGACATTCTCAGTGCCTAGAGGAATCAGAGTAAGACATGAATCAGTCGTCTGAATTATAAAAAAAGCCCAAAAAGATTTTAAGCCAAGTGAGAACGAATCAGTAAAGATTGCCATGTTAAAATGTGACCAGAGATAGCCGAAAAGTACCAGTTATTCTTTAGCAATAAGAGCTGTTACTGAAATCTAGTTTTGATGAGAATATTAATTTTTGGGGCTTTTTTAAGTGCAGAATGAAGGCTTATTCTTTAGCAATAAGCCCGTTTATTCGCAATGACGTCATTGCATAGCTAATTGTGATGTGATATGAACAAGTTACCACATTTGGCGCTTTGGTGCACAATTACGACTGGTTAACTGAAAAGTACCAAACTTTATTTCCATCATTTCTGCCCCCTTAAAACAAGGGAGAAATGTACAAATGATTGCTCCCCTATATTCCCTAAATGTAATGGCAAAATACAATAAGATGTATGTATGTGAAATGAAAGCATGTGATGTGGAGAATGCCACAGGCTATAAATGGTTGACATGCATTCATCCTCACCTCCCTCCCCCGCCAAAAAAATTATAGATGATCGTTCCATTATATTTTCTAAACACTAGGCTAAGCATAATGCAGGGTGAGTCTACTGAAGGCTCGTGATGTGTAGAATTCCATAAGCTACCTTATTGGCATTATTTATTTATTAATCCTCCTTCTTTCCCCATAAATAAGGAGTTAAATTTCATCAGGATTGATTTTAACGTATGTCAAATGAAAGCTTGTGACAAGGGAAGTGCCATATTTGAAAATGTGTTTCACTCATTTCATTTCCTACAAGGAGTGTGGAGGAGTATTAAATATGGATTGATCCTGAGTTTTATTTATATCCAATGAAAGCATCTGATATGACAACATGGAAAACATAACTGAAACAACATTGAAAATGTCTGAAATGAAAAAGATTGATATTTTTAATAAAAGTGTCATTGGACCACTAAAGGTGAAAAGTAAACTATATAAATCAAAACCCAAAAATAAAATACTGTAATCCTCTGTGTCATAAAAAATAAAACACACCAATGATAATATCACTTATATAATTTATATTAGCTACAAAGAAAAGAAAGGTCATTGAAACGGGTTTCACTTGACAATGAAAATAAACTTTTGGTGCCCTGTATTTTGAGGTTAATATAAATTAAGTAAGTAATTTTATCATTCTTATGTATACAATTAAAAAGACCTTCTTGCTCAAAAAATAATTTAAAATAATTTAAAATTCTCTGTCATTGAGCAATAAAATTTTAGAGTTTATCCTTCAAACTATTTGATTGTTGAAAGTTCTTAGGAGAATGTGTTATTTTTTTACATGTGGGCACCTAGGAAAATTATTATTATTTTTATATCTATAGTGTAATAATATAGGAAAATTATAATTATAATTAATTTAATAATATTGTAAATATTTAATAATTGTAAATAATTGTAAATTGTTGTTAATAATTTTAAATAATAGTGTAATAATATAATATAGGAAAATTATAATTATAATAATAATTTTCCTAGGAAAATTATTATTATTTTTATATCTATAGTGCACTTGACTACTGATCACAGGGGCCTGGGTTTGAGCACCCAGTAAGGCATGGATGTTTGTGTTGCCTTTCTGCTGAGGTTTCACCTTCCTTACAGAATCTTCTCTATAGTGTATTAAACTGGCAGACTCCTGTCACACTTCAGTAGCAGGCAGCTACTTGAGGGGTTATTTATTTATTTATTTATTCTATTTATTATTCCATATATTTGTGGAAGGGTACATGAATATAACATGCTTTATAATTTGGTGAATGTAAAGAGGAAGGCATAAAAAATTAACACTTGAAGTTTAATATTGTGTTTTTCATTTTATGTGCATTTTAAACTATGGCCTTTTAAGCCATAATTTACTAAAACATACTTGAATTCTCATCTATAAGAATATATATGATTATTTTGCACTATGGGTTACTTTCTAAATTATGGGTTCGAATTTAGGCTTCGTCCTTTCCCAGTTTACGGTTCAGACCGATTCAGATTTCTGAATGAATTGCCTGCCACATTATAAAAAAGAATTCCCAAAAACAAATGATTTATTTTCTTCTGGGGGCTTTTTATATGTAGCAGTTGGATAATTGTTGAAATCAATGAGGGCCTTGAAAACGTATAAATTGACAGTCACAAAAAAAAAATGTAAAATGGTCACCATTGGCAGGTGACAGCATTATATAAAAAAATCCTAGAATTATATATTCATATTTCCTTATGGTGTTTTTTTTTTTTCATAATACAAATGGTGAAATGGCTACAGAGGAGTATTGCAATGAAGCCCATTAACTGGAAAAGGATGTAGTCTAAACTGGAACCTATATTTCAAAAGTAACCCAAAGTGCAAAATAACCTCAGGATGCAATGGAAAAAGCCGAAATTTGGTAAAAATGAGTAATATTAGAAGGCATGCTGTGGTCCCTTGGACCCCCCCCCCCCCCCCCCCTTCCTCCACACACAATTCTTCCACCCACTACAGTGCATTGTTCAAAGCCAAAAAAAAATGCTTTATTGTCTATCAGGAACATTCAAGGCCAGATACAAGAAAGGACATATGTGGATGCCAAAGGATTTGTTTCTGAGAATCTACAAATATACAGGCTAAAACACCAATGAGTAGTCTCTGAGGTTAAGTGGGGTGGCGGGGGGGGGGGGGGGGGGGGGGGGGGGGGGGGGGGGGGGGGATTGTCCATTCAAGTCACTGAGTGAGTTAATAAAGGATCTGTATTATTAACCAAGTGTTTTAAAGAGAGGAAGTGTGATAATACTTTTCATTGTTGGCAAAAATTATTGTCAAATCTTAACCCAGAATATATTCATTCACTGTTTTAGTGTATACATAAATTATAACATTCCTCTAAAAGAATGTTAAATACAAAAATAGAAAAAATATTCAAGATTAAAATACTCTTCAAGCTGGAAGTTGATGTGTATTGGTCTTTTAGCCTACCTGTATCCATTTTTAGACTGCCACAAATGAATTCTTTGGTATGTGCATGCGTCTGCTCATCTAGATGACCTTGAATGTTCCCTCTACAAAGACAGAAAAAGA
Source organism: Ryuthela nishihirai (assembly GCA_038380435.1). Lineage (NCBI taxonomy): Eukaryota > Metazoa > Arthropoda > Arachnida > Araneae > Heptathelidae > Ryuthela > Ryuthela nishihirai. Next base: position 9,975,961 of record JAWZYU010000016.1, on the reverse strand, counting down.
TTTTCCCCGTTTGAACAACTATTTTGTTGTGATAGTGTGGAAAACCATTTAAGAGGGGGGACAACATATCTATTAATAGTAATCCTCACCATATTTTGGTTTACTCTTTCCAATTGCATCCTGGTATATTATTCCAGATGGGCATTTCAGGTATGTTCTGGAATTTTTTGCATTTGAAAGCATAAGTAAGTATTTAAAGTGCATATAAAAGAAAAAGATATGCAGGAAATGTTGATTTGTTTAACTCTTTCACTGCCATACTAATCAAAATTGCAGGTAGGAGGTAGTCAAGAGGAAGGAATAGCACTCATTGAATGATTCCATTTAAAAATTCTGCCATTTTGGCCAGTATGGTAGTAAAAGGATTAATGCCTCTAAATTTTTACTGATATAAAACATATAAATAATATTTGTGTATTCTTTCAAAAAAAAAATACAAAAGGTAGAGAACTCATGAATAATTAACTAAAAAAAATTAAGCTTCTCCATAAGTGAGACCACCAAACTTGAGTTCTGATGTGATTTCAATGTGGCAAAACTCAAATTTTTTCAGCTAACTCTTAATGAGTCCCATATTTGCAGGATCTCTCCTGTGTTTACTGTTAAAAAGTATAGAATAAATAACCGCTATATTAAGTTGCTTCAAATATTTAGAGGAAAAATTGTCATGAGCAGGGTGGGATATGAACCCACGACCTCCTGATAATGTGCCAGGTGCTCTGGACCACTGAGCTACCAGCTGCCGAACAAGATCTCATTGATGATATAAACTTTCCTCAACCTACCTTACTTAATATGTAGGGAGTGTTCAGGCAATATCGCCCCAAGCGGCTTATTAATGCCTTTCAGATGGAATGCATGTATTACAAGTATGCAAATCTACAAATAATTATTTGTAAATAGTATAGAATTATGAAAATGCAAAATGTTCAAAAATTATTATTTAGAGCAGGGGTTCTCAACGTGGGGTACGCAGTAAAATATTTTGGGGTACGCCGTGAGAGCTCAAAAGTCACTAGATCTGATTACCCAGTAAAATGTTTATAATTTTATAAGATTTGTTAAATTGTTTATCATTTTTTTGTGTTTATCAATATATGTAATTTATTAATACAAAATTAATGTGTGTGTATATACAGGGTGTCTCAAAAATATAGGTACAAACTTTTAGGAGAGGTAGATAACATCTAAAGGAATGAGAATTGCATAGGAACACATAACCAGAAACATCATGGATAAGTGGTAGCAGAGGTACAAGATCTGAAAGGACACAAGACAGTGATTAATGGGAAAACATTTATTGGACATAAATATTACAAATGGCATACTAGATGATACATTTCATAATGTTACAGCAGATGCTCGAAGTTTGACCCATAATCACACAAATTTTGATGCGCACGCGCAAGCAAATGGTGGCCTGGTACATGTCTGTGTGAGAAGCGTTCTTGATACATTTGTTGAGCAGCTCGTCCGTTGCCCTCAGCTATTCCATACACTAAGTGCATGTCTGCCAGCTCCCTGTTCAAATACCTTTGCATGCTCTTCGTAAGCCGACTACCGCTCAAATGAGGAAATCCGAAATTTCCCCTCTAGCACACTGATGAACAGCGCTGCTTATTGACTTACAGTGACGTTTCCAGTTATGGGTTCCTATGCAATTCTCATTCCTTTAGATGTTATCTACCTCCCCTAAAAGTTTGTACCTATATTTTTGAGACACCCTGTATATGTTTTATTTTATTTCCATTGTTATACTGTAACTATAGTTTTATCTATCTATGCAAGGAGTATGCCAGTTACATACACATTTCCAGGGGGTACCTGAAGTATAAAAGGTTGAGAACCACTGCTCTAAAGTATTTTTTTATTATTATTTTTTAGTTCCAAATGTCGGATAAATATCAGCTAGTAACAATGAATATCTTAAATTTTTTCAGGACAAGTTAGAAGTCAGCATTAACTTACCTCACGACTACCCAGCTATAGAGCCAGATGTTTATGCTCGATCATTAAGCTTAAATCGTGAACAGCAGCAACTATTGAACTCTGCAATATCAGATTTTCTCTCTCGACATAGCAAGGGAGAGTTATACATATGTTCCCTAATAACTTGGTTAAGTGATAATGCTATTAAATACTTTACAGAACAATCATCACATGATGCATTAAACATAAGTAATAAAAATAGAAATACCGATTGTTTTTGCAGAATGTGGATATATAGCCATCATATATTTAATAAGGCCAAACGACGGACAATTCAAGAATATGGGAAAGATTTAAATCTCACTGGATTTTGTCTTCCAGGAAAACCTGGATTTATTTGTTGTGAAGGATCAGCAAGTGATTGCAGTTCTTTTTTTCAAAACCTTAAACAACTCAGTTGGAAAAAGCTAACTTTAATAAAAGAAGAAAAACTTAACACAAATGCACTTAATATTGAAAAGTTGAGAAATTTTGATGATTTTCAAGAAATTAGTTTTCAAGCACGTAAAGGTCCAGGACGTGAATATCACATGGATATGGGAGGATTTTACAAATATCTAGAAGCCCATAACTGTGGTTTTGCTTTCCAAGATTTTTTTGGAATGGAAGGGCGTGTTTCTAGTGATTCATAAGTTTATTTTTGTTTAAAATTGTTACCTTCAAAATATATGGTTATATTTAAATGTAATAACTTTTTGTGAAGAAAGGTAAATTATTTCAAGTTGTATTTTAAAATAATTTTCAAATCTTAAACATTGCATATTTAGTAATTTAATAAATTAATTTAAAAATGTGTGAAGTAATTTAACCTATTGATTTTTTAACTGTATTGGGCTTGGTTCATTCAGTATAATCCCAAATGGTCAGCATCAGCAACCTGTGTAGTTGAGAAATGAGCAGGCAAATAATATATGCCAAAAAATACATATCAATAAACATACATAGTGCAACAAGAAAGTCATGAGACTGAAATGAAATGAAAATAATGCATAGGGCAACATGTTTATTAATCATTTCTCTGAAAATAGTCCCTGAGGGACAGAATTAACTTATTGCAATACTCATAAATATAGGAAACACTTGGAAAACTCACTTGCTGTGATGGTATTCAGTTCTGACACCACATTCTTTTGAATGTCATCGACCATATAAAATCAATTGCCTTTCAATCTCTGTTTAAACTTGTGAAACAGAAAACAAAAACTGCTGGAACCAGGTTAGGAGAAAAGAGTGGTGATTCAGCATTGCAACCTTTTTCTTGGCCAGAGATGCTCTTATGTTGATTACTGTGTGAACAGGGTACATTGTCATTCAAAAGCCACCAATCAAAATTATGTATTTAATTACTTATTCATATTTAGTTAGCCCACCATCATTTTGAGTGTCAATCAGTGGTCTTTTTGATATAAATTGTGCACTTTGTCAACAAATTGCGAGTTGGATGTAAACTTCCACATCCTCTCTGCACTCTTAAAAATGCTAACTATTGGAATATTTGTGCTCTGGATAGATCCCCATCTCCGTAAGCTGTTCATAACATTTCAGTTGTCAGTGGGGCTTTTCACAGAACTTTATGGCACGTTCCATTAGTGGATTTCGAATGGTACAGTAATACACAATGCACAAAGCATGCCCATACAAAATAGCAACATAATCCTAACTAGTTGTGGTTAGCTGCACTGCCAAGGTCACAGTGCATAACAGCCTCTCCTCAGAATGATATTCATACTGCATCTTCTTATGTTATTTCGGTCTCTACATTGGGTATATGTAACAAAACCATATCAATATACACATACATTTCAGACCAGAGCCAGATGTGGGGGTATGCCCTCTGTTTAGAATGTTGGTAAATGTAATAAGGGCAAAGATTTGATAAACATGTATATTTCATGCAGTTTTCAAGAAGTTTTTAATGACTAAAATCGAGGAGGAAACAATATAATAGAAATCCAGTCTTTTGCCCAACCTCCTTAAAATTGTTTCTAGATTTCGGCCTGTTTCAATGTGAATAAAGTAAGCCTTTGCCATTCACACATGTTCTTTAAGATTGTCATGAATCTTACACCAGGGATCTTAACTCAGTGTCATGAAAAGTTCTTGGCCCAGCCAGTTAACCTATTATTTGGGCCATGTGGTAAATGAGAATTTGAATTATGCGTTTCAAAGTCAATAGGTATTTTAATTTTTAACATGACCAAAGAAAATTTGGAAACTTTGGCTTACACCAGTGTAAGAGTATTATTCTGTTACTGAAATCGATTTTACGAAATGAAAAACTAAACATTCAAAAATTGAATTAATAAAGATATACTTTTCTTACGGGAAAAATGTGTTTAAAAAACTACATATATGGGCAAAAAAAAGTAAAGGCAAAGCATGCCAATGATGAATCACTGAAATTTTATTAAATTCAAGCACCAGCATTTTTTGTTAATTGGCAAAAAAAAAGCCAGTTTATCATATTTTGAGGTTAATGTGAATTGAGTAAATGATTTTATCGTTGACATCAGGGCCAGCAACAACTGGTGCAACCAAACTGGACACACCTTTTAAGGGTAGCAAATTTGCAAGTAAACTAATGGCCGTAATTGGTAGAAGGCTGACTGGAGTAACTACAGACTATTTATCAAAAGATGCTCTTCAGTTACATTTAGAGACACCATTAACTTTAGCGAAATTAATCATTAATAACAGAGCAGACTGGAGTGGCAGAGTCCAAGTCTACCGTGGTGTCAAAATAGTGCTGGGTCTGATTGGCATGTTTTGTACTCTTTAGAGCACATATAGAAAGTCGGGTATTTTTTATGTCTTTTTATATATGTATTCCCTGCTCTGTAGTGACAAAGGACTTGTCAATAAAAACCCATCTTTCCTCCAACTTTGGAGGAGGAAACTGCTATTTCTCTTTGTTGCTTTATAGGTCACAAATTTTCATATGTAACTTAAGATTACTCAACCTCAGTTAATTTTGCCTCCCCCTTTCGGAAGAAAGAGGAAAGAAGGGAATCACAGAATGTGGTAACCTATGACATTGTAAACGTGAGAAATTTTATTGGACATGACTCGTTATGAACCACTCCTATTACATCATCTTTCCCCTTTTGGAGTGGTAAAAAGAGTGTATAATTTGTAGTATATGACACCACTTGTTACGAGCTTTTATTTGAAATATGACTCATTATGATTGACCCCTGTTATATTCCTTTCCCCCTTTGTGGGGAACATGGAAGAAAGGATTATAACTTGAGGTAGTTTACAGCACAATCATGTCGCAAGGTTTCATTTGACATAAAATGTTAATTACCCCAAGCCTAGTGCTCGAAAGATATAGGGAAACAGTCGTTTACACATTCACTTTTTTCCTTTATGAAAAACAAATATGGGGGTGTTATGATTTTATACTGTGAATTACCTCCTGTCACAAGCTAACACTGATGGAACAACTGTTTTGATAAATCCAAACTGACGAAGCTGTAAGATTAATTTTTAGTGCAGCCCATTTCAAACAAACCACAACTATGGAAACCATTAACTCATTTGGGGCAGTCCCAGGAACCACATCTTTTGATGGGGGTGGGGACCAGGGCCGTGCGGTAGATTTTATTATGATGCAAGTCTTCGAAATGCGGTCCCTTAAATGTTTTTTCTTTAAAATATCCTTCGATTGTGATTTAAAAAAAAACTGCACAAAATGTACGAATACTATTTTTAATTTGAAAATATAAGCTACTTTAAAATAACGATATCAACTACAACAATCTACTACAGTTTTACCCTTTTAATTTTAGCAAATTCGTTAATTAGGGATGTGTAGTCTAGAGTGGCAGCCAATGTAGATTCAGTAGAAATTAATGACAGATTTCTAAGTTTTGTTTATCTTATTGAACTTCTTAAGTAGTGTTTTATTAATTTTAATTTGGAAAAACTTTCCCCACTAGCTACAGAGACAGGGAGTGTTAATAAATTTCTCAGAGCTACAACAGTATTCGGATACAAAGTAATTAAGTTATTTTGGCACAAATAATTTGAAACATCCAAAGGTTTCAGAATATGGTAGCATTCGGGATATATCACGTAATTCTTCTTGAAGATCATTTGCATTTATATCTGATTCATTTTCGACCGAAAGTATTGAGACTGGTACAATAATTTTTTAGCGTTTTGTCATCTATATCCTTGAGTTTTAAAATGTCATATAAAAACTGAAAAATTTTGCTATGGGTTTCCAGAAGCGTGAATCGTTCATTCAGAGAATTAAGGGTAATGTCCAGAATATAATTGAAAAAGTTTATTTTAACTTTATTCTCCTCTGTTAAGGGTTGATCGACAGCTTCTTCATAGTCAAATTGACGCTTTTTCCTTCTGGCTCTAACTTCAGTTTCGGCAAGAAATTCTGCACTGCATTCAAGATTCTCTGCAATCTCAGTAGCAATTTTCATCTGATCATATCCAGATTGTCTATAACTTTTCACTTTTTGTATGGTTTCTGATAACATTCTTACACAATCTGACAAATTTATAGTTACAGATTGCAATAGTTTGAGACTGAATTTATTTCAAATAAAATATCATACCAAAGAATTACACCGCATATAAACTTGTAATTTTTAATACTTTTTGCTAACCCTCCTAGCTTTAACTTTAGTTTCTGCATCTCTGTTGATGTCTTCTATTATTTGGAATAATGCATCATAGATTTCGCAAAGTTGAAATCGTAAAGGTTTTAACGCATCTCTGTTGATGTCTTCTATTATTTGGAATAATGCATCATAGATTTCGCAAAGTTGAAATCGTAAAGGTTTTAACGCATCTACTGTGTTTGACTACCTAGTAGCACTCGATGGTTTTAGAGTTAATTGTGAAACATATTTTTTCAGCACTTCCCAACGCTTTGTAGAACCAGAAAAAAAAGTGTAAAGTTCTTGTACAATAGAAAAAAAAGTTGTTTCTGTAGAAGATGCTGCATCATTCACAACTAGGTTTAAAGAATGACATGCGCAGGGCACATAAAAGGCCCTTGAATATTTTTCAAGTATTCTATTTTGTACACCCTTTCTTACTCCTTTCATATTAGCGCCGTTGTCACAGCCTTGTCCTCTAAGCCACTTTAACTCAAAACCTAACTTTTCCAAATGTGTCAGAATAAGTTCTGTCAAACCCTCTCCGGTTGAATCACTAGCGTCAAAAAAACCAATAAAGAATTCTTCAATTTCTTTATTTTTTTTTTATTTTGAATAAAGTTTAAAACGACAACTCATTGTTAATGAGACACGTCTGGGGTACAATCGGCGATTATCGAAAAATATTTAGCGTTTTTTGTTATTTCCACAATTTTGCTTAAAATTACATTTCCCATCAAATTTATCAATTCATATTGTATATTATTGCTTAGATAAGTCACAGACCATTTATCAGAGTCGCGTTGAACTCTCCTGATAGGTTCTTCCATAACTGGATCAAACTCGGAAAGCAATTCTACCAACTTTAGGAAATTTCCGTTTTTAGGCTGAAACAAAAGTTCAGTTGTTCCACGAAAAGCTAAGCATTGTGAGGCCAATAGTCTAATTATCGACATAATTCTTTTTAGAACTCCTCTCCAATGCTAAATTTCAATATCCATAATTCGTTGATATTCAGCGTCAATAGTTTTTTTCTGCTTTAATCGAATGTCCAATTCTTTCCATGCTCTAAAGCATTTCTGTGATTTACAGACTTTTCGTGCATTGTGAGGGCTCATAAGATTTCCCCAGCCAGAATAACCATTTTTGGGCCAGTCATTAATAGAAGACGAATTATCAAATAATATACAACAAAAGCAAAAAATGGCATCATTTGCAACAGAGTAAATCAACCAACTTCTCTCAACGACTTCACTATTGCTCAACACTTTCAAATAATGCGAGGGCGAAAATCTACGCCTTCCTTTATTAATAGGAAATTCGAATTCTTTAATTTGATGTGGACCCCTCTCAACCAGTATTTGACGAGTTTCAGATGACATGCAGAAAGCATTCCATAATGCAGGATCAGAAGGATTTCGTTGGCTCTCTTCAACAACTTCTGGAAGTGATTCGGGCGGCACTGAGTTTTTATTTGCCAAATCCAAAGCAGTCGCTGTCGATATGGATGTGGACGGCTCATCTAAACAGTACTTTTGTACTAAGAATTCCTTCATAACATAGCTTAGCTTTCTTCCTTGTTCCTCTTTAAGCGTTTCTTTTTATATTGACTTCCAGACAATTTTTTTCCTTTTCTGTTCCATACTGTAATAAAAATGTTAAATAAAAATTCACACTCCTTCGCAAAGATGCAACCGGGGGGGGGGGGGGGGGGGGGGTCATTGAAAATTATTAAATATGATGATGCTTATCATGCTATTAAAATAGGGTGGATAAAATAACGATAGAAATGAGTTGCAAAGCTAGTAAGATTTGTAGGTAACAGAACATAATAAATAGATAACGAATATCTGTCAAATTGACAGCTAGCAGCCGTTTTGACATTTGCCTTTCTTTAACTTGTTATTGTATTGTCTCCACTTCAACGTATATGAATTTGGTAAAAATAGAGCAATTAATAACGAACGCAAAAGTAGGCAAATGCAAATATTTCCTAAGCAACTCTCTATCACACACAGAACGCAAAAGTAGCCCAATATTACCTAAATAACTCTCTATCTATCACATAGAGGCACACGTTCCGCACCTGAGATATACCCAGTCCATGCAAATGCTACTTTTTAATTCGAGTTCCTATTGTCATAACATAATCATTTTCAATGATAATAAGTAACTACAATTGCTGTAAAAAACAATAATTCTCTTACCTGATCTACTTTTTAAACACAAAAACTGAATTAGTATAAATGCACAAAAATTATACTGATACAGATATATATCTGATTTACTGATTTAACTGATTTAAATACAGCACAGCCACTTGCCACTTCTCATGACAAACTAACATTAAAATCAAATATTGTCAATAATTGTAAGCTCAAAGCAGAACTATCAACACATAACACGTGCAATTGCCTTTTGTGATAATTGCCGCCTCAGCTTTTAGGAGCGGCCGCGCGGTATATTACAAACAAAAATAATAGCTTCGCGCTGTCAGATCAAAAGTCTTTCGGCGAACGCTTGCCAACGATGCACCTGCACCAGAAACCGAGATCAAAGGGTACCGAATGCGCTTACATAGAGGCGTACGATAAATCATAAATCGCATACATCAATATCGGAATAACATAGACCAATATAGAAAAGCGTTGCGTAAAGATTTTTAATTATTGAATGGTTCAAATTGTATTTTGATTTCGCTTCTTATGCCGCCCCCTTACGTGCCGCCTGATGCAGCCGCCTCTCTGTATCGTAGACTCATTGGAGACCAAAAAATTGGAACTTTTTTGAAAGACAAAAAAAGGAGTGTTTTCAAATAGCTTTTTTGGCCGTGAAAAATAATTTGATAGACATTCCTTTAACCTGCTTATATGTTGTGTCACATAATTTGAACGATACCATGTGGGATTTTTGTAATATTAGAAATTTTTACTTAGCTGCATCCACTATAAGAGAATCCTCCCATATTATGAACACCTGTTCGTTCAGTAGCATGCCAGGTTTATAATATATAGTACCCAGGTACGAGTCCCACACCAGCCACACTTAAAATTTATCTCTTCTGAAACCCCACCCTGTCCTCAGTCAGTTGGGATCACCAAAGGGCTTGGGAAGGCTGTTGTATGTCAGATGGGATGTAAAGCCGTGCCCTGGTGTGCACAACACCCACACCCTGTACACATTAAAAGAACATGCTTCGGAGTTCTAACAATTCTCCAGTGGGTTCCTTTCTCGGAGCCCTTGGAGTCTCTCATCTGGCCATTTAACCCATTGTATGCAAAAAAAGTGCTGCTCAGAGGTAAAACAACCCAATTTTACATCAGATGTGTTCTACTGACTAGTTAAAACCAAAAAACGGTAACTCAAAAATTTTTTAGTGTTTTGACATGTTTTTCCTATGCAAATTTTTTCCTGTTATCACAGGACCCAATTTTTAAGGTTTAAAACGAACACAACGAAGATTATTAGAAACTTCTGAAGTAAAGTTCTTGTTTTGGCATAACATTTTTAATAATGAAAAAAGTGTGAAAGGTAACCAATGAAAGACTTAACAGAAAGTGAACGGTTATCCAAAGAAAGGAACATTAAACCATATTTACTTAAAAATAGTTTAACATTATAGTATGAAGGTAAAGTGACTCTTCTGTTCAAAAGGTGGCTGTCAGGTAATCATTTTTTATGCACAGCTGTCATTAATTTTTTGCTCTGATTTTGCACACAAAATTATAAGGGACGCGTTCCTGGAGAAGAGAGCCTTCAGCGAATCGGTTTTAAAAGAGGTCATAAAAAGCTGCTTGGCACCCCCTCAAACAGCTGCTTGGCACAGAGGTCTGACAGGATCCTGTCTTTTTATACACCATAGAGGTCTGTGAGGAAGGTGAGACCTCAGAAGAAAGGGCAACCATGTTTTATCTGAGGCTGGAACACAGGTCACTATGATCAGTATCCAAACACACCAACCACTTGATCACAGGATGCTAGCTTTATTTTCTCATCTGGAGCACTCACTTGTAAGGTTAGAAGCAGGGCCAAAAACTGGCGACCAATGAATACCCAGAAGTGGCACCATCAATGATATTCCAGTCTGCCATTACACTGGATGATCCACTGCTTAGGGTGACAGCAGAAGTAGGGGAAGGACACGAGGCAGGGAGAACATGAAGAACTTTGCTGACCTGAAGCCACCATTCTAGGCACTGAATCAAAGCGAGCAATTGCTGAGCATTGCAGTCATCCTTCTGGGAAGCCACATAGATATCTTCACTAATAAAGGGTTAGCTGGGCACCATGCCGCTTGTCTTCTTTGCAAAGGTACTTCCCCTAGGGGGAATTGGTGCAGAGAAGAGCTTGGGAAATCGATAAAAACTGTCCATTGGCTTAAACATCCCTTCTTTCATTATTGAGATAATTTTTTTTATATTTGTGGCTTTATCTCGAAGCATTTCTTCCTTTCCAAAGTTAATATCAATGAATTTTCAAATTAGTTTTTTCGTATTATCTTAAATAGCTTTTCCTTTCACTCATGTCACCCAGCAATAATGCAAAATTTTCACTCATGTATCTGCATATCTTATCAATTCCGCGATTTTATCTGTATTAACATGAATCCTTTATCCTCCCAGAGCTTTTAATGCAGATATCCACAGAAAAATCCACTGAAATCTGCATAAGGCTCTATTGATGTTTCCTGGCTTCAGTACCACCTTTTCCTTCTTTGGGATGCTCTTCGCTAACCCATACTCTGCCCATAATTAAAAAAATACATTGAGTTTCAAAATGCTGCCATCCATTAGATGGGCCATTAAACCTTGGGACTGTGCACAAAAAAAGTTATTCCCTGAGCATGCTGCAAAATATGCTGGAAGTTTTTGACAGGATGTTTCCATCTGTTTCCTAACAGTTGTTGAATGTATTTCCTTTCCCAAACTTTCTGTGTCCTTGTGACCTGATGGTATAGACCAAAGTTTTATAAACTGTGGGTTGTGACCCATTAATGGGCCATGAAATCAATATAGTGGGTTGCGACCAGCATTTTTTAATGAAATAAAAAATTGAAAAACGCTGGTTTAGCCCATTTTATGCAAAAAATGCGTCATCAAGTAGTGAAAAAAATTGAGAGTTGTAATAATTCTTTTAAGGAAATGATTGAAACAGCATTACTAATATAAATAGGATTGGGATGTTGCACCTCGGAAGGGCATTTTATTTTGCACACATAGGCTAAATGGCCAGTTCATAAGGGCAGAAGTTTGGGGAAGGGACCCACTCGTAACCTGGTCCTCGTATCTCGTAACCTGGTCGTCGACAGCTATTAGGAGAAGAGAGTTGCTTGATGTCATGGCTGTCCAATGTTCTGCAACGTACACAGGATATGGCTCTCCTTCTCATGAAGTCGTGTCTTTATATCCAGTCCGACGGGCAACAGCCTTTCCAATCCAATCAGAGTACCCTTTCTGATGAAGAGGATGGTAGGAGTTTAGCAAAAAAAAAATTCATTCCTGGAGCAGGTAGGACTCGAACCTGGGAAATACAGATTACAGCCTGGTGCTCTATGAACTGAACTAACTCTTGCTCCCTAGTACAATAAGGAATAAATTATTTTAACTAAGAGGGTAAATTTCAAGAAGTGAAAAATCAAGCCTTTTGAATTCATACCTGTTACACAGATAAATAATATAAATCTGTTCCCCATACGAAAAAAAATATTTCTGTAAAAATGAGAATGTGTGTTTCACTTTTGAGGCACTTTTCTTCCTTTAAACATTGGGTTAAATGGACAGGTCACAAGGGCTCAAAAAATGTTAAGGGGATCCATGGACGTCTATTAAGAAATTGACAGAAGCTTTCTCTCAAGGTAATCTAGCTTGCTTTAGTGCATAGTGTATGGCTCTCTAGTAAAGTTCTATTGGACGGGCTTACCAAGCCATTTGTGATTACGGACGAAATGGGAATTGGCAAATAATTTCATAACGGATTCTTGGTGAAAATGAGCTGTTAGTTAAAAAATTATGTTTTAACTACTTAGATCGCTGCCTGAGCTAAGTTTCGTTAATATGATAGGAAGCTGAATGGCAATTATGAGCCCTAGTTCAAATATTCACTTTTTATTTCCAGGATAATTTTTCGAGGAAAACTGGATCAATATTAAAGAATCCTTTTTTTTAACTGGTTATGTAACAAAAAAAGTACGGACATTTCGACTTATTTTCTGAGTCGTATGCAAAAATTTGACAAATTATTTTACAAAATTATCATATAAACCCAATAATTTCGTCATATAAACCCAGAGCAGAAATTCAGTTTAAATAAAAATAAATAAATATCCCCTCAAGCACCTGCTTGCTATAGAACTGGCAGGAACCTGTCAGTTTATATGCCATAGTATAAGGTCTGTGAGGATGGCAGGACCTCAGCAGAAAAACAACACAAATGTCCATGCCTTATGCGGGGTTCGAACCCAGGTCCCTTAGATCAGTAGCCAAGCCCGCTAACCACTCGGCCACGGGACGGCATAAATTCAATTTACATGAAGCAAAATTATCGCTTTATATTAGGCCGTAACTTGCTGCCGAAGTTTTGCCTCTGATGGTGGCAACTGTTTCGACCGACATGTGCCATATGTTTACGATTTCATCATTCTTAATTTGATCGAGGCCGTCATAATTTGCTGAATCGTTTATTGACTGAATTATTGTTTACAATCTAAACATTATGATTTTGTAGTCTCAATGAACAATCATGGCTATTAGTTGTGCGAGATGCGAGAAATCTAATGCAATTGTTAAGCGTCCAAAAACGGTAAGATAAGTATGTAGGATGTTAGAAACTCAAGATTTTCAGGCTGAGTTTATATTGTTCGCTAAGAATATTATATTATCTTAATATAATATTTCACTTAAAACAAGAATTCATGGATGTACTGATTAAATATTTATAATAAAGTAATTATAAAATTGTAATATAAACTTGTTTAACGTGAATCTGGTAGAAATTCATTATTCTGCTTGCTTGCACTGGTAGTAATATTTGCCACTTTTATCCATCATAAATTTTTCATGCCAATTGTTATATCAGTAAAATAAAAAATATTTAACAAACACCAATAAAAACAATAAACATTGAAATGCATTAATAACTGCAAAATCCCCCAGTGGGTATATGCAGAACTTGAAAATGCATAAAAAGATTATGTTTGCGATTTTAGTTTCTATAAGTTTTTATCATAACTATAATAGTTACAATTTTTGGACTACATAAATGCAAACTTTCACAAATATGTACAATATTGTACCATTGCCATCACAACCAGCGGCAGACAGTTCAATATAAAACTCTTGTCTAGCCCATCATACAATGTCTACAAATAATCATCATGCTGCACCGTATATTACATATGTCAGCTTTACTAAGCACTGACTTTGTCAGAAAATAGAACATTTTTAAAATTAAATTAATATTTTTAATTGTCAGTGTAATTAAAGAAAGAGTAGTCAATGCTTAAGAGTGGATTTGTGGTTGAAAATTGTATATTTGAAAAAGAAATCAATAACGAATGAAGATATTGAAAAATACCTTTAGAAAAGGATATTTTCAAGGCATTTCCAATATTGGAAGGTTTTCTGTGTGAAACTAAACTGCTTATATTCAAAGAAATTCAAAATGATATTATTAAATATTGCATTTTCATATTGCTTTTCAGACTGTTGCACTTTACTATAGTTATAAAGCATGTAGAAAGATCATCAAGTAATCTGCTGTGACTCTCAACAAAATTTCAAAATCCACAAGAAAAAGTATAAGAATCTCCAATATAAGATTTTCAATCATGCATATCTGTGTAATTAGCTCACAATGCATTAATTTCAAATAGTTCCATATACTATAGTTTAAAAATTCAACATTATCATATCCAACAAATCATTGGTGGTTTTCTATGAAAGAATTAAAATTTAAAATATTACTTATAATAATTTATTTCTTCTTTTTTATAATCATTCAAAATTAAGTTGCAGATTAGAAGCCCGTCAGCATATTAGGAATTAGGATTCTCAGCAGTTGTACAGAAATATATTGTCCCATTAAATAAATAGCTATACAAAATAAAAAGCCCACTCCTGATTTCAACTATTTTTCTGAAGGAAATTTTATATACATATATATAATCACAATCATAAATAGCATATGAACTGCAAAATAATTTAATTATATTATGAGAAGGTTTCACTGTGTAGAATAATTACCATAGGCATCTGAAAATACAATAAATAAAAATAAATAATAGACTAACAAGTAAAATATAAATCTTTATTGGTAAACAAGGCTGGAAACATTCACTTGCCAATGAACTCAATGTGAATGAATTTTCCATCATTTTCAAGTTAAGAAGCTCTTTCATGTTTGATGTATTTGTTTTTGTTGATTATTAATTTATTAATATTGCACTAATACACCTCCATTTAAAACTCAGTGTTCTAAATTTTAATGTACACGGAACAGGGAAATTTAGTAAATTTTGCCCCCCCCCCCCCCCCCAAACACACACATTGGTATATGTCTTTGCTCCAGCTCATTGTAAAAACTGTTGGCTGGTCAGATTTTCCTGAATTTCCCTAATCCATTGCTAATGAAAATTATCGAAATAAAATATTTCTAATATTAAGATGATGCATGTATATCAGGTTTTAGCTTATTAGAAGTGTGTTTTAATTAAAAATGCTCAATAAATAAAAGTTTAGAATTTTTAATTTCACGTGATTCTTAGTTTTTAATATTAGATACTATTTCAATTAATAAATAAACTTCCTACTTCACTTTTTTATTTAAACATAACTGTGTTTGGAATATGTTTATTTGTACTGTTTCTTTTTTAATTTTATCTCTTAAAAATTGAAATTTGTGTAATTTTTTTAAACATGTTTAAATTTTTATTACAAACCTGCTAACATAAATTTATGATTTTCAATAATAGGGTGATGCTCTTTGTAAAGAATGTTTTTTTGAAGCTTTTGAGACTGAGGTAAATGAAACCATTACTAGAGGTTCATTATTTAGAAGAGGAGAATATGTTGCTATTGCTGCTTCTGGTGGAAAAGGTACAAAGAATAAATGTTTCACCTTAATTTCTAACTACTCTAATGATGATCATTTAAACTTTTCACCAATATATTGCTTGCCATTTACAAAGTTGTTATGTCATATGTTTCTGTATAATGATGACAAAAATTATAAACTGGAGTTAATATTTTATGTATTCTCTTAAGGATATATAAACTGTAAGAAATGTATGTGTCACCACTCGATAGCTGTTAGTATACAGATGGAAGCCTCCTGTCAAAACCATCCAGCTTGTTCTTTAATGTACACAAGGTACTCTCCTGCACAAGGAGTCATGGTTTAATGTCCCATCCAACAGATGGTAGCCTTTCCAAGTCCATCAGTGTCCCCTTTTTGACTGAGAGCAAGATGGGGTTTTAGCAGAGATAAATTTCACCACTGGCCCAGGTAGGACTGAAGCCTGGGAATGGCAGATTTTGACCTTGATGACTTCTGACTGAGCCAATCCCTGCCCTGTGTATAATAATATGATGAGTTTTAGTACAATTTCAGTTGTAAAAAAACTGAAAAAACTATCTTCTCTATCAGCATGAGCTTTTCAGTGTTCAGCATGCAAGATTCTGCTATTTGCAGTTTGAGTCTGGAGAATGTGTAAGCACTGCATCTCTAGTTCCATGATGGCTTACAATGGCACTACAATTGTTGAGGTCCAAATTTGAGTCTCTTGTGGCATGGTTGTTTGTTTTTTTATGACCTGCAGATACACTGGTAGTTTTTTGAGTCTGATCACAATTTGAAAAAGAAAATGTCCTTCAACTGTATGCATATGGTTACCCCTCGAAAGTGTTAAAATGATTTTAAATTATTTTTAGGAAACTTATACAATAATGTTTTATATAGTGTATTTATTTTAATATATGGAATGCTTGTATTTATTTTGATAGATTCTACAGTTCTTGCCTACCTGATGAAACTACTCAATAATCGTTATGATTATGGTTTAAAGCTAGTACTATTATCTGTGGATGAAGGAATCACAGGATACAGAGATGATTCTTTAGAGGTGATGTTTTAAAATATAAATTCCTGAAATATTTTAAAGTTGTATATTTTTATTGACTATAATAATCCTAAAAAAATAGCTAATAAAAATGTATGCTTAATACTTACTAATTGTATTGTAAATTGTGGTTAAAAGTCTAATAATTTGATTTGGAACACATTTTTAAGTTTTAGGACATGCTATTTTGAAAACATATTGCAGAAGTGATCTTCACTAAAACATGATATTTAAATATTTTAAATCATCCTCCACATTTTATACAGTGTTTCAAATTGGCATACCCTCACCCACAGAATAACTAGCTTACAGATAGATGACTCAAGACTGATGCTTGCAGTACCACCTTTAACAATCACCTGTAAGTTTTTTTTCCAGATAGCTTTTAAATTGTGTGGACATCTTGGTTTCCAGTTTGTATCTGACTATTAATTGCTTTTTTTATTGTCTTTTACAAAAAACAGGAAATCAAAAAAATTATGTATTAAGATTATATAAGAATATTACAGAATAATCAAATTAACTGCTGATTTTTAGAAAACAATACTTACCTCTAGTAATACCAATACTTACCTTCTATGGAAGTCGTCGATCTGTGCTAGATGTTGGCACAGGTTAAAACACACATTGCTGATACAATGAAAAAGATTTAATATTTTAAAAATGGAAGTCTAAAAATCTGAAAATTTTTAATAATACATCCTCACAGACCTTCTACTATGGCATAAAAACTGACAGGCTCCTGTTAGACCTCTGTGGCAAGCATTGCTTGAGAGGCTATTTATTTATAGTAAAATATATAAATTAAATATAAATAAATATTCCCTCAAGCAGCTGCTTACCACAGAGGTCTGATAGGAGCATGTCAGTTTGCATGCCATAGTAGAAGGTCTGTGAGGCAGGCAACACTACAGCAGAAAAACAACACAAACATCCGTGCCTTACCCGGGGCTTGAACCCAGGTACCTTTGATCAGTAGCCAAACACACTAAAAAAATCAGTTTGGTTCAAATTTGATATGCTATAAAATGAAGCATCCTTGTTATCATATGGATCACCATTCTTAATCCCAAAATCTTAATCCAAATTCTAATTCCATCCTTTCTGTTTATACCACATTCTCAAGCTTCTCTGATAAAAAAAAAAACTTTAATGTGGGTTGGGTTGTTTTACCTCTGAGCTTCACATTTTTGCATAAAGTGAGCTAAATGGCCAGGTCACAAGGACTCTGCAGGCTCAGAAAAGGTTGGGGGAGGGGACCCACTGGACAGCTATTACGAGACAGATATAACTACCATCAAGGCTATCCAACATGTTCTTTAAAAAGCACAGGGTATGGCTCTCTTGCACATGGGGCAATGGCTTAACATCCCATTTGATGGACTGTGTCCTTTCCAAGCCCATCAGTGTCTCCTACTGACCTTGGGCAGGATGTTATTTTTTACAGAGATAAATCTCAACGCTTTCCCAGCTGGGACTTGAACCAGGGAACTGCAGGTTACAAGTTGGTGGCTACCAACTGAGCCACCCTTGCTATTATTACCAAGACTTTTTTCATAGTTTTGAAATGCCATTTAAGATTAACTAATTTTGTTTTAAATTGGAGAACTTTCAATGAAATTACAAAGTTTTTTTTACTCTCTCTTTTCAGGATTTAACTTTTTCAATATCTTTAGAATAGTTTTTATCATTCATCATGTAATTTCCCAAAATTCTTTGGTTTCAAAAACATGCAGAGTTTAATAGAGTTTGTATTTAGGAGACACAGGTGTGACTGATTGGAAAGTGTCTGGGTATGTATCTTTGCATGACTGGCTGCCTGTGGTAAACAAATACATCAGATAACACCTGCATTTGTTTGGTTGGTAAGACTTTATGTTTTCGTTAAACCTTTGTTTTTATTAATACAGGTTTATTTATTATTAATGATCTTTTAGAGTTAAGGCCACAACTTTGCTGGTTTTTTCTCGAGACTAGTGCTTAAAACTTACTGCTGCAGATATTTTTTAAAAACTTGATATTGGTTATTTTTTAATATTAGCATTATTTATTGGTTTTCCAATAAAAGAAATGTGATCTTTTATCATTTTTTATAATGAATCAGGTCTCAGATGTGAAAATCAAAAAATTCCCTTGGCTTGGAAATCAGTCAGCCCACAATCATATATAGGGGTATTTGAAATCCTCTCAGCCATGATGCTAAGAGGATTTACTACCAAACTGTTTGAGATTTTAAATGGGCTCATTCAATCAGTGGTATTGTTTTCTTTTTTGCTACCTGCTACCTGAAATTTGGGCCATTTGTTCTGGTATGATAGTAAAATAGTTAAAACACTTTATTCCACAATTTATTTTTACATATTGCATGTTGACACTTTAGTTGGGCTTCCCAAGCGGCCTCTCCCAACATTGACAAATAACACAGAAACCTGGAAAAGCCTTTGACTCTAGAAAGGAAACTTAGAAATCAGAGAATATGAGAATTTTTTTTTAATAGCATATGCAAATTTCTCATACAATAGTACAGTGACAATAATAAATTGTCTCCACCCACAAAATTTCAACTAAACTACATGGAAAATTTAATTATGAACCTTAAAAAAGAGCTATACAACATTGATCTGACCTCCTCCCACCCGCCTGGAACTTGCTATTACACAATTTTCTGTTTAACTTACAAGAACACCACTAGAGGAACTGCATTATATCAACCCCATTTGCTAAGGAGTTGATAGCATCTGAAGATGTTGGCAAAACAGACTGACGAAATGCATCATGCTGAAGAATATACTATGTCAAATGTGTAAAGCAGCAGCAGATGATCCTCTAGAACACATCACAGTGAAAGCTTGAAGAACATCACCATGGCAACTACATCTCATAGCAAGTCATTGTGCAGCATGCGTAGAAAAAGCAATAACATGTGCTAAACAGATAAAATTCCACGCATCAGTGGACAGTGCCAACGACCACCCAACAAAGCTATGGGACCGGCGAACCAATGATTAGAGCACCACAGCAACCAAACATAAGCCTCAGCAGCAACTACGGTGAGTGTACCAGCCAAAGATAAGCCTCCCATAGCAGTAAATATACTTAAGCTTTTAACTCCAAAACACCTAAAACAAATTATAACCATCCAATTGTTTAGCATCTCTAGCTGCAACACAGAAGACATAAATCTCCCAACAGTGATAATTGTGAAATAAATCAGTTATTTATAAAAGATAGTTAATTTAATAATATTTGAGTCAATTTAATTTCCTAAAATTTAAATATGCACTGTATGTACTGTGCTGCTTAAATCAAATGCAAACTTTCTGATAATTAATTTTGCTTAATTATCTGGTTTTCAGACTGTGAAGAGGAATAAAGAGCAGTATGAGATCCCTTTAAAGATTTTATCATATGAGGTATTTTACAATATTCTGTATATTTTGTTTAATGTAGAAAACACTTTTCTTGTACATACTGGTTATTATGATTTGCCCACTCCTGCTTTTACTGCTGTTTTAAATATCAGAAACTCCCATTGTGATTTGTGTGTTAGAAAGTTGTCTGAAAATCTCTAAGGCCAGATTTTGTTGCATGTTTTCTGATGGTGTTAACACTTCTGGAATATCTATTGTTTGCAGATGTTGATAGATTCTGAAATGCCCACTCAGAAATGGACATTTGTTCCAAGTACAACATATGAAATTTCAGTATTTTCAAAAATAGAAATATACAGTTTAATTATATATATATATACACTCATAAAATGTATATTTTATATATACAAAATAATGTTTATCTTTTTAATTTATGATGAATTTTTATCAGTAGTGGCATAAATAATCCGTGGTACCACTATATAACATCATATTCCTTCTTTGCTTTCAAGTAAAGTTACCCTTAATTTTGCAGTTAGAAGTTGCTATGAATTATTCACAAAAAGAAAAATGCTCAACTAATGGCAATAATTAAATGCAACTAGCAGGGACAGCTCCAGAACTAAATCTCACTCACTTTTCAATTTTGGAATCTATATTACAATTAACTGTAAAACTTTTTCTTTTTTTCAGGATTTTGAAAGCATTTACCAAGTATGCACTTCTATTCTTGGTTCTCTCTCACTTTATTTTTTGCTTTAAACTTAATATTTCTATGATTACTTTTTTTCTAATTGGATACATATCATGATGTAGAAAATCAATTTTTGTTTAATTATAACTGCTAAAGTTGGCTGCAGGAAAAGATGAAAAAATGGATTTAATTCTGGAACTGTCCCTGCTAGTTGCACTTAATTATTGCTGTTAGTTGAGCGTTTCTTTTTTCAGTTAAAATATTAAAATAGTTTGATTTTAGTATATGCTTTGCTTGTGTTAGCAATAATTGTATATGAACACAAAGAATGCATTAATTTTCTGATATGCATATTCCCTTTGTGAATATAACATAAATTGCATTTGTTATATAATAATGAATTATATATATATACACAGTTATATCAGAATAATATGACCACCTACTTAATAATTCCCATTATTGGGTAGCATATTTTGGATTATATTATAATGGGAATAACCACCCTTGGCCCGGATGACAACGGCGAGATGGCGTGGCATGGATGCAATGAGGTGGTGGAAGGTTGCCAGAGGCACACATACCCATGCAGACTCCAGCAGAGCATGGAGGTTCTGGAGATGACGTGGTTGTGGGTCTGCATGCCGAACCTGTCGATCCAAATGGTTCCACAAGTGCTCTGTGAGATTGAGGTCAGGCGATTTCGCTGGCCAAGGGAAAACGGAGACATCGCTGTCATGTTCCTGGAACCAGTCATGCATCACCTTAGCGACATGGCAGAGTGCATTGTCCTGTTGGTAAACACCATCACCACCACGGTAAACATCCAACATGAAGAGATGTTGTGGTCAATGAGGATGGACAGGTAATGTAATGAATGACAAAACCCAGATGCTCCGCAATTCAGAGACAATACTACATCTATCGGGATAATGCCATGTTTACCACTATTCACCGTCGGGGCTGAACAGTACTATAGAAGTAAAGTCCAAGCACTCACCAAAACCTAACTATAATCTTCGTCCTGGGTCACTACAAACAAGGATATTGAGAATCCAAGTTGATGCGGCGCCCATGACGCCAGCAAGGATGGACAGGTAGCCATTGGCGTTCAGGGACCCATCCAGTGGTACCAGCGGTCTCAGATTATACCAGGAAAACATCTCCCAGACATGCACACTGCCACCGCCAGCCTGTACTTCACTGACAAGTGTATTTAGGTGTTGGTTCTCGTGTGTCTGATGCCGTATCCGCCACCGCCCATTACTTCTGTGGAGTAGAAACCTCACTTCATCGTAGAAGGTAACATTTTTCCACTCTTCCACTGTCCAGTGACAGTAGTCTCTTGCAAACTGCAGGCATCATTGCCAATGGGCCTTGGTTAACATGGGTGGCTTTACACAGCATCGATTGCTGTTTATGTTGACAGAGGCAACGTTCTCCCCTGCATTTGATGGCCTTTGGGGCTCCACAGTTATGACGTCTGGAAGTACTCAGTGTGCCAGTGGTCCATTCTTGGTACTATAGCACCTTGCGAAAAGCCCACAAAGTCTGCTGTTTCTGAGATGCTTCCACCCTTGGTGCGGTAGCCGATGATCATTCCTTTTTGAACATCCCTCAGATCACTACCTCTGCCCATTGTGCCCACATTACACACTATGGCTCATCTGTCCTGGTCGGCTGCTTATATCTCCATGTGGTCGACCTTGTTGTGCACTCTGTGATATTCTTGGGCGGGTATACTGTGATTCTGGGGCTGGTCATATTATTCTGATACGACTGTGTATATATGTAATAATCAAAAATGACTGCATTATCATCAAAAGTTATGTAAAATTCATCCAAAAAAACTGCAATTCTTTTTAACATTTTATAGAATTGGATTTGAATGAATTTGTACATTTTTTTCCTGATTCTGAAAGTAAAATACTAATAAGACTTTTTTTTCCTGTGAAAATAGCACTGATTGATATGAAGAACAACTTCCTACTGCCAAAACTTAGTAGTTTCTGTCTAGTGAGCTAAGCTTGAAGGAAGCTTTTTTACTACAAAAGCATGTTTTTTCAGGTAGTCCTGGGGGAAAATAAATGTGCTTAAACTGCTTTAGATTAAAAAAAAAAATTCATCAGTGATGAAGCTTTTGAAGAAATTGCAGAGGAAACTAATTGTTGTGGCCTACTCTCTTGAAAAGTATTAAGTTAATTGTAATAATTTCACTGCAATGATTAGCGTTTTTTCCATAATTTGTGACTTAATATATGGATTTCACATTATAAACAGAATTAAATATGCTTTTGCTTGAATGCCTTAATTTTGTTCTTTTAATTTTAAAGTTGAAATTATTTACATTTTGTTTTTATTGTTACATTACCAGGAGCTATATGGATGGACAATGGATGCGATAGTCCGTCAAGTTGGCTTAAAAAACAACTGTAAGTAGGAAAACCAGTGACGATTTATTTTTTAAACAACGTTTTATTCCAATATTCATTTAGTGGAAAACCAGTAAACTAATCCACTATTAATTTTGAAATTTTGCATTTCTCAGGTTATTCAATTTCATTATATCTGAGAAAACTAGAAATACATTTAAATTTTTGTAATTTATTTTTATTGGTTTAATATGTTGTGTGAAATGAATTGTTTGGGGATTAATTAATTTATTATCTTTAAAATTAATATACATCATTACAGATTTATTTGTAAGAGCCTTAAACTATATAATAATAAATATAAATTTAATATATAAATTAATATTATAAAATAAAAATAATTTAGTAGCTATGAGCTTGATAGAACTATTTATTTGAAATATGAAT
The DNA here is from genome assembly GCA_038380435.1 of Ryuthela nishihirai. Lineage (NCBI taxonomy): Eukaryota > Metazoa > Arthropoda > Arachnida > Araneae > Heptathelidae > Ryuthela > Ryuthela nishihirai. Next base: position 9,952,352 of record JAWZYU010000016.1, on the reverse strand, counting down.
AAATAAGCATATAATGAGAATAAATATTGTTAGGAAAGTAGTATAGTGCTAATTATAGGAATAAATTAATGATCTTACAAACAAAGTAATAATTTATACGTAAATACTGACAGAAACTTACAAACAAAATTATTATTGTAATTGTTATTATGGATGAATATGATCACAGAAAATGATCAATGCCAGATAAAATAAAAGCATCTCATTAAATATGTAGATTTAGTAATAATTTAGTTTTTTAATATATTTTATTGATGCTATATCCAGAATATCCCGTGGCCGAGTGGTTAGCAAGCTTGGTTACTGATCTAGATCTAAAGGACCTGGGTTCGAGCCCCGGATTTAGGCATGGATGTGTGTGTCGTTTTTCTGCTGAGGTCCTGCCATCCTCTCAGATCTTCTACTATGGCATATAAACTGACAGACTCCTGTCAGACCTCTGTGGCAAGCAGCTGCTTGAGGGGGTATTTATTATTATTATATATTTTTATTTATATCCAGAATTCATTACTTATATATAATAAAAATATTGTGATGCATCCATGTTATTGCATCCATGTTGCCAAAAATATCAGGATTCACAGTTCCCTAAAAAGCCACATTCACAGTTCCCTAACTTTGAGTATAAGGTTTTTATGGAAGAATGTGACTAGAGATAAATGGAAATTTTTTACTCAACTCACAAAATCTTGATTTTTCAATAATATTTATTTCATATTTCAAGAGTTATTGAAAGGAACATTTAACCACAGCTGATGCTGTTATGCTTGTTTTGCGTGTTTTTCTTCAAAATTGAAGTAATTACTACACAAACTGCTAAAATAGTATTTGTTAAACTTTTTTTGCAATTTTTGCATTTAAATAATTTTTTAGGTAAATATATTCTTATAACTAGCTATGCTTTTATTAAATCTTTCAGCTTTCATAACTTTTAAAATATTTACATATTTTTAAAAATCAAAATTTGCGTAAATCTGATAGAATTTTTCTGTATATTTCTAGTGACATTTTCCCATAAAAAGTTTATTTTTAAATTTAGGGAACTTTGCATATAATTTTCCATTCACCGAACATTTAAGTACCCCAATATTTTTAGTAATAAAGTGTATATGTGTATCCACAGCACTTACTTGTGAACTGCAACACTTAAGCTCAAGCAGTAGATTTTTTACCAATTTTAAGGTTAAATGCAAGTTTACATGAATAAAATAATAGCTTTTGGATAGTGCAGTTTTCATTTCCACCTATTAGACTAATTTATTCTGCTTATAAAAGGTATAATTGACCGGGACAGGCAATCTGTGACCCATTGAGTGAATGAATGGTATTGATATATTCAAGTGATTATGAACTGGCATTTAGTCTAAATCAGTATATGCTCATTTTTACAGAAAAACTGTAGGAAAGCTCCTGAATTCATATAATACACTACATACTTGTGTAAACAGCTTTGATTGTGTTTAACAATAATTGTATATGAAAACAAAGAATGCATTAATTTTCTTATCTGCATATTCCCTTTGTGATTAAAATATGCATTGCCAGTGAAAAGGTTTGATTGATCTTGAATGGATGATGCTTTGAAAAGCAAATGTGGTCACCTTTCAAAAATATTTTTGTAAGTAATTTGATAATTAATGATATTTCATAGAGTATCCATCAGTATTTTGAAAAATTGTTGAGATGTTTAGATATATGTTGTATTCACATAAAAAAAGAGAGAGAGTGAGTAGTAATCGTTAGGTCAGTGATAATTTCTTAGAAAGTTTAACTGATTTATTTAAAAACTCTATATAATATTTTAATTCTTTAGGAGTAAGTGTATATGTCTGTGTCAACAAATATAAACATTTACTACATATTTGATTATATTTTTATTAATTAAAAGGTGAAAAATACAAGAATCAACTATGATGAATATTAGTTAGTCTACACATACCTTAAGGTGATTTCAATACTTTTATTGTACAGAGTGTCCCAAAGGTACTTAGAATAATTTGAATGACCATTAAAAAAAATGTGTGCAACAGAGATGTACAGTTTACTTAGTTGGATCAATTACCCAAAAGTTTGTTTAATATGTTAAGTATTTCAACCATAAATGTTGCTACTGTTACTGTGATGAAAAGGTTGCAAATGGCAAGCCCACAAGAAAAAGTGATTTGTGTAGGTTTTCTTTTTTTTTTAAACAAACTCAGACATCCAAGTGCAGAGATATTTTTGTATTCATTTTCATAAGGGCCCACCATTCTTCAAGTTCATGGTGAAATTAGCCTCTAATGAGGGGCTCCCTACACCAGTCACAACAGGAGGACAAGATAGCAGAGGCAGAAGAAACTACCTCTCAGCTGTCTTGCAAAACTGTTAAGTATACTAATCAGGCTACAGAAAGACATTAGACCTTGCAGAAAAGGCCAATGTTCTGAAAGAAATCGGTGACCAGTCAGAAGCACATTCATTGCAGACATTCTTCAACAGTATGAAAGCATGGCACAAAAGATATCTGGAAACCGGCAGTATTCTCCATTCTGTGGCCAGCCAAGCATGAGTAAGGAGGATGTTGAGTGTGTACAGGAGGCATACCAGCAGACCTTCTACTATGCCACATAAACTGACAGGTTACTGTCAGACCTCTGTGGCAAGCAGCTGCCTGAGGGGATATTTTTTTTCTCCTTATAGTAAGAAAAATTAATTTGAAACAATAATTCTTGCTTATTTTGTGAGGATTTTGTATATTTCATGTATAAGAATGAAAATAATACAAACTTTAAGTAAAAATTCTGGTTGTACAAGGCAAGGTGTCATTCTTATTATAATAATTAAGGGTTAAAAGGCTCATAAATTATTTATTAAAATAATGTTTTTAGTATTAATATTGGTTTATTCACCAAAACTGACAAGACTTTATGATACTGTTTACAATTATTGACAGTTACTATTAACAGTTTAATATTGTTTTTAGGCACATTCTGTGGAGTTTTTAGGAGGCAAGCTCTTGATAGAGGAGCAATGTTATTAGGTGTGGATAAAATTGTGACAGGTAAGAAAGACATTTCATTTCAGTTTTCACCATAATTACCAACTTGCCTTATTGTAGATAACCAAAGAGACCTTGCTTTTATATTGAAAGTTCTTTATAACAAAATCGAAAAGGAAATGTGAAGAAAAAGGTTCTCTATAATGGACATCTTGTTATATAGTACAAGTCCTTTATTTTCACTTGTGAATAAAAACAAACAAAACATATTACAAACAGTGTAATAAGTCATAAAATGAAATATCATCCATTCAGCATTTTTGAATAAAGTAGTGTAAAACAAACTGCAGAAAGAAAGAATTGTTCATTGCACAACAGCAATTGGATGCAGTCACAACCACCTTGCATCTTTGAAACATGAGCATCTGTCAACAATTCTCAAACACTCACTCCAAATCAAGGAAATCCTAAAAACAAATCTAAACAGGTAGCAAATCAAAATTTCAAAAATAAAAAAATTACTTTTAAGTTGTTTATCCTATTAGTTGATGAAGTTTGTTAAATAATAGCATAATAAAGTTAGTAGGACCATTTTAATGAATTGGTCATACTAACTTCAGAGGTTTATTACACTCTTCTTTTTAATGATTATCAGATTAATTATTAGATTGTGGCAAAGATAATTTTTAACGTTTTTCAGCAGAAAAATAACTGAACCTCATACTGCAGTGACTAATGGCTGCATGACCTCATATATATAAGTCATTATATGTATACAGGATGTCTCAAAAATATAGGTACAAACTTTTAGGGGAGGTAGATAACATCTAAAGGAATGAGAATTGCATAGGAACCCATAACCGGAAATGTCACTGTAAGTCAATAGGCAGCGCTGTTCATCAGTGCGCTAGAGGGGAAATTTTGGATTTCCTCATTCGAGCGGTAGTCGGCTTATGAAGAGCATGCAAAGAACAGGGAGCTGGCAGACATGCACTTAGTGTATGGAATAGCTGAGGGTAACAGACAAGATTCTTGCTGCTCAATGAATGTATCAAGAACGCTTCCCACACAGACATGTACCGGGCCACCGTTTGTTTGCATGTGCACATCAAAATTTGTGCGATTATGGGTGATTAAGAGGTAGCAGAAGTGAGGGCAGGCCACGATCGACACTTACTACTGCCATGGAAAATAGTGTGTTGGATGCCGTGGAGACTAATCCTACTACCAGCACACGTGCCTCTGCCTTAGGAGTGTCTCATTGCAGTGTACAGCGTGTTTTGCACGGCGAGTCCTTACACTCCTTTCATCTCCAAAGTGTTCAGTTACTTCTCCCCGCAGATCATCCTGCACGTGTGTGTTTTGCACAGTAGTATCTCCAAGAAAGTGCCCAAGATGTGAATTTCCCAGCTTATGTTTTGTTTACTGATGAGGCCAGTATCACTCGGGATGGCGTATTCAATCAACACAATGCGTATTTGTGGGCTCACAAGAACCCCCATGGTGTGTGCACCCATGTGGCACAACATCATTTCGCAGTAAATGTGTGGGGAGGTTTGGTCGGCAACTGCTTAGTCAGGCCATACCTTTTACCATCCTGCATGACTCCACGAAGTATCTGATCTTTCAGGAACAGGTTCTACCAGGCTTACTTGCCCATGTTCCAGCAAATGTGAGATGCAACATGTGGTTTCAACATGATGGGGCACCTCCCCATTATGGGAGGTGTGTTCATGCGCATTTGAACATGTCTTTTGGGCAATGATGGATTGGGCATGCTGGACCAGTTGCCTGGCCCCCACGCTCACCTGATTTAACGAGCGTTGATTTCTTTCTGTGGGGGGCCCCTCAAAGCTACCATGTATGAATCGCCTGTGGAGTCTGACATGGATCTCATGGCAAGGCTCATCTGCACTGCTGCTACTATCAAAGAAACTCCAGTGTGTGTGACCGTTGTCCGGCAATCAATGCTCCATCAGTGTCATGCATGCATCACGTCTCGTGGTGAAAACTTCGAGCATCTGCTGTAACATTATGAAATGTATCATCTAGTACACCATTTGTAATAATTATGTCCAATAAATGTTTTCCCATTAATCACTGTCTTGTGTCCTTTCAGATCTTGTACCTCTGCTACCACTTTCCCATGACGTTTCCGGTTATGGGTTCCTATGCAATTCTCATTCCTTTAGATGTTATCTACCTCCCCTAAAATTTTGTACCTATATTTTTGAGACACCCTGTATATAGTCATATATAATATATAGGTTGCATATCAAATGAAAGAGCATTTCATTCTGAATAATGAAATAACAGAAATTCAAATTAAAATGAAGATTACTTCAGCCTAATTTAGCTCTTTGGACACTTTAAGGATTAATTCTCTCTTTCTTCCTGCTTCAAAACATGGAGACCTGGGTGACCAATTTTATGCACAACTAAGACTGATCTGTCAACCAGGGAAACATTAATTGATATGTGTTTACACTGCATGGCTAAAATGTGGAGGATCTCCATCATATTAGAAGTGCATATGTGATCATTTTGCCACAGGTACATCATTTAACAATGATAGCAGTTGCTACCAAAATTTGTAGATAAATAAATGTTACCAATCAGTTAATCATACAGAGTACTAAATTGCGCATTAACTCTACACTGATGTTGAAAAGTACTTTTGAAAGTGACACAAGGATTCATTTCTGACTCTGTGGGAATTGTGAGTGTTGTTACGCTGTTGAAGTAAATTGAGCTTCATTACAGAGCAAAGCATAGTGATGCAATTGTTGATTGACATTTTAACCAACTACAAAATTGCAGCCATTGGCCATGATCCCCAGGTTTGAGATGTTGAGTACTAGAGATGAGTTCGGGCTCAGACTCAGAATAACACAGATGACTTTGGGCTTGGGCTCAGAATAATTGAAATTTTAAATATTTCTAATAATTCTAAAAAAAAAACAACTAAAAATAATAATAAATTCCCCCTCAAGCAGCTGCTTGCCACAGAGGTCTGACAGGAGCCTGTCAGTTTATATGCCATAGCAGAAGGTCTGTGAGGATGGCAGGACCTCAGCAGGAAAAACGACACATACATCCATGCCTTATCCAGGGCTCAAACCCAGGTCCCTTAGATCAATAGCCAAGCGTGCTAACCACTCAGCCATGGGATGGCTAAAAATGCAAAATATTTTTATGATTAATTTCAACTTTTTTAATAAGCACCATGCAGCTTTTGATTATTTTTAACATACTCTATCTTTAATAAATAAATAGCTCTTTGTATTTATATTGATGCTGCCCAAGAACTTTCACTTTCTGCTAATATTTATAATAATTTTTGTTCCAAATAGCATTAAAATTAAATTTTTATCATAAAGTGAGTGTAATTTACGTAATAAGAATAAAACAAAGAATTAGCGATATGTATTTTGCTATATATGCCTTATGGTGCTTTAGAATTCTTCCCCCCCCCCCCCCAAAAAAAAAAAAAATCGAGTTAAGCAGGCTCGGACTCAACAATGTCAAAATGGTTCGGGTTCAATAACTTCAAGATCAGGCAGGCTCGAAAAACAGCTCGAACTCATCTCTACACACTGTTCATGTATGGATGCATGCCTTCTTCATACAGCGTTCTACATATTCATGTTTGAAGAACATTAAGATGCTTGGAAATCCACTTCATACTAATACCAGGTCTCTGCTGTGCTATTTGAATAATATTTTCTTGATCAACCACATCTTATTATATTGGATGCTCAGATGAAATAGAAATGCTAAGAAGTGAACTGTAGGTTTGCTATCTATGGAAAACATTGCTAAGTACTTGCTGATCTTGAATTTCAAACATCCATAGCTCCATAACCATAATGAATTAGACCTTTGTTCATAGGAAGTTTTTACTACAAATGACCTTAGTTATAAGCTTCTGAAGTTATGATGTTTCCTTGTGACTCACCCTATATATATATATGCTAATCTCCAGCACAATATGCAGAACTATGCCATCTCTCAGAAAGTGTAAAATATAAATGACTAACATTTGTTTAAATATTTTGAAATTACTAAATTATACTATTCTGAATTCAACTTTAATTTTATTGTCCAACTGTTTTGCATTAAAGTGTACTGAATATATCAGCCAAGTTCAATATTCTGTTTGTTCAATTCTTTTATCAAATATATATTTTGAATGTGGCAGAACACATATTTTGATTTTGGCTAAATAATTCTGTTTGACTGAATATTTGGACTAATCTTTACCCTTCGAATTTGATTCAGTTAGCTAAAGATGAACATTGAAGTTTCCAAAATTAAGGGAACATCAATAAACATCAATAAAATATTATTAGTTAACTAATATTATTAGTTAAGCTGAACATCAATGGCAAAATCTTCAGCTCGTTCAGCTATTTGACCAATGTAATGTTCTTTATAGGACTAATTGGTGTACATTTATGCACAAAATATGTTTAAAATTAAATGCAATTATTTGATGATATTTATCAAAATGGAGAAAGTTTTATGCTTTTATGTTGTAATATAATGTAAGCTCCAATTCTGTTGAATAGTAAATAAATTTTGGTGCTATGTACTATAACTTGGAACTAATTTCAGTTTAACTGTGTGTGTAAAAAATTTAACTATATGTAGATAAAAATATAATAATGTAATTTGAGAGATATACATTTGCTGTATCTTTAAAAGCATAATTTTTGATTCATGCTTCTGTATAATTAAAATATATATGTGTGTGTTGCAGGTCATAATGCTGATGATGTGGCTGAAACAATATTAATGAATGGTAAGTAACCTAAAATTACCATGATTATGTACTATGTGACAATCAGTAGAAATTTATGTAACTTTATAAGATATTTACTATTAGCAAGCTTCCATTTGTAATTATTTTTTTAATTCCATTTTACAGTTCTTCGTGGTGATATTGCACGACTTCAAAGGTGCACATATATTACTACTGTAAGTATTCTATTTTGTTTTAACTCTCTACACTACTTTCAAAAATTAATTCATCTATGTAACGCTAATCAGTTAATTTTTTAAGAGTTTAATATAGGCAGATTTCATGGAGAGTAAGTATCTCAGTGTATTATGAAAGTTAGAATATTGCATTATTATGGATTGCTTAACTGATGACCATTTATTTAAGCAGATAGTAAATCCTTAATAAATGTACAAAAATATGATATACATAACAGTAGCAAGTATATAATTTTCATTTTTTAGGGCACAGAAGGAGCAATTCCCAGATGCAAACCTTTAAAATATGCCTATGAGAAAGAAATAGTTATGTAAGTTTTGTTTCATCATTTAAATTTTTAAAAACAAAATCAATGAAATTAAATAACAAGTGTATTTTACAAATAAGTACATAACAGTATGAAATTTTTGTTTGAAGCATACTTCACAGGCATGTTGCTCATATGATGTTCTTTATTGTCCAAATGTGCTAAAAGGTAAATTTTTATATCTTGGAAATATGTGCTTTTTCATATTCTGTCTTTTCAATTGGCTGCTTTTTAAACTAATTTGCTTGATTCCTATCACTTTCTATTCAATATTTAATTATACAGAGTGGTAAAGAAAGCGCATATGCAAGAGACTATCTCTTACTCCTTAAAGAGCAGAAAAATACTATAGTTCCCATAGAACTTTGCTGCAAGTTTTAATTTTTATGCCAAAAAAAATTGTGCTTTTAAATATTTTTAAAATTAACTGTGAAAATTAACAAATTACATTCTGTTTATTAACATACCAAGTTGACCAAGTTCTGTTAGTTACTTCAGGATAAGGATCTACAGTTCTTTCAGTTTTCATGCTGGAAATGCCAAAATTAACTCATCACTTTAAGGGTTAAGCATGTAATCTATAGGAATAATATTAATGACTTCAAATGGCAAACCAGTAGTGGCCAGTAAATCTCATATGATTGCAATGTTCACCTCATTTGAAAAGTTATCAGCCCTAAGTTTAAAATTATGATAGCAAAAAATGTTACTTTAAAAATCATAGAATATAGTCAGTTTAGTAGCCATCCTGTGGCCGAGTGGTTAGTGCACTTGGTTTCTGATCTAAGGGACCTGGGTTTGAACCCCGGATAAGGCATGGACGTTTGTGTTGTTTTTCTGCTGAGGTCCTGTCATCCTCACATACCTACACTATGGCATATAAACTGACAGGCTCCTGTCAGACCTCTATGGCAAGCAGCTGCTTGAGGGGGTGTTTTTTTTAGTAATAAAACTCACCAGCTCTCAATTCCAGCTCTAAAAAATGCATCCTACAGGAATACAGCTTAGAAAAATCAACAATAGGCATATGGTTATTGAAATGAAGATTCAAAGTGACCATTGTCAAGTTTGATTCAAGCTTGGACTTTTATAACTGTTTCCTTGCATAGTAGTGTCAATGGTGCAACATGACACAGTTATTTGTTGTGTGAGCCCTGTAAACTCAGTGGGAATGTTGCATGAACTGTGAATTTCAAGTATTGATGCAGGAAAAATATTGGCAACCAGTCAAGTGACCTTGATGATGACACTGAGCTACCATGTCTAATCTACTGCACTTGAAAGACATAACTAACCATTGCTGAATTTCATTGAGTCTGTGGGATGTAGTTATGTTGTACTAGTACCACATTTTCTGCAATTGTTTCAGAAGCAGATTCTTCAGCTAGTTTGTAGCATTTGATAATATTTTTATTTAGGTGTCTGGTATAAAAGTAAAATTGCTATCTGATTGCCCCAAATGCATACTTACATTGGTTAGCCATTGTACCTATGATAAGTGTTCCTGGTCTACTGTGGATTTCTCAGGGTCCAATAGTGCTAATTATGGCTATTGAATATATCTTTATGAGTTATTTTTGCTTTGTTTTTTCAGAGTATGTTGGAGATGAATGATGATTTGTCCTTCATTGTGTTCAGCAAAAGGTTGTACCAATCTAGTTGCCAGAGTTCATGCATGATGTTGAGTCAAATATTACTATTAATAGCTGGTATGTGTGGGTGGCATTTCAGGACAGGATGTTGGGAACTCATGGATAACTACCATAATATATTTTGTCATTTCATAAGCTGCAGTTGGAATGGTCCAGAAAATAGGCAATGCTACCTGTATCTTCTTCGTGACATGATCAACCTATATTCTGCTGATATGCTGCTTCACATAGACATTATATATCATTGAATACTGTGGCATGTTGAATATTGAGATAGCAGAAATTGTTCTGTGAGCATCATAGATATGACAAAAGTTTTTTTTAAGGCAACCAGGGGCTTCCCACCACAAAGAACAGATAATGGACAGTGTTATCTAACTCGATGGTTCTCAAACTTTTATGCTTCATGTACCCTCTGGAGATGTGTATGTAACTGGCATACCCCTTGTATAGATAGATAAAATTATAGTTGTAATATAACAATGGGAATAAAATAAAACATATATATATGTAAGACATCTCTAGCGACTTTTGAGCTCTCATATAAGATATTATGTATTGCTCTAATATAAGAGCTTCTCTCCTAATAAAATTTTAGGTTATTTTGGCATTTGTCCAGTTTTTGTTAGTACTGTGTTTTGTTGCTTTTTAACCTTTCAATGATAGAATGACTTGCTTTATTTTTAAAAGTACTATGGCCATGTATAATGTTATTAATATATGACTTAAGTGCATGGAGGTACTATTCTCTGTGACCTTCATGAAGTGAAGTCATATGTTTGGAATGTAAGAAATTTTAAGTGTGAAATTAATAAAATTGTACAATATAGCTGCAGCACTTTGAAGAAATAATAAAAGATTCTATGCATGACTGCCATTCATTGGGAAGGTTACATAAATTATTCTATTGCTCTCATAGGGAATACATTAGTAATCTTTGTGTTTTGCATATGTGTCTTCATGTTCCTGCATATTCATATCTTAGTGTTAAGTTTTGGATAGATGTACATGATATTATCATAAACTCTAATAAATAAAAAATAGGAATGCAAAATGAGCAAAACACGTAGTAAAGAGTTCTGTTGTTAACAATATTGCCCCTCCCTTCCAAATAGTGTGAAAGATTTCAGTTAATGATCACTTTCCAATGAAAATCAAGAAGAAAATTGTTTGAAGGAAAAACGAAATACATACAAAATTAGCTGTTGGCAATAACTAATATGTCACAATAGTACATAAAACTAGAATCTATCATCAACACAGTTATAAAAAAATTCCCCACCCTGCCCACGGTCAGTAGGGGATACCGATGGGCTTGGAAAGGCTGCCATCCGTCGGGTGGAACGTTAAGCTGTGGCCCCATGTGCGGGAGAGCCATACCCTGTGCACGTTAAAGAACATGCTGGATGGCCTTGACGGGAGGCTACCATCTGTCTCCCAACAGCTGTTCCAGTGGGTCCCCTCCCCCAACCTTCTCTGAGCCTTCGGGGTCCATGTGACCTGGCCATTTAGCCCATGGTGTGCAAAAAAGTGCCGCTCAGAGGTAAAACAACCCAACCCAACACACTTATAAAACTCCCAAACCTGGACATGATACAACAATTGTATTCAGAATTCTTCAACAAAGATATTTGATTTCACATAATAAGAAGAAGACATCAAGCATTAATTGATTGTTGTAGCATACAAAGCATATTTTTAGCTAGGAATGCAGAAATGAAGAAAACATATAATAAAGAATTCTGCTGTTAACAGTATTATTCCCTCCTTTCCAAACAGTATGAAAGATTTTAGGTAATGATCACCTTCCAATGAAAATGAACAGAAAATTGTTTGAATGAAAAATGAGACATATATGTTGGCAAAAACTAATATGTCACTCCTGTTATGTAGCTAGTGAACCATCAGATATGTCTATTTCTATACTTGTATGATAATCCAGGATCAATTAGATAAAAAAGTTTATGTTAATATCATACCTTATGTTGTGTGGCCACTCCCTCCCCCTCCCCCCCCAAACACATTTTTTTTAATATATATAAATATTGTCAATTTATGGTCAAGGTTAGAAAAATACATAGTTATCATCAAGGTTATTGCTTAAACTCCTCTCAACTTCAAAGATGTTATATTAAGATTTATTATAAGATTTTTCAAACAATGAGAGTTTTGCATAATGTATATAAATTTTTGTTTTAGGTATGCTTATTTTAAAAAGCTAGACTATTTCTCGACTGAATGTATTTATTCACCTAATGCTTACCGGTAAGTCAACTTTTCATATAAATTCTAAATAAATTAATTTTTTTTTCATTTATGTAAATAAAAATCTAGCCCCCCATGCAAAAAAACTATTGCAAAGTTTGAATGAGTTATAAAATGAAATATTATACAGTCAAATTAAATCTCTTTGAATAATGTATTGCAAAACAAATTGTACCAAGAAACAGTTGCTGATGATACAATGGTGAGTAATATACTGGTTGCACTCACATGAACTTCATGGCTGGAAAACAAGCATTTATCAACTTGTTCTGAAGTGTGAAAACAGCACAAGGTCAAGCCTATGTTGGTATGCTGATCAATGTTTTCAAAAAACACTTTTTGATATTTTTAGCTCATTTTGAAGGAAGATTACCAAATTTCAACAGCCAAACAGAAATTGTTTGGTGTTCATTACAAATAAACAACTAGGGCCTATTATTTAATATGCTATCAAGTGACCTTGTTCATTCATAGGCATTACTTGGAAAACTACCATGCAAAAGCATGACAGTCCTGTTTTTGGTGAACCTGTCTCAATATTTATATTCAGAATTAAATGCTCCATTTTTTTAATATAACATGATATAGTTCTGTAAATTAATTATTTTAGAATAAAATTCAAATAAAATTGTTTTGCTGCATTATGCTAAAAAGAGTATTGAAATTAATATAATTTCAATTTCAGTTAAATATATGCATTAATTTTTCAAAATGAATGTATCTTATCATTTACACAAACAAAAGACTTTCTTGCTTAGAAATTAATTAAAATAAATTAAAATTCTGTTGTTGTTTTTTTTCAGTTTTCCTTCAAACTATTTGTATGTTAAAAGTTTTTAGGAGAAAAACTCGTGAAGCTTTTAACATACAAATAGTTTGAAGGATAAACTTAAAATTTTTTTATTGCTCAGTGATAAAGAATTTTAATTTGTTTTAATTTTATCACCTTGGATACATGTACCAAAGTCTGTTCATCACACTTCTACCATTCTGCAGAATGTTCCATCTTCAAAGTGAATGTAGCATTGTATATTTATTATTTGATCTACAAATATGGTGTGTTGGTAATTGCAGACATAATGCATTAAATAATAATAGCAATTACTCCAATATCCTACTGTCTTTTTATTTATATATAATGATATAGAGTTTTAATTAAAGTTTTAAACTAATACACTGTATTAATTTTAAATTTAACCTTATATAAAATGTTTTCTTATTAATGAAGCATTTTATGTAAAGTGTGCAAGCAGAAACATGTGATCAGTGTTTGGTCTATTGATATAGCCATTATTTATGCTCCAATATATGTTTAATGACAGATTTAAAAGAGTGAAATATCATGAAAAGAATGATATTCAGTGCTTGCAACATGAGAGCTAAGAAGAAACATCCCAGCTTTACTAGAATAACTCATTGCTTTCACAATGACTATAACTTCTTAGAACTGATTTTTATTGAAATATATACAGTAAATGAAATAGATTATGTAAAGCACCTCTCCCCACTTTGGATATTCAAAACAATATCTTACAGTCAAAAAATGAGGCCACGAGCAGTATTTAATCGTATGTGATGTCAAATAATTATAAGTTCACAGCACTAAAGTTAAAACCAAATTTAATGCACGATTTATGCTGTTTTTAAGGGAGTGAGCTTAAGAGCAATCACATTTACACTGACTATCTCGAAAATAGTCGAGGTAAGAGTTGTTACAGTTCTTATGACAAAGCTTAAAACAATCTTTAACATGTTAAAGGTTCAAAGTAATTGTCATAACTTTACCATTTATCGTAGAAAGTCCTGCTGGCTACAGCTGGTTGAGTGACTTGAGATAACCTCTTTGGTGCTCTCTTCGTCATAGATGTATGGCACACATGTTGTCGATTCACAAGTATTAACCACTGATGTATAATATTCCAGATGCCAGTTAAATAAAGTCCTTCACACTGATGTATTATACATCAGTGGTTAATACTTGTGAATCAACAACATGTGTGCCGTACATCTATGACGAAGATAGCACCAAAGAGATTATGTCAAGTCACTCAACCAGCTGTAGCCAGCAGGACTTTCTACGATAAATGGTAAAGTTATGACAATTACTTTGAACCTTTAACATGTTAAAGATTGCTTTAAGCTTTGTCATAAGAACTGTAACAACTCAAACCTCGACTATTTTCAAGATAGTCAGTGTGTAAATGTTATTGCTCTTAAGCTCATAATTATTTGATATCACATACGATTAAATACTGCTCATGGCCTCATTCAAAGAGACCAAGAAATTCACAGTCGAAAAATTGAGTTGAAAAAAAAAATGGTTGTCCTGACTGGGAATTGGTGTTCTTTGTCTATAGGACTTTTCCTGTGATAATTTATTATTGAATAGTGTATATAATGCTGTGAGTGTGAGTGACAAATATTACTACCATAAAAAATGTGGAGGCTCACTGCCCAACTCCTGATAATAGATGGTGCCACTGGTGACTCAACAGGAAGATGTATATATCACATAGTTGAAGGGATGGTCTAGCAGTTAAGACACCCAGCATGCTTCTAGGAGACCTGGGTTTGCATCCCAATCTGGACAACCAATTGTTTTCAATTCAATTTTTCAAGTGTTTCTTGTCTACACGACTTTTCCTGTGATAATTTATTACTGAACATATCTTACAGTTAGAAAGCTTTGTTGTAAATTAAACTGATTATATAAATTTCATAATTTGAAATACATCTATGAGTATGATAATTAATTTACAAATACTGTGCTTTAGAGGACATGCAAGAGCTTATTTGAAGGACTTAGAGGTTATTCGACCAAGGACCATATTAGGTTAGTGAGATATCTTTTTTCATAGCATGTATTATTTTATATAGTTTTGAAGAAATATATTTTTTTAATAAAGGAGTAAAAGGTACTCTTTTACACATATGCAGAGATAATTTAGAAGCTCTATTAGGTGTGTCCAAACTTCTCATATTATATAAAAATGCACGCATGAGGATTTAGTATTATACACAATTAACCCTCCAAGGAGCTTAAATGTTTTTGTCTCACCAAAGTAGTTTGTTGCAATAGTATTACTGCCATAGGTCTCACTAAGCAAACATTGTATATGACTTTATTACAATTATTTTTTATCAAACATTGTATATGACTTAAACATTGAATATGACTTTATATAGAAGATAGCAGTTAATTTCTCCATAGATCAAATAAGTATACCAGTTAGCTGAAAAAATTTAGTTTCACCATGAGTAGGATTCTAACCCACTCATGATGAACACTTCCCATTAACATGCAGGGTTTGAATCCCACTCACAGTAAGGCTAAATTGTTTCAGCTATTTCATGAGTCCCATGTTTACAGGACATATCCTGTGATACTTCTAAAAAAATGTATTAAATGAATGTATATAAGAGATACTCTATAAACATTGCTAAGCAATCTTTAGTTAAATGATGATTACTAAACTTAATTGAGTGCAGGCATAAATTGAGATGAAGCATAGGTTTTTCAGCTGATACATAAATCACAAGATGCTAAAAAAAGCAAGCAGTTTCCAAAGTAGCCCCATATGTATTTGGATATCAGGCATCCTTTGCATACAGTTAGGCATAGAGCAATGGTAAGAAAAATAACTGTGGTAATATTTATAAAAGTGTTTCAATTTTTTTATATTATGTATTCACTAGTTTGTTAATCTGTCCCATGGCCGAGTGGTTAGCGCGCTTGGCTACAGATCTAAGGGACCTGGGTTCGAGCCCCGGGTAAGGCATGGTTGTTTGTGTCGTTTTTCTGCTGAGGGCCTGCCATCCTCTCAGACTTTCTACTATGGCATATAAACTGACAGGCTGCTGTCAGACCTCTGTGGCAAGCAGCTGCTTGAGGGGGTATTTATTATTTTTATTATTAGTTTGTTAATAATGGCATCTTAAATGAATTTATTCTGATAGCTTGATGTTTTCCTTTATCATCCTGTGCATCATCTTTCAGTAAGGAAATCTTCATATACATGTATCTGTCTACATGTGGCAATGTTTTTACTGTATGCAGCAAGCTCCCAATTATCTGTAGTGCATATTGACCTTGTCCCTGTGAACAAGTGTAACTTGAAGAGCTGACAAACCGAAAAATTTATTATATATATATATACTCTTGCACCATGAAACCCAACCAACTGATCAATTGTTATATAATTTTAAACAAGCATACAGAATGCATTATATAATTTTATATGCATATTGTTTCTGTTCTTGTAAATCATTTTTGTTAGCAATTTAAGATTTAAAATCAGTTCATTAGTTCTGCTACTTCTGCTTGCAGTAACATTAAAATGAAAAATGAGCAATAATAAAATTCTTTCATAATTCTTAGTTCCTTTCACAGTAATTGTTGTACAGTAGAACTATAAAAGGCTTTGATAACTTGATGGGGGTGTAGGTAATATTGCATCTGCTACATCAAAGAGACTGTTTAATAGAATCAGGAAACCTGTGATACTTCTGCTGCAGAATCAGCAAGAAACAAATTCCAGGAATATACTACTGGCCATTCAAGAGTAATGCTAACAATTAGCAGATTTTAATCTCACTTAAAAATCCTTTCAGTAATGTGTATTTTTAAGAAAAAATCTTTGAATGAAATAGAAAAATGAAAGAGTATCTTTTGAAATTATGTAGTTATGATGTTTCATGTCTTTTGGTTATTTGTATACTTAGTGGTCACTATTAATATGGATGAACAGGATTTTGCTATACTCATCATTTCACAATGGACTGCATAGTGATGATCATAAAGTTGCATTGTTTCATTCCTGAGTGGCATCGGGGGGGGGGGGGGATCAGAGGATTTCAAAACGAGATTTTATTTGGGCTAAATAGCCAGGCCACATGGACCAAGGCTAATCCACTGGAAGGAAAAGCAGATCCACTGGATAGTTATTAGGAGATGGATGGAATCCTCATCAAGGCCATCCAGCATGTTCTCTAACATGCACAGGGTATAGCTTTACTGTACATAGGACCACAGCTTTATGTCCCATCCAATCCTATCAGTGTCCCCTTTCTTACCAAGGGTAGGATGGGGGTTTAGCATAGGTAAATCTCAATTCTGGCAATGGTGGAACTCAAACCTAGGAACTGCAGATTACAAGTCTGGCTTGCTACCGACTGAAACAACTCTACCCTTAATCATAAAGTACTGTATCATTATTTTTCAATATTTAAGTGGATTCATTATTTAATAAGTTTATACTTTGTTTCTTCTTTTACTATTTTAGCATAAAAATTAGTTATATTTTACTTACAGATATAATCCATTCTGGAGAATGCATGACTGTAAAAGAATCAATTAAGCTTCCAACACAGGGTATGTAATTCATATTGCGATCTTTATGTTGTTGTTGTTAATAAATTTAAAAAATTAAAATTTTTTTACAGACTTAAAAGTTTGGGTTAAATTTGAATATTTGTATGTTATCTTTTCATTATTTTTTTTGTTTTTGTCAGTTAGATCTTTATTAATTTGAATATTAGGTAACTTATTTGAACAGTCATGAAAAAATATTAAAATTGTTTAGTTAGCTACATCACTATAATTGTTTTCACACCTATTACATCCAACCAATTGTATGAACGTTAACATATGTGATTTAAAAACATTTTTAAGTTTTATTTTATAAAGTTAAAACCTGAAATTGTCTCTGTTTGTATAAAATATCAATAGCAGCATAAAATATGTAAAAAGCATAATATTTATTTTAGGTCTATGTCAAAGATGTGGATATATTTCTAGTCAGGAAATATGTAAAGCTTGTGTAATGCTAGAAGGATTAAATAAAGGACTTCCAAAGTATGTAATTAAAATTTTTGTCATTTGATTTACTGAACTATGTAACTAAAGTTGCATGTTTTATATTCTAAAGTAATTACATATACAATAACAAATATTAATTAATTTTAGCAAGAATGATGAAGATGATAAATGCACAGATACATTAATAAACTTAATTCAACTTTCATTTCGTATTATACGGTTGTTTTATGAAATTATGCATCTGCATGCTTCCCTCTTGTATATTTTCTAATTGCATTGTGTAATAAATCATTCATTTCTGTATTGGATTGTTCATTTTATTTTTCCATAGAAAGGATAATCCAGTATTTTTTCTTATTGGTTTGTTACAATTTAGTACATTTCCTTATGCATTTTAATTAAAGAACCAGTTGTTACTGATTAATGTACGAAATGTGCATTTTTGTCTGTTATCGCAAGAAGGGTATTGTATAAGATTTATTTTCTATGAGCTACAGAAGAATTTAAGTTGAATGTGTAATTTATGACTGAATATGTTTTCAAAAATGCGATATAATTTCCCTGTTTTGTTAATGTGAATCAATTTCCATTATAGGCTTGGTATAGGCAAAAGTAGCAAAGTCAAGAAAAAGGTATGCATCAATTTTGTTCTTTTAAAGGGTGTTAGACTATTTTTCTTTAAGATTTATCCTTTTTTTTATTCACTTTTGTGTAAATGGAACTTTAATACGAAACAATTATTTGACACATAGAGTTAACATGCTTTCTCATTAACACTTTTTTTGGGGGGCCTAAAACTTAAGATTAAGTAAAAATTTTAATGCCTATCTGATAATCTATAATTACAGCAAGTATATTTTTGTCTATTAGTGCATATTAAGATTCACTTTATATAATTTATTTTCAAGGCTAACTGTGTTTTTATGGAGCTAATTATTCACGTTATATTATTTTCTTTTTTCACAGATGGAAAAAATATCTCATGTCCAATCTGGTGTGTGCAGTTCAACAACAACAAATGAACTTTTTTAAGCAGTAAACAAAAAACCGAAAAGGAAACTATTGTAAATTCATGTATGGTTATTTTTAATAAAATAATGGTAAAATATTTGCTTTTAGAGTTAAGGTTTTCAAAATGTGCTTTAATTGGACTATTTTTTTTAAAAAAAAGATATGTTTTAGACTTAAAATGTTATACAATTATGAATTTTTCATAAAACAAGCAATGAGTACAAAAGTTGGGGAGTGTTTTTTAAAATAATAAATTGATATAAACTCTGTTACCATGAAATAAAAATAATATAAAACTATAGAAATTAAAAAATGATTTATAAGGAAAACATCAAAACGATTAAGCCTAAATCTCTTAATCTGGGTAAAAGATGAATTAACATTCCAATTAGTTATCAGGTGGCAGACATTTGGCATTATGGACCAATTGAGTTCAATCCCTCAATTGTTCCATGGGCTATATGAATAATCGGATTCTCCAAGGATCTTTAAAAATTCTCGTCACTGCAAAATATATTTGATAAAAGTTAGACTGATAGTTTATTACAAGGCTTTTAATGTGCTTCTTATTCATGGGACCTAGTTTAAGTATTCCAGGAGCCCCATTATAGTTTAATCAATAAAGAGAGAATGAGATGAGCTCTGGTAGTTATCATTTAAAGCATATCGGTTAATCTTCTTCACTTAATGGGAAGAATTTGTCACACTAATCAAGCAACATAAAAATAAATAAGTCATTCACAAAAAACTATATCATCACTTTAAGTTGCTTGAAATTGTTAATTCTCAAGTTGTTTAAACTGCATGTTTTTTCATGGCAGAGGAACTAAGCACAGCACTCATATGCTGCTGCACATCTCATGTTAATATTTCTCTAATTCTATATTCCTAATATACATACTAGGATTATTTTTACCATGTCTTCCATAATTGCTGGGTATATACTGTAAATATTCCAGTGTAATAGATTAACATATTTAAAAAATAAATTCTCAGTGCAATAGTTGAAGGTTTACCTAGCATTATAGGTTTAATATTCATTTAACCTAGCATCAATAAAATTATTGCAATTGCACTGCAATTTTATAGATGCTAGGTTAGTTGAAGTGCCTTCAAATTATTTTTAACAGTGGTATAGATTATTAAATCTTTTAATATTATGCAGATTCAGGGATGAAAATATAATATACCAAATATGATGTGTATATTTGTGAGATAATTGTAATGGTGATGACAAATGTTAGATGTTAGTGTGGTTTTTACTAATCACTTGCCTAGGAAGGTTTCTGTGGACAGCTTGGTATGCAATGTGAATGTTTATCAGTTCTAACTCGTATGTGTATTCCCTCCAATTTTATGCAGTGAATTTATAATCACCTGTTACCATCATGAGCACTAAGCTACTACAAGTGATAATTCTAGTTCATTTAGTTCTAATATGAAGGCAACGAAAAAAATCAGTCTCTCAGTATTGTCCATCATATTGAGGCTGGAGATCAAGCTTTTGCATAAGTAGAGCACATGATTTATCTCCAACAAGTGTATGAGCAATTTGTGTATTGGAGTGATAAAGTGTATCTTGGCCATTTTTGCCCTTTCACTACCATACCAACCGAAAGCAGCTGAGATTTTAAATGGACACGACCAATCAACATTCTTCCTCTTCACTTCCTCCTAACTGCAGTTTATTCCTTTAAAGCCTCCTAACTGCAGTTTATTCCTTTCAGTATGGTAGTGAAAGGGTTAATTGATCCTGATGAAACTGTTTGGGCAAGTTGAGTGTCAATGTTGCCAAAATTATGAATATAAATAATTTGTAAGTTAACTTACATGAGCTTAGATGCTCTTGGGTTAATAAGAGTATTACAAGTATATGCTGTTTGTAACCTTATTATTATAATAAACTGATGATGATGACTTAATGTTGTATTTCCAAAGAAAGTAAATCAGATGTTAATTATCAGTACGTGATTGAAGCCTTTATTACCTTATTTAAAATATTATCAACTTAAAAAATAACGAATACCATCGCATTCTGCTTTCTACAAGTAAAAAATCATATTGACCGTAAATAGGTTATACAGATTTTGTGATTTTGATAACAATTAACAGATATATTATTTCAGCATAAAGTTCACAAGAATTCTGTTACATCAAGTTATTCTCTTTAAAGTTCATGTGATGTGTTGACTCATTTAATTGGATGACTGGAGCTGCATCAGATTGTGAACCAACAGAGACAACTGCTATTTGATGATGTATTTTCAGACTCTTGAGGGCTACTGAATTGGATCATGATGATGAAGTATGTCACCAAAAGACTGCCAAGCTAAGAGATAAAGCATAAAAAAAACGATATTTTGTTCTTTTGTTAAGAGGAAAATATATTACAAATTAGGATTCTCAATTTAATAGATTTTTTTTAATTGTTCAATTACCCTTATTAAGTATAAAATATGATATACTCTGCAGTATGATTTGTGAATTTTTTTTATCTTAATTTATGTGTGTTTTGCTCCTATTTAACTTTCTTCAATATGACATTCCTAATTGTACTTACAGCATTGCTAAGCTATGCATAAATAATATTTTCTCATGCACATTTCTCTCATATTATAATACTTCCATTCTTTTTGATATTCAGATAAAAAAAATTCCACACATGTGCTATCAAAAGGTAATGGTCATTGTTTATTCAGTAACAAACAGCAAACATTTGGAGTTGTGCTCCCACCACATGTTAGTACCAAATAAGCAGAAATAGCAGTAGTCATCACTGCACACTAGCTGCTGGGTTGCAAATATGGTGAAGGGACTGCACATATATGTGGAAGCTGGAGATCAAGTTGTAATTTGGTTTCCGAGCACAGCATGGCAACATGAGTGGGACTCCTGCAGTGGCAGCAGTCCAAGTGCTACTGTCGGTTGACAAGTCGCACTACAGTAACATGACTATATTTGAACTCATGGCATTACTTTTCCTCACAAGTGGATTGTCAACCGAAGTAGCCTGGACTGCTGCCACTGAGAGTACTCATGTTGCATGATGATGCCTGCCAATACACTTCTCACTCCACAACAAACCTTTACACTTGGCAATGAGCAACTGTTCAGACCTGGTACAATGGATTTTCACTTGCTTGGGAGCACTTGGATGTCAAACAGGAAATAGCAAAGTGGCTTCGAGAGCAGGACTCATCCTTCTATCAGCAGGGCTTCGATATGCTGATCAACCATCATAAAAAGTGTCTCAACAAGTCTGGTAACTATGTAAAATATTAAATATATATGAGGATGTTCCCTCTATTATTTTTAGTGTAATTTCTTGCTCTCTGTAGAAATTAAAGAAGGAATCTTTCTTTCTAACATACCTTTGCATTTCCTGCCCTTCTGTATGTGATATTATGGTGGTTGAGAGATTTACATATAAGTTTCTCTTTTTCAGTTCAAATTTTGTCCTATAAAGTTACCATTAAGCTGTATTCCTTTATAAGCATAAATAGTAAATACCATGGGGTGGCTCAGTCGGTAGCGCACCAGGCTCGTAATTTGTAGTTCCCAGTTCGAGTCCCAGTTGGGTCAGCATTGAGATTTATCTCCGCAAAATTTCCCCACCCTTCCCACGGTCAGTAGGGGACACCGATGGGCTTGGAAAGGCCACTGTCCGTCGGATGGGACGTTAAGCCGTGGCCCCGTGTACGGGAGAGCCATACCCTGTGCACGTTAAAGAACACGCTGGATGGCCTTGACGGGAGGCTACCATCTGTCTCCCAACAGCTGTTCCAGTGGGTCCCCTCCCCCAACCTTCTCTGAGCCTTCGGGGTCCTTGTGACCTGGCCATTTAGCCCATGGTGTGCAAAAAAGTGCCGCTCAGAGGTAAAACAACCCAAGTAAATACCATGCTAATACCTGGATGTCACATATAACAAGTTTCATAGTGTTTGGTAACAATGAATTTCTTTTTGTAGGTGGGAGGAGGGGTAAAAATTTGGTAATCTCGCAGTGTTATTTTTCAATATCCTGTTCTGTAAATGAAGTAATAGGTGGAAAGATAAGTAATTATACCGTATGATGTATAATTTCACAATTCTTGTAAATTTAGGTAATGAAATTAGTGGTTTTTCACAGAAATTTGTTATACTCTTCCAGTTTAACACACCTTAATTTCACAATAGTGGCTCACTCAGCAGGTGCATATACAGCATCCTTCATCAAATAGCTGGAATCGTTTTTCAGTCTATATTCTGCCAACTTGTTGACTAAATATTCCCAGTTTTGAATAACATTATTTACACATGAACAAACATTTCAAAACTTTGCACATTGTCTTTGGGCTTGCAATGGCATAACTGGTATACCGCATAGTAAGTGATCGAGAGGGGAATGAGGCGTGTGAAGAGTTTTAGGTTATCAACAAAAATATCCACAAAATGTATTAAAAACAAAAGGTTGCACATAGGAAAATTGCCTTCCCATGGCCGAGTGGTTAGCACGCTTGGCTACTGATCTAAGGGACCTGGGTTCGAGCCCCAGGTAAGGCATGGTTGTGTGTGTTGTTTTTCTGCTGAGGTCCTGCCATCCTCTCAGACCTACTACTTTGGCATATAAACTGACAGGCTCCTGTCAGACCTCTGTGGCAAGCAGCTGCTTGAGGGGGTAATTATTTATTTTTTTTTATAGGAAAATTTGATAGAATGCTTGTGTTGGGGGAGGGAGAGCTGTATTTAAAAAACTAAGTGTGGATGCAATCACACTCCCTATAGGAATAATGGAAATTTTTTTTCAGCTATAAATAATTTTACTCTAATATTTTTTAATATGTTTTAGGCATGTAGAATTTTTTGATATTGAGGCAGTTTTATAACCATGGCAGAATATGAGCTAAAAATTAATTCCAAGTATCCAATGAGGGAGAGGTGCTTATACAGGACCGGCTCTAGCTATTTTTCTGCCCAGAGCAAACGTGGACTCTGCCACTCTTTTCACCAAGTCTGAGCTTAGATATTAGTGATTAATTTATCTAAATTTAATGTCATTTTTTAAAAGCAGTTCGAAATCTTCTTCCAAAATTAGGTCTTCGTTCATTGTGTGCAAAGAAAAAAGTGCCTCTGAGAACCCTTAATCCTTGCTGAAGATCGTCTTGTCATTTCAGTCAAAAGAATAAAGCTGTATAAGCCATGATCAACATTAAACATTATTCCAGCTATGGTTATTAGTTTGTTTGCAAATTCCCTGCCCCAATAAAATGCCCTTGCTTATGTATTTGCCTGGATGCACCATTGATCATGGCAACTGGACAGCTGTTAGGAGACACGAGAGCTTTATAACAGTGTTTGTCACCACTATTAATGAAAATCTGCTCAAGCTATACAGTCGGTTTAATATTTAAAAATAGCTAAAACTGAATTCCGGTGCCCGGAAAACGAGGGTGTATGGTCAACTTAAAGTTGACCAATCTCTGCCATCATCTGACTCGTCTATCTCATGAAGGAATGAATTTTGTCCAGATCCACTCACGTTCCATCTAGAATTGACTAATATTGTGACGAATGATTAAAAAAAAGGGGAGGGGGAAGTTCTGTCTAGCGCCAGAGCAAGCAATCTTGGGCAGCCCGGGCACTTAGAGATTTTGTGATCTTATGTTGCCAAAAATAAATATAAAAGTACTATTTACTTTTGCAAATAATTTATCTGCTGTACCTTTTTTTTTTTGTGGGGCGGGGGTCGCTCAGTCGGTAGCGCGCCAGGCTCGTAATCTGTAGTTCCCAGGTTCGAGTCCCAGCTGGGTCAACGTTGAGATTTATCTCCGCAAAATTCCCCACCCTGCCCACGGTCAGTAGGGGACACCGATGGGCTTGGAAAGGCCGCCGTCCGTCGGATGGGACGTTAAGCCGTGGCCCGTGTGCGGGAGAGCCATACCCTGTGCACGTCAAAGAACACGCTGGATGGCCTTGACGGGAGGCTACCATCTGTCTCCCAACAGATGTTCCAGTGGGTCCCCTCCCCCAACCTTCTCTGAGCCTTCGGGGTCCTTGTGACTTGGCCATTTAGCCCATGGTGTGCAAAAAAGTGCCGCTCAGAGGTAAAACAACCCAACCCAACCTTTTTTTAGTTCAAAAGCTAACCAAGAGAAAAAATCAGAATTGGTTTAGTAACAAGCTACAATTTTTTTTTTGCAATTCATTAATCAACATACTGGGCAGGGACGGCGTGAACTTTTGCGCCTCCCCCCCCAAAGAAAACGCATTTATATGTACTTCTAAATTTTATAATAATAAATTATTATAAGTACAAAGTGCGGTACATATCTACGTACAACTTGTAGGAACACCGAGTATATTATAAATATTACATAATTTTTTTCGCAGCAAAATATTTAATTGCGTCATCAAAACTGACCAATTTCGGTCAATTTTAACAGAAATTTCGTTTTTTACGATGAGCTTTTCGTGGACAGCGGGCCTTTTAAAGCGCAGGCCTGGGTTCTGGGGAATGTGCTGAACCCGCCCCGCACCGGCCCTGACACTGGGTTTACTAATTTCAAATGTTGCACAGTTGGAAAATATATCAAAAATTGCTTACAATCGTAGCAAAAGGGTCGCCTCTTTCTTTAGGCCCACACTTTCATCTGGATCTGATCCTGATCCAGTTTACAATTGAATGTTATTTATTTCTGTCTGTAACAAGAATGCAATTTTTCTCCCACTGGTTACGAAACAGTACATACTGTATTGAAGTGTCTTCACATTTAGGATGTCATGATCTCTATAAGAGATCTGCGAGTTTTTTTTTTTTCCCAATAGGCAGTCATTATTCCATTCCTGAAGAGATTAACAGCTTGAGATTCCGCCACCATTTTCTGTTCCAGGAAGAAAAATCCCTTTTGCCCTCAGTACCCAGAGGACAAATCACAAGTTGACTAAAAAGGATCCCAATTGCTAAATATTCCATTAGTAAAGTTAAGAGGGTCATCTCTGGGCGGGGCGGGGGTGGCTCAGTCGGTAGCGCGCCAGGCTCATAATCTGTAGTTCCCAGGTTCGAGTCCCAGCTGGGTCAGCGTTGAGATTTATCTCCGCAAAATTCCCCGCCCTGCCCACGGTCAGTAGGGGACACCGATGGGCTTGGAAAGGGCGCCGTCCGTCGGATGGGACGTTAAGCCGTGGCCCCGTGTGCGGGAGAGCCATACCCTGTGCACGTTAAAGAACACGCTGGATGGCCTTGACGGGAGGCTAAAATCTGTCTCTCAACAGCTGTTCCAGTGGGTCGCCTCCCCCAACCTTCTCTGAGCCTTCGGGGTCCTTGTGACCTGGCCATTTAGCCCATTGTGTGCAAAAAAGTGCCGCTCAGAGGTAAAACAACCCAACAACCCATCTCTGGGCAAAAAAAAAATTTTCCCTAAAAGGACCACTACATATTTAAAACTTATAGCGATCCCTGCTGAATTGAACAGTTTTTTGTCGTACACATTTAGAAAGTGAAGTGTACACTGAAATGGAGGATTATTGTAAGTTATTTGGGTGAAATCAACTTACTGTCAAAATGGTGGATTCATTGACGACGAAAAGCCCCATGAAAGTAAATCCTATCTGTGATCCATCGAGACGTTCAATGAATGTAGAAACCTGTAAGATAAAAAAGTAGCGAATTAAAGGATTAAACAAAATAATTGGATAAATTTTCATACAATGAAATCAAATTTAATGGAAACAACAAAGTCTTTGCTAATTTGTCTTATTTACATCAGCCGCTAATGAATTTGTATGGCTCGTTTATATGTAATATTTATTTTCTGTGCAGTACGCTAAGGTCAAACCACAAGCAAATTCTGATTATGACTTATTGTGGTTCTTGATAGAGTTTGATTTCGAGCCTTTTCGTGTCTAAAGCCAATTGTAAAAATACATTTGAAATATTTGCAATGCAATAGTTGTCAGAGAGGTATCGCAGAAATATCGAGAATTATATCGAACCTGAATTAGGCTTTGCATAACATGAAAGCGAAAGAAAGAAGTGATGCAAGAATACCTCCCTCCCAAATTGAACTGCAGGTTGGGTTGGGTTGTTTTACCTCTGAGCGGCACTTTTTTGCACACCATGGGCTAAATGGCCAGGTCATATGGACCCCGAAGGCTCAGAGAAGGTTGGGGGAGGGGACCCACTGGAACAGCTGTTGGGAGACAGATGGTAGCCTCCCGTCAAGGCCATCCAGCGTGTTCTTTAACGTGCACAGGGTATGACTCTCCTGCACACGGGGCCACGGCTTAACGTCCCATCCGACGGACGGCGGCCTTTCCAAGCCCAGCGGTGTCCCCTACTAACCGTGGGCAGGGCGGGAAATTTTGCGGAGATAAATCTCAACGCTGACCCAGCTAGGACTCGAACCTGGGAACTACAGATTACGAGCCTGGCGCGCTACCGTGAATTGAGGGTATCGAGGTGAATCAGCCCAGCAACATCTCTGACTTATTCAGTAATTTATTTCACAAAAGCTTCCAACAAATTAAGAAAGTCCGATTTCGAAATTCTTTTGCATATTCAGTATATTTAAACGATTTTGTTATATATGAAATTCTAATTAAATTTTTGGGAGTTATGTAACGAGAAAATTACAAATACCCACCCAAAGTTAGATATTCTTGACTCATACACGGAGCACCAAGATCCAGTTCTTATAAACTAACTCAAATTAAATTAGATAAAACTTTAAGTTCATTCAATAATGTATAACTTTTTCTCAAATCAGAATTTTTAAATGCCATATAGATTTTAAAATAATTATTTTACTTATTGAGTTAAAAAGGTACAGTAGTTTGAGCGACTCACTTGAAATATTTATTATTCAAATGTGGTTCTGATGCACTAGGGGCGGGGTGGGTCATTCGAGACCCACCTGGGCCAGCATTGAGATTTATCTCCACAAAACTCCCTGCCCTCGGTCAATAGGGAATACCAATGGGCTTGAAAATGCAGCCATCCATTGGATGGGATGTTAAGATAGCCCTGTGTGTGGGAGAGCCATACCCAGTGCACGTTAAAGAACACGCTTAATCATCTCTGTTTTAACAGCTGTCCAGTGGGTTCCCCTACCACAACTTTCCCTAAGCCTGTGGGTCTGGGGAGGGGGTGGCTCAGTTGGTAACGCGCCAAGCTCGTAATCTATAGTTCCCAGGTTGGAGTCCCAGCTGGGTCAGTGTTGAGATTTATCTCCGCAAAATTCCCCGCCCTGCCCACGGTCAGTAGGGGACACCGATGGGCTTGGAAAAGCCACCGTCCGTCGGATGAGACGTTAAGCCGTGGCCCCGTGTGCGGAAGAGCTATACCCTGTGCACGTTAAAGAACACGCTGGATGGCCTTGACGGGAGGCTACCATCTGTCTCCTAACAGCTGTTCCAGTGGGTCCCCTCCCTCAACCTTCTGAGCCTTCGGGGTCCATGTGACCTGGCCATTTAGCCCATGGTGTGCAAAAAAGTGCCGCTCAGAGGTAAAACAACCCAACACAACCCTGTGGGTCTATGTGACCTGGCTATTCAGCCCACTGTGTGCAAAAAAGTGTCGGTCAGAGGTAAAGCACCCCAACTCAACCTGATGCTTTAACGAGTTTGATATACCTGAATTAATTTGTTTCCATTTTTATTAAAGTAACATGGAGTATCTACTATAAATTGCCTTGTGTATTTCTTTTCTTTGGTAAAATCTTTTAAAGTAAATGAATGACATTTCCATTGCATTCATAGTCCTCAGTGAAAGAAAGTCTTACCTCTTTTTCATCGAAGCTTTTATCGCCAAGGTGAACATCATATACAGCTGAAGTTAAACTGTGAGCCTGAAAAAGCAAATGGGTATATCAGAAAAAAAATAATTAAGGGTTTTAGCACTTAAACATAATATTATAGATTTTGAGTATCTAGGTAATTTTTCTCTACTTCAATTAGTGTTTATATTTGATCGATCAGCTAAAGTTCTGTCAGTTGGATTGTCAAGAATTGATAATAAAAAAAAATCACGTAAACAAATATTTTCGTCCATAACCTTTTTCTTAATGATCACTATAAGCACAGGGGCGGGGTGCTCAGTCGGTAGCGCGCCAGGCTCGTAATCTGTAGTTCCCAGGTTCGAGTCCCAGCTGGGTCAGCGTTGAGATTTATCTCCGCAAAATTCCCCGCCCTGCCTATGGTCAGTAGGGGACACCGATGGGCTTGGAAAGGCCGCCGTCCGTCGGATGGGACGTTAAGCCGTGGCCCCGTGTGTGGGAGAGCCACACCCTGTGCACGTTAAAGAACACGCTGGATGGCCATGACGGGAGGCTACCATCTGTCTCCCAACAGCTGTTCCAGTGGGTCCCCTCCATCAACCTTCTCTGAGCCTTCGGGGTCCTTGTGGCCTGGCCATTTAGCCCATGGTGTGCAAAAAAAGTGCCGCTCAGAGGTAAAACAACCCAACCTGGTTCCGTAGAAAACTAAGCTTGTTAAAAAATCAAACTTTTTTCAAAATGCCAAATTTTAGATCGAAAATGAGAGTTATTTTTTACGCGATCACTTATAGAAAACAAATTTATCAGAGAATGCAGTGAATTTTCATTACCGTGAGGTGTGATGATTATTAAGCTATTCATGTAGCAGATACCATTCGAGCAGGTTATCTGCTACATACTTGTTACATACTACTTTTAAACTTGTTTAAATTTAATGCATTTTTCACGAAAATTTAAAGTCCTGTAAAACGGTGGGAGTTGGGTTGGGTTGTTTTACCTCCGAACGGCACTTTTTTGCACACCATGGGCTAAATGGCCAGGTCACATGGACCCCGAAGGCTCAGAGAAGGTTGGGGGAGGAGACCCACTGGAACAGCTGTTGAGAGACAGATGGTAGCCTCCAGTCAAGGCCATCCAGCGTGTTCTTTAACGTGCACAGGGTATGGCTCTCCTGCGCACGGGGCCACAGCTTAACGTCCCATCCGACGGACGGTGGCTTTTCCAAGCCCATCGGTGTCCCCTACTGATCGTGGGCAAGGCGGGGAATTTTGCGGAAATAAATCTCAACGCTGACACAGCTGGGACTTGAACCTGGGAACTACAGATTACGAGCCTGGCGCGCTACAGATTACGAGCACAGATTACGAGCCTGGCGACTGAGCCACCCCCGCCCCGAAAGGTGGGAGAAAACGTTATACTGTATTTGAAATCCAGTCTGACAGAACTGTCAGCATTAAATTATAGACTTTTTTTTAACGTAAAAATGTTGAAATATTTATTTACTTAATTATTTTGGAGAGATTGAGACAGCATTTCTTTCTTCATCACGAAAGCTAATTCCATTCATTATATCATGTTAACAGTATATACTGGTTTTCATAAATTAAGGAAAAATGTGGAAAATCGCGATTTCTCACCAAACTGGTTCATGTAATCAATAAAGTAATGCGAGTAAGCATATCGTATGCAAATTAGTCTAGGTTGCGTCAATTTGGTTAATCGGATAGCGGCATAAAAACGGGTGTTTTGGAGTGGATCGTTATTTTATGTTGTAAATGTGGGTAAAGAAATTCGGAATAGCCATTTTGTAGGAATAACCTCGAGACATCATATTTTTTTTGATTTGCGACATATAGGACAGAGAATTTTTCCGAGTTTTCCTTCATTTATGGAAACCAGTGTATAACACTAGGTGGATATTAAATTATGGCCATTTTGTGAGTTCGATTTGGTTGTTTTACCTCTGAGCAGCACTTTTTTTGAACACGAGCTAAATGGCAAGGTCACAAGGACCCCGAAGGCGCAGAGAAGGTTGGGGGAGGGAGGAGATTCCCACTGGACAGCTGTTAGGAGACAGTTGGTACCCTCCTGCCAAGACCATCAGGCGTGTTCTTTAACATGCACAGAGTATGGCTCTCCCACACTTAGAGGCCATAGCTTAATCTCCCATCAGTCGGACAGAGGCCTTTCCAAGCCTATTGGTGTTCCCTACTGACCAAGTAGTGAACACCAATAGGCTTGGAAATGCCTTTGTCTTACTGAGATAAAGACCACTTAGCCTGAAATCCACAAGATATTAGTGGTAAACCATTAACATAAGAAATGATAGACAACATTTATGAAAGTTGGATATTATTGGCTCATACAAGGGGCACTGAGATCACGATTCAGTTAGTAAAAACTAACTAGAATTAGGTAAGTTAAAACTTTAAATCCATTCAATAATATGTATCGTCCTCAAAATTAGAATTTTTGAATGCCATATAGACAAAATTAATTATTTAAATAATTAATTTGAAATTGAAAAAGCTTCCGGTGGGCTTTGATATTCAAAAGGGCCATTTCCTATTTAAATTATTAAAAGTTATGTTTTTTTTTATCAAAGCAGCCCATAGTAGTGTATCAATATATTTCCTTCCATACCTTGATCTCAATTTCTTGTGGGGGCGGGGGTGGCTCAGTCGGTAGCGCGCCAGGCTCGTAATCTGTAGTTCCCAGGTTCGAGTCCCAGCTGGGTCAGCGTTGAGATTTATCTCCGCAAAATTCCCCGCCCTGCCAGGGCGGGGGTGGCTCAGTCGGTAGCGCGCCAGGCTCGTAATCTGTAGTTCCCAGGTTCGAGTCCCAGCTGGGTCAGCGTTGAGATTTATCTCCGCAAAATTTCCCCGCCCTGCCCACGGTCAGTAGGGGACACCGATGGGCTTGGAAAGGCCGCCGTCCGTCGGATGGGACGTTAAGCCGTGGCCCCGTGTGCGGGAGAGCCATACCCCGTGCACGTTAAAGAACACGCTGGATGGCCTTGACGGGAGGCTACCATCTGTCTCCCAACAGCTGTTCCAGTGGGTCCCCTCCCCCAACCTTCTCTGAGCCTTCGGGGTCCATGTGACCTGGCCATTTAGCCCATGGTGTGCAAAAAAGTGCCGCTCAGAGGTAAAACAACCCAACCCAACCCCGCCCTGCCCACGGTCAGTAGGGGACACCGATGAGCTTGGAAAAGCCGCCGTCCGTCGGATGGGACGTTAAGCCGTGGCCCCGTGTGCGGGAGAGACATACCCTGTGCACGTTAAAGAACACGCTGGATGGCCTTGACGGGAGGCTACCATCTGTCTCCCAACAGCTGTTCCAGTGGGTCCCCTCCCCCAACCTTCTCTGAGCCTTCGGGGTCCATGTGACCTGGCCATTTAGCCCATGGTGTGCAAAAAAGTGCCGCTCAGAGGTAAAACAACCCAACCCCTCCTCCAACCTTCTCTGAGCCTTCGGGGTCCATGTGACCTGGCCATTTAGCCCATGGTGTGCAAAAAAGTGCCGCTCAGAGGTAAAACAACCCAACGTTAAAGAAAACGCTGGATGGCCTTGACGGGAGACTACCATCTGTCTCCCAACAGTGGGTCCCCTTCCCGAACTTTCTCTGAGCCTTCGGGGTCCATGTGACCTGGCCATTTAGCCCATGGTGTGCCAAAAAGTGCCGCTCAGAGGTAAAACAACCCAACGTTAAAGAAAACGCTGGATGGCCTTGACGGGAGACTACCATCTGTCTCCCAACAGTGGGTCCCCTTCCCGAACTTTCTCTGAGCCTTCGGGGTCCATGTGACCTGGCCATTTAGCCCATGGTGTGCAAAAAAGTGCCGCTCAGAGGTAAAACAACCCAACCCAATTCCCAACCCAATTTCTTGTGACTGGTAACTTAGCTTCTTGTGGCAAAAAAAAAATCCACTGAAGGTTAAAACAATCCAAACCTCATAAATTCAGACTTACTGCTGAATTCACTGACGCTGTCGATAAAGTGACAGCTGTAAGCATCTCGAGACCCAGAAATATCCAAGTGTAACTGGTGAATCTCTTCATTGGAGTCTGGTCCACCATAGTGACTTGGCGAAGCTGAATGCAAACACTTGCTGATAACAAGACGTAAGTTATGGTAATATACCATTGCAATACGGAGTCCAGAATCTTGAGAAGTCGGCACTGCCTGTGGTGGTTTTTCTGCAGAGAGATTAAGCTTTTATCATCATTTGCCAACATTGCAGATTTAATGGCCAGGAATCGGAGTTTAAGATGATGGCAGAGGACACAGAAGAAAAGTTGCAAAGCCATCCATACTCCGAACTGGTACATATGAACCATGAGCTCGATTGACAGAATGAGAGATTTTCGCCATGGTAGTATCGGTATGTATGTAACGCAAAAGACTGCACACGTGACCCAGTTGATCACAATGCTGATGGAGGCCACAGCAACTGCGCAGAGTTGCCATTTGGATCGACAAATCTTTCTAGAAGTGAAGCTGTCACTTATTTCATTTCCTGCGCTCGTGAATTCTTGGCTCTCCCACATTTGGCGAATTTTTTTGTCGATCTTCGTCCAGCCGAATCCGAATATCATCACTGATGCTGCTGAATGAAAATCCCAGAGAGTAAGTGCAGACATTTGATAGATGTCTTGAATCCAAAACAGTTCTATGAAATGCTCTAATCCAGGACTATTAAGCCAAAGCAATGAGACGAGAGACTTGACAAAACTGAGAAGCGACATCAGCCACGAAATGAATGTGAGCGTAGCGAGGAGAAAGAAACTTGAACGAGACTTGTATCGAAGAAGCCATCCATTTTTCAGAGATTTATCCGATTTCGGAATCATTGCAAAAAGAGAAAGAAGTTTGAGAGAAAGTTTCAAATCTTCTTCAAATCTTTGGTTCCTTTTTAGGCTGCTCATCGCTCTGCTTTTGTCTGTCTTTTGAAATTCACAGATGACTGTTTTTCAAGTCGGTTATTGCAGCGTACGAACAATGAGCTCTTCACACCAATCGAACCTTGACTCGGTGATGAGTTTTCAGCCGAATTTCATTTCATACGACGGACTGTTGCCATTGGTTGTTCATAGATGTTTTTTTTTTGTATCGATGATGACGCCGGTAATGTCATTCTTCTCTGTTTACCAAACTGCTAATGAGATGACATAAAGTTTAAATTTACGCTTCTGTGTCAGATTCAACGATTTTATTCCTTTCTCCAGCATAAGACAAGAGACATTATTAATGTACCATAGCTGTCCATTAACTCCGAAATAGAGGGGCGCGGGGGTGGCTCAGTCGGTAGCGCGCCAGGCTCGTAATCTGTAGTTCCCAGGTTCGAGTCCCAGCTGGGTCAGCGTTGAGATTTATCTCCGCAAAATTCCCCGCCCTGCCCACGGTCAGTAGGGGACACCGATGGGCTTGTAAAGGCCGCCGTCCGTCGGATGGGACGTTAAGCCGTGGCCCCGTGTGCGGGAGAGACATACCCTGTGCACGTTAAAGAACACGCTGGATGGCCTTGACGGGAGGCTACCATCTGTCTCCCAACAGCTGTTCCAGTGGGTCCCTTGCCCCAATCTTCTCTGAGCCTTCGGGGTCCATGTGACCTGGCCATTTTGCCCATGGTGTGCAAAAAAGTGCCGCTCAGAGGTAAAACAACCCAACCCAAAATAGAGATCACAAGCTTCTCGCTCTGAATTCATAACGTGGATGGAAATAAA
Source organism: Ryuthela nishihirai (assembly GCA_038380435.1). Taxonomy (NCBI): domain Eukaryota; kingdom Metazoa; phylum Arthropoda; class Arachnida; order Araneae; family Heptathelidae; genus Ryuthela; species Ryuthela nishihirai. The sequence continues at coordinate 9,917,842 of JAWZYU010000016.1, read as the reverse complement.
TAAAATAAATATTCCCTCAAACAGCTATTTGCCACAGAGGTCTTACAGAATCCTGTCAGTATAATACTCTATAGTAGATGGTCTGTGAGGATAGCGGAACCTCAGCAGAAAAACAACACAAATATTCATGCTTACTCAGGACTCGAACCCAGGTCCCTTCGATCAGTAGCCCAGCGCCCTAACCACTCTGCCATGGGATGTCTAGCATTTAAAAAAAATGTTTTCAGTTTTTACACTCTCTAATTATCTCGTTCTTCTTTGCCGTTTTTCAATTGAAACATTATGCAGCAAACATGAAGTCGGAAATAACAGACTTTTGAGAAAAAATTAATTTTGTTTCTTCTGTATAGATCGCTGGCCGTTCGTCTGTGCAATACCTATCGAACACAAAAGATTTTTTAATTTACCTCTGTAAATAAAAAAAAGTTCGATGTCTGCAGACGGAGAGATAGACAGACAGACGACAAAGCGAAACTATCATCTCGTTTTCTTTTTTTGGAAACGAGATAAAAAGTGAGGTGTAAGAAAATAATTTTTTTATTTTTGTAGTAACTTTTTTTTAATTTCTTTATTATTTCATTTCATGTACCTATACGCTTAGGGCCACTTTATTAAATGCAGTTCGGTATTATGTGAATAGCAACTCAGATACCGAATTCAGAAATTTAAAAATGTGAATGAAGATTTTACCGAGACAACGGTACACACTTTTTACTCTTTCAAGGAATAGGGTGATTTTCTGCTTTTTTAATCTTTTACCAAAGGGTGAGATTTCCTTTTCGCCCATTCTTTTAGGGGCGGGGGTGGCTCAGTCGGTAGCGCGCCAGGCTCGTAATCTGTATTTCCCAGGTTCGAGTCCCAGCTGGGTGAGCGTTGAGATTTATCTCCGCAAAATTCCCCGTCCTGCCCACGTTCAGTAGGGGACACCGATGTGCTTGGAAAGGCCGCCGTCCGCCGGATGGAACGTTAAGCCGTGGCCCCGTGTGCGGGAGAGCCATACCCTGTGCACGTTAAAGAACACGCTGGATGGCCTTGACTGGAGGCTACCATCTGTCTCCCAACAGCTGTTCCAGTGGGTCCCCTCCCCCAACCTTCTCTGAGCCTTCGGGGTCCATGTGACCTGGCCATTTAGCCCATGGTGTGCAAAAAAGTGCCGCTCAGAGGTAAAACAACCCAACCCATTCTTTTAGCCTTCAATTCCTTGCTACTTAACCAAAAAGTGTGGCCAAACGGTTAAACAACCCAAAACTTTGTTCAAAATGCATACAGTTATACTGACAACATGTTATTGCAAATGGTGTGTGTTGAAGGAGTCTCGACTTCGATCCAGGGCACCTAGACAGTTAGGCCCTAATGGACAGTTTATTAAACGAATCGATATTTCTATCACCTTAATCATCGAAGACAGATTATTTACCCTGTGGTGATAATGTCTTCTAATGCTGAATTTATCGATTTATTACTTGTGAAAGCCATCTAGAATTGAGCACAAACCAATTAGCTTTGAAGTTAGAAACGCGTTTATACCATTTGCTAAAAGCTCTCCAGCGATCAATGTTCAGAAGGTAAAAGATTGCCCTACTTGACGACTCTTATTTCCAAGCAACGTGTGACTATAGTGATCTACCAGAAAAAGTCATGTCTAGAGACGAACACAGTTTCGATGAATGTATGAATTTCGTATTGAAACTAATATCTCTTTTCGGACTTTACCCTTGGGATGACGACCCATGCGAAAATGCGAATTCGAGGTCATCTCCAAGAAAGGGCTGCCGACTTTTCTCGCTATCCAAGGTCTATATGTTTCTTATTAGCACCCTCCTATGGTCTGCATTTGTATTTCATTCCTGGGTTTCAATTAGAAAAATTATCTCTCACTTTTTGGGTCTCCTCGATTACCGAAAAGATTTCGACATATTTTACTTTATTCTCTTCAACATGGAATCATTTTATGCTGCTGCAACCATCATTACATTCGCTTTAGGCTGGAATCGATCTCTGTCAAAAATTCGTCACTATTGGATACGGAGCATTGCAGACAGAACTCAGGATCCGGTTGCACCAGTTCACCGCATGTTTTGGCATAAATTAACTGCACTCTTTTTGATTCTTTACACCATACAAATGATATTTAGATTTCTAGTACAATTTCTAACTTTGATGCAGTTACCAATAAACTGGTATCAAAAGATATTTTCCTTTGCTCTAACTATTGTAGGCATTTACGAAATCGGAATTTTTAAGATGTCTAAATTATTCTTTGTTAGTATTTGTCTCCATTTACGTTATCGATACCTTCTACTGCAGCGTCGAATGCCTGGCCTTCCAGTCGATGATATTCTTTCTGTTCAGACCCAACATCATCATCTGTGTTGTCTAACAGAGTACGTGGATCAAGTCCTCAACAAATTCATCTTCCTCAGCTACTTAACACTCATTCCACGTATCTGTGTGTATCTGCGACAATTGATCTGGGGTCGACAGACGGATAAGTTGATGCTGATGATCATTGCCATCAACTGTTTCATCGAGCTAATGTTGATATCATTTTCGGCTGCTTCAGTTAACACTTCAGTAAGTTATTTAAATACCCTTATATGTACACTCAAGTATTATTAAAATATATGCAGTGGTTAGCACGCTTGGCTACTAATCTACGGGACCTGGGTTCGAACCCCGGATTAAGGCATGGATGTATGTGTCGTTTTTCTGCTGAGGGCCTGCCATCCTCACAGATCTTCTACTGTGGCATATAAACTGACAGGCTCCTGTCAGACCTCTGTGGCAAGCAGCTGCTTGAGGGGGTATTTATTTAGCCGTCCCATGGCCGAGTGGTTAGCGCGCTTGGTTACTGATCTAAGGGACCTGGGTTCAAGCCCCGGGTAAGGCATGGATGTGTGTGTTGTTTTTCTGCTGAGGTCCTGCCATCCTCTCAGATCTTTTACTGTGGCATATAAACTGACAGGCTCCTGTCAGACCTCTGTGGCAAGCAGCTGCTTGAGGAGTATTTATTTTTATTTTATTTACATTGGATCGTGTGGGCCCACTCACAGAAATATGGAGCATGTGCAGTTACCATTCACAACGAACTGGAGCGGTTGCGGTTAAAGTTCACAGCACATTGGATCGTGTGAGCTCACAAAAACCTGGATCGTGTGAGCCCACTCACAGAAATATTGAGCGTGTGCAGTTACCGTTCACAGCAAACTGGAGCGTGTGCAGTTACTGCACACGCTCCAGTTTGCTGTGAACGGTAACTGGAGCGTGTACAGTTGCTGTAGACGTTCCTGAGGTCCTGCCATCCTCTCAGACCTTCTACTATGGCATATAAACTGACAGGCTCCTGTCAGACCTCTGTGGAAAGCAGCTGCTTGAGGGGGTATTTATTTATTTTTATTATATCCATCTCAATGGAAAGACTAATTTGTAATTCTCTAAGTTCTAAATCTAAATTTTTCGTGGTAAAATGGGTTTGGAGATAAGTTTTAAATTCAATTTAATTTATATAAATCTGATTTTTAAACAACCTTTCTTTAACGTTTTACAAGACGAATGAATAAGAAGATACATTTTTGCCTGGAAATGCTTCTGTTAAACGATTCAGTTTGTGCAAAGCTTTAAATAATGTAGGAATATTACTCAAATCAATATTTGGTAAGATTTTCTTTAGATCAAAAATGACCACACTTTCAGTCCCAAATATATCCTTTTCCTAACGCTATCCAGTTGTGTGGGGGCGGGGGTGGCTCAGTCGGTAGCGTGCCAGGCTCGGAATCTGTAGTTCCCAGGTTCGAGTCCCAGCTGGGTCAGCGTTGAGATTTATCTCCGCAAAATTCTCCACCCTGCCCACGGTCAGTAGGGGACACCGATGGGCTTGGAAAGGCCGCCGTCCGTCGGATGGGACGTTAAGCCGTGGCCCCGTGTGCGGGAGAGCCATACCCTGTGCACGTTAAAGAACACGCTGGATGGCCTTGACTGGAGGCTACCATCTGTCTCCCAATAGCCGTTCCAGTGGGTCCCCAACCTTCTCTGAGCCTTCGGGGTCTTTGTGACCTGGCCATTTAGCCCATGGTGTGCAAAAAAGTACCGCTCAGAGGTAAAACAACCCAACCCAAGCTATCCAGTTGTGAATTATCACATTTTTGCACAAAATCTTCGTTTATGGGAATTTAAAGATTAAATATTCCAATCTGTGTCTCTGAAACTCTTTTCTGTTCATAGTACCTCTAAGTCTGGTCTTTATTTTCGAAGAAACCTTTAAATGCGATCTTCAACATACATTGCACCTCTAAACACAGTCTCCAGTCTCTTTGGGGCGGGGTGGCTCAGTCGGTAGCATGCCAGACTCGTAATTTGCAGTTCCCAGATTCGAGTCCCAGCTGGGTCAGCATTGAGATTTATCTCTGCAAAGCTTCCTTCCCTGCCTACAATCAGTAGGGAAAACTGATGGGCTTGGAAAGACCGCCATCCGTCAGATGGGACATTAAGCCATGGCCCCGTGTGCGGGAGAGGCATATCCTGTGCACGTTTAAAGAACAGGCTCGATGGCCTTGACAGGAGGCTACCATCTGTCTCCCAACAGCTGTTCCAGTGGGTCCCCTCCCCCAACCTTCTCTGAGCCCTCGGGGTCCTTGTGACCTGGCCATTTAGCCCATTGTGTGCAAAAAGGTGCCGCTCAGAGGTAAAACAACCCAACCCAGTCTCTTGTGCGGGAGTCTCTTGTGCGCCCCGTGTGTGGGAGAGCCATACCCTGTGCACATTTAAAGAACAGGCTGGATGGCCTTGACCGGAGGCTACCATCTGTCTTCCAACAGCTGTTCCAGTGGGTCCCCTCCCCCAACCTTCTCTGAGCCCTCGGGGTCCTTGTGACCTGGCCATTTAGCCCATTGTGTGCAAAAAGGTGCCGCTCAGAGGTAAAACAACCCAACCCAGTCTCTTTGGCTTCTCTAAAAGGGCTAATGTTTGCAATCTTTAAAGTCCCTGGTTCTCCAACTATATTTGCGTCACCCTGTTTTCATATTATCTTCATGTTTCCTTCAGATATTAACTGAACTTTCCACTTCACACCAAGACCGTATTAAAATACAGTGGGGTCCAAAACCTGAATAATATTTAGGACCTCAAGTTGTACAAAATCATTAATTCATAAACAGAATTGTAGTCTGTGGGGCCCTGATAGTCAGTACCTAGGAGGCCTGTACAATGCCGGATTAAGCAACTAGGAGCCCTGTTCTAAATAGGAACTCCAGAATAAATTACAATAATTAAAGTAATTATATTACATTTCTGTAATTATCACTCTACGCCGGTAAAAGGTGTTTGCTTTCATAATCAATGGAGAACTACCGGCCGAAATTTAAATTTGTGATTTACAACTGTTTTTTCTTGCACCCGTGCTAAGTTCTAAATGGCGGTCCTTCTATCCTGCTAAAGTAGAATATAATGAAATTTGCACTAATTTATGTAATATCATTGATTGTGGCGATTAAAAATAAAATAGAATACTTTACAGAAGTAAAAAAAATATCAGGCGAATACAGTGAAATTTGTACAAAGAAATATTTTCTCTCTGCAGGCACACAAGCTGATACTGCCCTTATACGAAATTTACTTCAAAAATCCAAGCAACAGTTATGAAGAAGTAAGTTGACATTTTTTCTCTAAAATGCAAATATATATATATGTTACCGCTAAAGCTCGAAAGCCGTTAATGTGCACATTACCTAGCTAATCTGCAGATTAACTGATTTGCTCCGTTAACGTGCGGAATAAAGAGTTTTCCGCATTTTACCTAGGTAATGTGCACATTAACGGCTTCCGTATCGTTAAAGTTCAAAAGTTTGTTTCTCTCATAGTGGTGAATCTCTTGAATATGAATCTTCGTGTCACGTGATTCACTCGTCCGCATTATAAAAAACGCCCCGGATGAGCGGAGGCCAAGTGAGAACGAATCGGTAAAGTGATTCATTCTTGATAACGAATCACTAAAATGATTCGTTCTCACTTGGCCTGCTCATTTTGGGGGCGTTTTTTATAATTCGGACGACTGATTCATGTTGACAGAGGGATGACCCTGGTTTCAACTCTACTCTCGGACACTAGATAAATAACATTATGTTAATTTAAGCGTACAGAAACGTTCCTGTTGTTCCAGCAAAGATCTTATTTAACGAGTGCCTAGTAGGTAATGTGCAGATTATCCAGGTAATTTGAGAAATGAAACAATTTTCCGCACGTTAACGAATCACCTTAGTTAATCTGCACAATACCTAGATAATCTGTAAAATAACTGATTTCTGCACTTTAGCGGTAACATATATACATATTTGTTTTTTTGAAAAATCATATCCAACCAATGCTCTTTGATTTTAATTGCACAAAAGCGCTGTCATTTCACTTATTATCGTGCTCTTTGAAATTTCGATTATTATGGTTCTTAACGACTAAACTTCTGAAATTAAACTTAACGTGTCCGGATGCATAATAATTGCTTTGGAGACTAAGAAGCAATATCGATGATACAATTGTATATTCAGTATGAAGACATGCAAAGAATGCATGAGCATATCATTTGCCTTTCGCAGTAAAATATGATTTTCTTAAATATTGGATATATCGTTGAAGATACATCCGTGATTTACTAACACATATTTAACGACTATTGGTGATTGAACGAATGATATTTAATTCTATTAAACTATTTTATTAATATAGTGGTAGTTACTGCCAATTTTCTATTAATTTCTACCTATTTTCCAACTGCTTTTCCCACGTACTTTGTTGCGTTTCTCAATTTATGTAGGTGTTAAAACGACTGTTCCAGTATATAATTACAACATTTTGACCCATCACAACAAGTTGTGTAAACACACTCTAGAACATTTACCACCCCTTCTTTTTCCCCTCCCAAAAAGTGGGGAATAGCATAAACGATTGTTTTCTATATCCATGGGATTCTCACCAGTAGTGAATGAAAAGTGCTTTCGACACTACTCTAATATATAGGGGAGACTTCTCTGATATATGAGGAGTTAGCGAAGATATTCACTTGAAATTGCCTTGCATCAACTTAAATATAGTGCAGGATATTGTCGAAAATGTGTATGCATGTCATTACTATATTGCGATTTTGCTTTTTATAAGAAGCTGAATTTCTTTTTACTTAACCGGTATTTGTTGCACAAATTACTTCGAATATTTCGGTAATGCATGGATATACTGTATATATATAGTAAGATTCTGTTATTATTAATATTTTTTCCTTGCAAGTCTATTACGGTAAAGCCATTGTACAGGTATTTTAGGTATTAAGTGTTCAAGTGGCTTGTTGATCCAAATATTAAATCGATCATTTTAATTTTGTTATGGAAAATATTTTTCTCCACATTTTCATGCATTAGGATTCAAATGTGTCAAAAGCAATAACATTTGCTCAGTAATTGCAGCACAGGTAAAAATGCAGTAAAATGATTTAAATAAACTTTCATCATCATCCTCAAGTAGCCATGGGCTACGGAGGTCCAACCAGACCGTGCAATTTAGTTCTCCAAGCAAGTCTATCCTGAGCTACATCTACTGCATCTGGCCACTGCACACCAATTCTAACAAGGTCCTGTTTGACATTGTCTGCCCACCGCAAACTATTAAAATTCGCATTTAAATATTATAACTAAAGACAATTTTGTAATATGCTTTAATAACGTACAGATATTTTGAAGAAGATTTTATTATAATTGTAGTAAAGAGTTGTTTTTCAGAGAGGTAAAGGTCGATAAAGAAAAACTTTTAGGGCTAATCATTATTTATGAATTTAAGAAAACTGTTGTAACGAATTCTTTTTATGGTAGAATACTATTAATTCGATGCCTAGTCTACGGACCTTTCTGCTGTTTAGGAGTTGGTGGCGGATGGATCTTTGCAGCTTGCGAACTGATACAGTTGCTTGAGTTGCAATGTTTCTAACGGAATTCTGTAAATTTGTGTTCTTTGTTTGTAATGACAAGAACATTAATTTGTTAAAATTGTTTGTTCCAATAAATCGTTAATAAGGTTTAAGTCACTGATCATTTAGTTTCAGTAGTTTTCTTAACCGGGGTAAGTGTCTTGTTAAAGAATTTCCATCGTTTGAAGTAGTTCTCTGTGACTGGATTATTCTGTAATGATGTTGTCTCAAGACAGCTCCGTTCAGTACTAAAAATGAAATACCGAGAATAATTTAATATTTAGATTTAATTAAAGATTTTCTGGAATAAACTATAGCAATGAATAAATGTTCTTCAAGTCATTACAGACAACCAATCTAAATTTACATTGATCCACTGTTACGATTATCCTTAGCAGTATTACTAACTCAACCAACACTATGTATATCGCCGTCTCTTTGCACAGTTGTATCGCGTTCGCTTGCAGTGACATTGCTTCTGCCGATGTCCGAGTCAGAATCCTAGGATGGCACAGTCGTTTGTTCAATCATTTAAGTTGCGATTGTCTCTCATTAAACAGTTCAGTTCCAGATAAGTACAGTCGCTCAGAAAAGTATCCAAACGCTATGGTTTATTACAGAATTCGGAAAAAATATCTGGCAACGATTTGTTTTTGGAAATTAGTGATCTGGTAACCTTCGTGTCACGTGACACGAAGGTTTCCAGATCACTGATTTCTGCACTTTAGCGGTAACATATATACAGGGTGAATCTGAAAAAGTGGGCAAAACTTTACGGGGTGGTAGAACGCAGTTATACGAGCAATATTCGTCATAGAATGTATGGTCGGAACGCAAGCGGTGAGAAGTTAAAAGGTAGTTTTCCACTGTCACATTTAAAGAATGAACACAAAAAGGAGAGGAGATACTCTGTGCCTCACTTGCATTCCCGTCCGCCGCACCGTACACAAAGTACATATCCGCCATTTCGTGGTTAGTATAACCAGCCATCCTCTCTGCAATCCACGGTAGAAATGCCGTTGGGTGCGAGGACTGACCCTTTTATACCATTTCCAACGCCACCTAGCGGCTCGCCGTTTGCGTTCCGCCCATACTTTCTATGACGAATATTGCTCGTATAGCTGCGTTCTACCACCCCGTAAAGTTTTGCCCACTTTTTCAGATTCACCCTGTATATGAATGGTTTAATTTTAAGCACTAATATCGAGGCATTTGAAAAGTGTACCAAATATCAACGAATATTTCTACATCTTACGTAGAATATTAAATAAAACGATTACGACTATTTCATCTTAATATTAGGATATTGCAAAAAATGCCTATATAGGATATTAGAATATTATATTATAAAAAAGTGTGTAATGTTGCACCAGTTTATGGTGTGACATTAATACACTATAAATTGGTGTAAAGTCACATCATTCAAGCTGAAATAATCTCTTCATTTCGTTAATAATCCATTCAATACAGGTTTTCAGTGTAAAGTCCCTTATCTTACACCACAAAATGATGTATGGTCAGAACTTTACATCGTTTTCCATATTGTGGTGTAACTAACACCAAACTTGAAGCTAAATCCTATTCTTGAATTTTAATTATAATTTATAATATCCTCTTACTAAATTTGATATTTAATTTTATTTCACTATTAGGTAATAATTAAAAATATTTAAAATATGAGAATAATAGAAATCTTTTAAAAATTTTAAACAGTGTAATAAAGTATTTACTTTTCTTTTTTATTTTTTCAAGATATTTCATATCTACCAGATTAAATATTAGAAAATTACTAGATAAAAAATATCCTCTGTCCCAAATGTTAAAGAGCAACAATATAACGTAAACGTTATTCACTAGATACCTGCAGGGCGGGGCGGGGGTGGCTCAGTCGGTAGCACGCCAGGCTCGTAATCTGTAGTTCCCAGGTTCGAGTCCCAGCTGGGTCAGCGTTGAGATTTATCTCCGCAAAATTCCCCGCCCTGCCCACGGTCATTAGGGGACACCGATGGGCTTGGAAAGGCCGCCGTCCGTCGGATGGGACGTTCAGCCGTGGTCCCGTGTGCGGGAGAGCCATACCCTGTGCACGTTAAAGAACACGCTGGATGGCCTTGACGGGAGGCTACCATCTGTCTCCCAACAGCTGTTCCAGTGAGTCCCCTCCCTCAACCTTCTCTGAGCCTTCGGAGTCCATGTGACCTGGCCATTTAGCCCATGGTGTGCAAAAAAGTACCGCTCAGAGGTAAAACAACCCAACCTTGATATGCTGTATTAAGTTCCGCTTTTCAGGAGAAACTTTCACCTAAACAGGGCTTTACTTTGCACCATTTTCTGTCGTTAGATAAAATATATTGTTATTTTACTCCCTTTCATGATGTTAGACTTTCACGTTTCAAGTGTATGGTTACACCAGAATATAATTTTAGATTACATTTGTTTCTAGTGTTTGATTACGATTTTTTGGTGTAACCTTACGCTAAAATATATTCTTATTTTACACCGTAAAATGGTGGTAACCTAGCTGCCACCTGAAACTGGTGTAACGTAATACCATTTTTTTACAGTGTGCTTCAGATTAGCTAGATCAGGGGTTCTCAACGTGGGATACACGTACCCCCCCCCCCCCCTTGGGGGTACGCGGTAAAATGTTTTGGGGTTGGCCGTGAGAGCACAAAAGTCGCTAGATCTAGTAACAAAGTCACTAAGTTGGCAACAATGCTGGGCAAAAATGTCATTTTTTGTGTTTATCGATATATTTAATTTATAAATACAAAATTTAATGTGTGTGTATATATATAAATGTGTTTTATTTTATTCCCATTGCTATACTATACTATAGTTTTATCTATCTATACAAGGGGTACGCCAGTTACATACACATTTCCAGGGGGTACGTGAAGCATAAAAGGTTGAGAACCACTGATATATATATGTTTTATTTTATTCCCATTGTTATACTATAACTATAGTTTTATCTATCTATACAAGGGGTACGCCAGTTACATACACATTTCCAGGGGGTACCTGAAGCATAAAAGGTTGAGAACCACTGATATATATGTTTTATTTTATTCCCATTGTTATACTATAACTATAGTTTTATCTATCTATACAAGGGGTACGCCAGTTACATACACATTTCCAGGGGGTACGTGAAACATAAAAGGTTGAGAACCCACTGATATATATGTTTTATTTTATTCCCATTGTTATACTATAACTATAGTTTTATCTATCTATACAAGGGGTACGCCAGTTACATACACATTTCCAGGGGGTACGTGAGCATAAAAGGTTGAGAACCACTGATATATATGTTTTATTTTATTCCCATTGTTATACTATAACTATAGTTTTATCTATCTATACAAGGGGTACGCCAGTTACATACACATTTCCAGGGGGTACGTGAGCATAAAAGGTTGAGAACCACTGATATATATGTTTTATTTTATTCCCATTGTTATCCTATAACTATAGTTTTATCTATCTATACAAGGGGTACGCCAGTTACATACTCATTTCCATGGGGTACGTGAAGCATAAAAGGTTGAGAACCACTGATATATATGTTTTATTTTATTCCCATTGTTATACTATAACTATAGTTTTATCCATCAATACAAGGGGTACGCCAGTTACATACACATTTCCAGGGGGTATGTGAAGCATAAAAGGTTGAGAACCACTGATATATATGTTTTATTTTATTCCCATTGTTATACTATAACTATAGTTTTATCTATCTATACAAGGGGTACGCCAGTTACATACACATTTCCAGGGGGTACGTGAAGCATAAAAGGTTGAGAACCACTGATATATATGTTTTATTTTATTCCCATTGTTATACTATAACAATAGTATTATCTATCTATACAAGGGGTACGCCAGTTACATACACATTTACAGGGGGTACGTGAAGCATAAAAGGTTGAGAACCACTGATATATATGTTTTATTTTATTCCCATTGTTATACTATAACTATAGTTTTATCTATTTATACAAGAGGTACGCCAGTTACATACACATTTCCAGGGGGTACGTGAGCATAAAAGGTTGAGAACCACTGATATATATGTTTTATTTTATTCCCATTGTTATACTATAACTATAGTTTTATCTATCTATACAAGGGGTACGCCAGTTACATACACATTTCCAGGGGGTACGTGAGCATAAAAGGTTGAGAACCACTGATATATATGTTTTATTTTATTCCCATTGTTATACTATAACTATAGTTTTATCTATCTATACAAGGGGTACGCCAGTTACATACACATTTCCAGGGGGTACGTGAGCATAAAAGGTTGAGAACCACTGATATATATGTTTTATTTTATTCCCATTGTTATACTATAACTATAGTTTTATCTATTTATACAAGAGGTACGCCAGTTACATACACATTTCCAGGGGGTACGTGAGCATAAAAGGTTGAGAACCACTGATATATATGTTTTATTTTATTCCCATTGTTATACTATAACTATAGTTTTATCTATCTATACAAGGGGTACGCCAGTTACATACACATTTCCAGGGGGTACGTGAGCATAAAAGGTTGAGAACCACTGATATATATGTTTTATTTTATTCCCATTGTTATACTATAACTATAGTTTTATCTATCTATACAAGGGGTACGCCAGTTACATACACATTTCCAGGGGGTACGTGAGCATAAAAGGTTGAGAACCACTGATATATATGTTTTATTTTATTCCCATTGTTATACTATAACTATAGTTTTATCTATCTATACAAGGGGTACGCCAGTTACATACACATTTCCAGGGGGTACGTGAGCATAAAAGGTTGAGAACCACTGATATATATGTTTTATTTTATTCCCATTGTTATACTATAACTATAGTTTTATCTCTCTATACAAGGGGTACGCCAGTTACATACACATTTCCAGGGGGTACGTGAAGCATAAAAGGTTGAGAACCACTGATATATATGTTTTATTTTATTCCCATTGTTATACTATAACTATAGTTTTATCTATCTATACAAGGGGTACGCCAGTTACATACACATTTCCAGGGGGTACGTGAGCATAAAAGGTTGAGAACCACTGATATATATGTTTTATTTTATTCCCATTGTTATACTATAACTATAGTTTTATCTCTCTATACAAGGGGTACGCCAGTTACATACACATTTCCAGGGGGTACGTGAAGCATAAAAGGTTGAGAACCACTGATATATATGTTTTATTTTATTCCCATTGTTATACTATAACTATAGTTTTATCTATCTATACAAGGGGTACGCCAGTTACATACACATTTCCAGGGGGTACGTGAGCATAAAAGGTTGAGAACCACTGATATATATGTTTTATTTTATTCCCATTGTTATACTATAACTATAGTTTTATCTATTTATACAAGAGGTACGCCAGTTACATACACATTTCCAGGGGGTACGTGAGCATAAAAGGTTGAGAACCACTGATATATATGTTTTATTTTATTCCCATTGTTATACTATAACTATAGTTTTATCTATCTATACAAGGGGTACGCCAGTTACATACACATTTCCAGGGGGTACGTGAGCATAAAAGGTTGAGAACCACTGATATATATGTTTTATTTTATTCCCATTGTTATACTATAACTATAGTTTTATCTATCTATACAAGGGGTACGCCAGTTACATACACATTTCCAGGGGGTACGTGAGCATAAAAGGTTGAGAACCACTGATATATATGTTTTATTTTATTCCCATTGTTATACTATAACTATAGTTTTATCTATCTATACAAGGGGTACGCCAGTTACATACACATTTCCAGGGGGTACGTGAGCATAAAAGGTTGAGAACCACTGATATATATGTTTTATTTTATTCCCATTGTTATACTATAACTATAGTTTTATCTCTCTATACAAGGGGTACGCCAGTTACATACACATTTCCAGGGGGTACGTGAGCATAAAAGGTTGAGAACCACTGATATATATGTTTTATTTTATTCCCATTGTTATACTATAACTATAGTTTTATCTATCTATACAAGGGGTACGCCAGTTACATACACATTTCCAGGGGGTACGTGAGCATAAAAGGTTGAGAACCACTGATATATATGTTTTATTTTATTCCCATTGTTATACTATAACTATAGTTTTATCTCTCTATACAAGGGGTACGCCAGTTACATACACATTTCCAGGGGGTACGTGAAGCATAAAAGGTTGAGAACCACTGATATATATGTTTTATTTTATTCCCATTGTTATACTATAACTATAGTTTTATCTATCTATACAAGGGGTACGCCAGTTACATACACATTTCCAGGGGGTACGTGAGCATAAAAGGTTGAGAACCACTGATATATATGTTTTATTTTATTCCCATTGTTATACTATAACTATAGTTTTATCTATCTATACAAGGGGTACGCCAGTTACATACACATTTCCAGGGGGTACGTGAGCATAAAAGGTTGAGAACCACTGATATATATGTTTTATTTTATTCCCATTGTTATACTATAACTATAGTTTTATCTATCTATACAAGGGGTACGCCAGTTACATACACATTTCCAGGGGGTACGTGAGCATAAAAGGTTGAGAACCACTGATATATATGTTTTATTTTATTCCCATTGTTATACTATAACTATAGTTTTATCTCTCTATACAAGGGGTACGCCAGTTACATACACATTTCCAGGGGGTACGTGAGCATAAAAGGTTGAGAACCACTGATATATATGTTTTATTTTATTCCCATTGTTATACTATAACTATAGTTTTATCTATCTATACAAGGGGTACGCCAGTTACATACACATTTCCAGGGGGTACGTGAGCATAAAAGGTTGAGAACCACTGATATATATGTTTTATTTTATTCCCATTGTTATACTATAACTATAGTTTTATCTCTCTATACAAGGGGTACGCCAGTTACATACACATTTCCAGGGGGTACGTGAGCATAAAAGGTTGAGAACCACTGATATATATGTTTTATTTTATTCCCATTGTTATACTATAACTATAGTTTTATCTATCTATACAAGGGGTACGCCAGTTACATACACATTTCCAGGGGGTACGTGAGCATAAAAGGTTGAGAACCACTGATATATATGTTTTATTTTATTCCCATTGTTATACTATAACTATAGTTTTATCTATCTATACAAGGGGTACGCCAGTTACATACACATTTCCAGGGGGTACGTGAGCATAAAAGGTTGAGAACCACTGATATATATGTTTTATTTTATTCCCATTGTTATACTATAACTATAGTTTTATCTATCTATACAAGGGGTACGCCAGTTACATACACATTTCCAGGGGGTACGTGAAGCATAAAAGGAACCACTGATATATATGTTTTATTTTATTCCCATTGTTATACTATAACTATAGTTTTATCTATCTATACAAGGGGTACGCCAGTTACATACACATTTCCAGGGGGTACGTGAAGCATAAAAGGTTGAGAACCACTGATATATATGTTTTATTTTATTCCCATTGTTATACTATAACTATAGTTTTATCTATCTATACAAGGGGTACGCCAGTTACATACACATTTCCAGGGGGTACGTGAAGCATAAAAGGTTGAGAACCACTGATATATATGTTTTATTTTATTCCCATTGTTATACTATAACTATAGTTTTATCTATCTATACAAGGGGTACGCCAGTTGCATACACATTTCCAGGGGGTACGTGAAGCATAAAAGGTTGAGAACCACTGATATATATGTTTTATTTTATTCCCATTGTTATACTCTAACTATAGTTTTATCTATCTATACAGGGGGTATGCCAGTCACATACACATTTCCAGGGGGTACGTGAAGCATAAAAGGTTGAGAACCACTGATATATATGTTTTATTTTATTCCCATTGTTATACTATAACTATAGTTTTATCTATCTATACAAGGGGTACGCCAGTTACATACACATTTCCAGGGGGTACGTGAAGCATAAAAGGTTGAGGACCACTGCTTTAATCTGTTAAAGGTTGATGTTGGCGAAAACTGCCAAAGTCAAATTTTAACAGGCTTTAGCGCCAACGAGAACTACCTTCTACATACGTTGACGAAAAAAATTCATGTCTGCGAAACATTTTTTATAATAATATTGCAATAGAAGCTATTAACATATATTACCAACTAATAAGTTCAGGTTTAGTTATTTTTTTTCTCAGAAACTATGACCGATGGAGAAATTTAGAGGTTTTTTCATTTGTACTGATTTAATGAAGAACTATGAAAAAGTTTAAATTTATTCATTTCGATGTAATTAGAGAGGAATGACTGTTATTAATCAAAACGTGGTTCGAGAACCTTAATACAACTCTGAATTCCCCTTTTTTTTAGGTTTCAATGTTTGCCCGTCGTCTAACTGGAGCACCGATAGGTCTGACTTGCCTCGGTCTGTTTGTGATCACAAAATCAACTATTACAAGTGTAAGTATGTTGACAACATTCATGCAATTGCATAGTTCTTTTCAGAAGGGAATTTGGGTTGGGTTGTTTTACCTCTGAGCGGCACTTTTTTGCACACAATGGGCTAAATGGCCAGGTCACATGGACCCCGAAGGCTCAGAGAAAGTTGGGGGAGGGGACCCACTGGAACAGCTGTTGGGAGACAGATGGTAGCCTCCCGTCAAGGCCATCCAGCGTGTTCTTTAACGTGGGGTTGTTTTACCTCTGAGCGGCATTTTTTTGCACACAATGGGCTAAATGGCCAGGTCACATGGACCCCGAAGGCTCAGAGAAAGTTGGGGGAGGGGACCCACTGGAACAGCTGTTGGAGAAAGATGCTAGCCTCCCGTCAAGGCCATCCAGCGTGTTCTTTAACGTGCACAGGGTATGACTCTCCCGCACACGGGACCACGGCTTAACGTCCCATCCGACGGACGGCGGACTTTCCAAGCTCATCGGTGTCCCCTACTGACCGTGGCAGGGCGGGGAATTTTGCGGAGATAAATCTCAACGCTGACCCAGCTGCGACTCGAACCTGGGAACTACAGATTACGAGCCTGGCGCGCACCGACTTAGCCACCCCCGCCCCTTCAGAAGGGAAGAAAACACTATTTTACAGATCTTTTCGCCTGAGTGTCTGCCATGAAGCAGGGACGCACTATTCAGCTAAAACATGGAGCGAACCAAAATTGATCTTGAAGGGAATTACTGACGCATCCAGGAATTGAAGTAGCGGATTTCATTTTTCTTTTGCGCATTTGTCTTTGCGTTTGCCTTGGTGTAATTGGTATATCACATGGTAAGCAATAGCAAGGGTGGTCGCGATTGATGAAGAGCTTTAAGACAAGAACCTTTCGGCAATATATGGCCAGCGCTACGCATGAGACACACGATCATTTGGACTTTATAATGCAGAATTCTCCTGCCAACAATACTGTTTTATTTCAAAGTTTTGGGGGCGGGGGTGGCTCAGTCGGTAGCGCGCCAGGCTCGTAATCTGTAGTTCCCAGGTTCGAGTCCCAGCTGGGTCAGCGTTGAGATTTATCTCCGCAAAATTCCCCGCCCTGCCCACGGTCAGTAGGGGACACCGATGGGCTTGGAAAGGCCGCCGTCCGTCGGATGGGACGTTAAGCCGTGGTCCCGTGTGCGGGAGAGCCATACCCTGCGCACGTTAAAGAACACGCTGGATGGCCTTGACGGGAGGCTACCATCTGTCTCCCAACAGCTGTTCCAGTGGGTCCCCTCCCCAAACCTTCTCTGAGCCCTCGGGTTTCTTGTGACCTGGCCATTTAGCCCATGGTGTGCAAAAAAAGTGCCGCTCAGAGGTAAAACAACCCAACGTTAAAGAACACGCTGGATGGCTTTGACGGGAGGCTACCATCTGTCTCCCAACAGCTGTTCCAGTGGGTCCCCTCCCCAAACCTTCTCTGAGCCCTCGGGTTTCTTGTGACCTGGCCATTTAGCCCATGGTGTGCAAAAAAAGTGCCGCTCAGAGGTAAAACAACCCAACGTTAAAGAACACGCTGGATGGCCTTGACGGGAGGCTACCATCTGTCTCCCAACAGCTGTTCCAGTGGGTCCCCTTCCCAAACCTTCTCTGAGCCCTCGGGTTTCTTGTGACCTGGCCATTTAGCCCATGGTGTGCAAAAAAGTGCCGCTTAGAGGTAAAACAACCCAACGTTAAAGAACACGCTGGATGGCCTTGACGGGAGACTACCATCTGTCTCCCAACAGCTGTTCCAGTGGGTTCCCTCCCCAAACCTTCTCTGAGCCCTCGAGTTTCTTGTGACCTAGCCATTTAACCCATGGTGTGCAAAAAAAGTGCCGCTCAGAGGTGAAAAAATCCTATTTCTGAATCATAGAATTAGGGTGATCCCCTGTCAGTCAGCCGTTATTCACTTCCAATAGTCTATTGGGAGTGATTGACAAGGGACCAGGTTAATTCTAATTGTGATATAGAAATGGTAGAGCTATGAAAATATGTACCTATCTGTACTATGGGTAATCCGGGTCGTGGATCTTGGGAAAAATCCGAAATTCGACCTGTGACGTGTCCTTGAAGGTCAAATGGAGGTCACGTAGATGTCAAACTTTGATCTACAAGTGCTCTAGAAACATGAAAATTGGTGTCTGGGAGTGTTTTAGGTTGTAGATCTTAGAAATGTTACGAAATTTTGGATCCGGGTGGTCCTTCGAGGTCAAAGGTTAAATTTAAATCTAGCAGTGCTAGAGAGCTAAAAATTAGTTCCTGTGGGTATTTTGGGTCGTAGATCTCAGAAATTATTCTAAATTTTGGAAGTGATGGGTCCTTGAAGGTCAATGATCAAATTTCGATATACTGGCGCTGGAGAGCTAAAAAATTGATCAAATAGGGGTCGGAGTGAGGGGGTTGAAATCAAGAAAGGCAAAAGGCTCCGATTAATCTCTAGTATACCTATGTAAATAGATATTGCAGCTGTGAGAGTAAATAGTATCATTTAGAATGTTGCTTTTCTCTAGAGCAATGGCTCTCAACCTTTTATGCTTCACGAACCCCCTGGAAATGTGTAGTAACTGGCGTTGTATAAATAGATTTATCTATTTATAGTCGGTCTATTTACAGTCGGTAGCGCGCCAGGCTCGTAATCTGTAGTTCCCAGGTTCGAGTCCCAGCTGGGTCAGCATTGAGATTTATCTCCGCAAAAATTCCCCGCCCTGCCCACGGTCAGTAGGGGACACCGATGGGCTTGGAAAGGCCGCCGTCCGTCGGATGGGACGTTAAGCCATGGCCCCGTGTCCGGGAGAGCCATACCCTGTGCACGTTAAAGAACACGCCGGATGGCCTTGACGGGAGGCTACCATCTGTCTCCCAACAGCTGTTCCAGTGGGTCCCCTCCCCCAACCTTATCTGAGCCTTCGGGGTCCATGTGGCCTGTCCATTTAGCCCATGGTGTGCAAAAAAGTGCCGCTCAGAGGTAAAACAACCCAACCCAGTATAACAATGGGAATAAAATAAAACATATATAAATACATATTAAATTTTGTATTCATAAATTACATATAGCCGCCCCATGGCCGAGTGGTTAGCACGCTTGGCTACTGATCTAAGGAACCTGGGTTCGAGCCCCGGGTAAGGCATGGCTGTTTGTGTCGTTTTTCTGCTGAGGTCCTGCCATCCTCTCAGACCTTCTACTGTGGCATATAAACTGACAGGCTCCTGTCAGACCTCTGTGGCAAGCAGCTGCTTGAGGGGATATTTATTTTTTTATTGTTAAATTACATATATCGATAAACACATAAAATGACAAACAATTTAACAAATCTTATAAAATTATAAACATTTTACTGGGTAATCAGTTCTCAGAAATTAATCAGTAGCAGTGTTGCCAACTTAGCGACTTTTGAGCTCTCACGGCGTACCCCAAAAATTTTTACCGCGTACCCCATGTTGAGAACCCCTACTCTAGTGTATCAGTTTGTTTTTGACTTTGATCCTTTTGGAATCTTAATAAGCATTCATGTTTATGTTTTCTTCTTCAGATCTGCAGTCTCCTGATCACATACTTCGTCGTCTTGATCCAGTTCAGCAAGCCAGAGACAGATTTCGAAGCGCTTGGAAACTGCACCTGCTATTAAAATTGACCAAGAGGAAATTCGCCCTAAATATCAAAATCTGAATGTGCAAAAGATTTAAGAATTTTTACGTCCGCAAACTGAGAGATTATATTTAAGTTATGAGGCTTCAGTTCGTGTGTTTTTATGCATTGTTGGTTTATATGTATATATATATACACCGAAGAGCCAAAGCATTATGACCACCTGTCTAATTTGATGGTGGTCCTGCACTGGCCACCAAAACAGCTCTTACCCATCGAGACATGAACGCTACAAGATTTCTAAAGGTGTCTTATGGTATCTGATGCCAACACGTTAACAGGAGATCCTTGTAAGTTACGTGGTTGAGCCGCCGCAGATCGGATATGTGTTCCAACACAAACCACAGATGCTTGATTGGATTGATGTATGGGGAATTTGGAGGCCAGGGCAATACCTGGAAGTCTTCGTCATATTCCATGAACCATTCTCGAACAATCCGGGCAGTGTGGCATGGCGCATTATCCTGCTGAAAGAGGCACTACTAGGGGAAAATACCGTTGACATGAAAGGATGTACCTGGTATGCAATGATGTTTAGGTAGGTGGTAGATGTCATAGTTTCCTGTACATGAATGACTAAAACCAGGGTTTCCCAAAGAATTACACTTCCTCCACTGGTTTCCTCCCATGGTGCATCTTGGTGCCAACACTTCCCAAGGTAAACGACGTACAGGTACCCGGCCTTCCACTTGGTGCACCAGGAAAAGAGATTCATCGGATCAGACGACCTTCTTCCAATCATTCAAGGTCCAGTTTTGATGCTCGACTGACCTCCTTGCGCCCCCTCAATAGAGGACCACCTTGAAGTGGTGAGGAGGCTTCGGGCCCAGCAACCCGGTCGAAGGCTGTGCCGACCGGCGTGGCGGCACCGGTTGGACATAGCCAAGACCAACCGAGGCCAACGACATCGCCGACCGGTCGGATGATCGGTTGGACGGTGACGGTGTCTTAGGCCTCAACCTCAGGTGCTCTGTGTGAGCAAGTTCAAGGGCTCTGCCGAACGGTCTGAGCCCGCCTAGTAGCTACGAGCCCTATTAAAAGTCTGGGCCTTACTAAGAGTCTCCACCCCGGATGCCGAGCGAACTTGGATCTACACATCCTTGTTCATGGCTAACCGGGGAACAGATTAAATTTAGGTTTCTTTCGGTGGTTACCTTTCCTTCTATAGGACTGCTGCCATGTGAGGCCGGGGTTGAGGTGCGTCTATATGGCGTATTCCTTGCCCCTGGCTCTAGATAAGCACGGCTTTTCATAACTGGTAGTGTCGTAAGACGGAATCGGGAATTGCTGTGGTTGCATAAGATTGCAACACAAGAGAGGTGACCCCCTTGCGACGGTGAACCGAAGTTAGCTTGGGCACTCGGAGTGGCCTGTGGTTACACAGACCCATTTTCAGCAGGGTTCGATGTACTGTGTGTTGTGACATATTACTCCCGTCACCAGCATTCGAATTACGGGAGAGTTGCGCCATAGTGTCCCTTCTGTCGGCTCGTACCATAAGGGATAGCCTTCGCTCACCTCTTGCATCGATGAGCCATGGTCGGCCCACACACTGCTGGAGGTTTGTGGTTTTTCTTTCCTCGGACTATTTTTTTGAAGGTACTAACTGCTAACCATGAACATATGGGCGGGGGTGGCTCAGTCTGTAGCGCGCCAGGCTCGTAATCTGTAGTTCCCAGGTTCGAGTCCCAGCTGGGTCAGCGTTGAGATTTATCTCCGCAAAATTTTTATCTCCCGCCCTGCCCACGGTCAGTAGGGGACACCGATGGGCTTGAAAAGGCCGCCGTCCGTCGGATTAAGCCGTGGACCCGTGTGCGGGAGAGCCATACCCTGTGCACGTTAAAGAACACGCTGAATGGCCTTGACGGGAGGCTACCATCTGTCTCCCAACAGCTGTTCCAGTGGGTCCCCTCCCCCAACCTTCTCTGAGCCTTCGGGGTCCTTGTGGCCTGGCCATGTAGCCCATGGTGTGCAAAAAAGTGCCGCTCAGAGGTAAAACAATCCAATCCAAACCATGAGCACCCACAAGCCTTGCCGTCTCGGAAATGTTCTGACCTAGTCGTCTGGCCATTACAATTTGACCTTTGTCAAACACACTAAAGTCCGCTGCCTTTCCCATCTGAAGAACAAAAATAACACTGATTAACAGAACTCAGTATCAGTTGTTATTTATACCATTTCATGACCTTCACACGCGCCGTCGTTGACCTGCAGTTGCTTCGATTTGCATAAAGACGCGCTGGTCATAATATTTTGGCTCTTCGGTTATTGCAAAAGTGTTAAAGAATAACTAGTGACGTCCGAAATCCAAAAATCCAGGGTGCGCAGAATGTATATAGACGTTATGCTTGTGACCTCGCAGCTTCCAACCAATGGATTTCCAACTTAAGGTGGATATCATGATCTTACCAGAAAAAAATTATCCGTAGTTTTTGATAGTGAGGCTTTTATTACATATATTATTACTGGACATAATAATTTTAAGAAATAATATTTTTAAATGCAACAAATGGAAAAATAATGCATTTAAATTTTTAACGAAACCGAAACCATAAAAGTTAGTGTACACAGGTTTGCAAAAATTAAATGTAATATGCAATTTCGGGAAATCTCACAAATGCAATGATGATTCGCGATAATCCGTGTAATTGGCAGAATGATCCAAGATTTTATTACCGCGTTTCAATATCATAGGTTAAAATGAAATGCAAAATTCGTTGGTTGGCTAAATATACTCTTTAACCACTCTCCAAATTTTTAGGATGGGCAGCAGCCCACCTTGTCCACCCTCTTCGCACGCTACTGAAATTAATTGAAAGCTGTTGTTTAAGAAAATCAAGATTTTCCTTTGTGAATATAAGGTCATATTTTGTGACCTCCAATCTGTATGTTGTAAATATGCTAATTAAATGTGAATTTTTTAAGCATTTCATTCACAAACTAAATGTTATGGTTTTTTATTAAAAGTCACCAAATTTCGATATTAAAGAAATGTCATTTAAAAGAGTCAAAATGCATTTTATTACACTAATAACTTTTATTACACTAATAACTTTTATTACACTCTTATAGAATCATCTTCTTTAACATTTTTCCGAGATCTAGCGCTACCAGAAAATTCGGCCCATATAATAATAATAATTTTATTTCAGTTTAAGTTTGCAGTACAAGGGTTGGGTTGTTTTACTTCTGAGCGGCACTTTTTTGCACACCATGGGCTAAATGGCCAGGTCACATGGACCCCGAAGGCTCAGAGATGGTTGGGGGAGGGGACACACTGGAACAGCTGTTGGGAGACAGATGGTAGCCTCCCGTCAAGGCCATCCAGCGTGTTCTTTAACGTGCACAGGGTATGGCTCTCCCGCACACGGGGCCACGGCTTAACGTCCCATCCGACGGACGGCGGCCTTTCCAAGCCCATCGGTGTCCCCTACTGACCGTGGGCAGGGCGGGGAATAGTTTGCAGTACAAAGATGTTATGTTAGTTAATATAATACACTTCACATAAAACAGAAAAGGAACATTCAGTTAAAAAATTCAGCACAGAATTTGACAACACTGAGCACCTTAACTAAATTACATTAAGTCATAAATTTGTGGCAAATATCTACTGTGTGACACACCAGCCTTTTAAGCGTTTTAAGCATTCAAAAAATATTAATGAGTTAAAATAGTTAACAAATTACGTTTGAATGCCGAATATTCAAACGTAATTTGTTATACGTATGTAATGTACGTATAACAAATTACGTTTGAATGCTGAAATAATTTTCAGCTTCTTTTAAATTATTATCTAAATTATTCCAAACTTTCGTACCCTGAAGTGATGCTTGTCCATAATTTGTTCTGCATAATGGTAATTCTAGGTCATTTGGGTTGTTTTACCTCTGAGTGGCACTTTTTTGCACACCATGGGCTAAATGGCCAGGTCACATGAACCCCGAAGGCTCAGAGAAGGTTGGGGGAGGGGACTCACTGGAACAGCTGTTGGGAGACAGATGGTAGCCTCCCGTCAAGGCCATCCAGCGTGTTCTTTATCGTGCACTAGGTATGGCTCTCCCGCACACGGGGCCACGGCTTAACGTCCAATCCCACGGACGGCGGCCTTTCCAAGCCCATCGGTGTTCCCAACTGACCGTGGGCAGGGCGGGGAATTTTGCGGAGATAAATCTCAACGCTGACCCAGCTGGGACTCGAACCTGGGAACTACAGATTACGAGCCTGGCGCGCTACCGACAGAGCCACCCCCGCCAAATTCTAGGTCAAGTTGCTGTCGACTTGGGTAATGATAACACTTCCTTTGGAAATTGATATCATATATTTTTAATCTAATACTATATTTAATTTGTATAGATCTGGAAGTTGTAGAATTTTGGCTTTTTCAAAAATTCATTAGCATGTTCATTAAAGTTTAGATTATACAGAGTTCTCATGAAGGTTATTGGAAGATATAGTAGTTTATTAATATTATGATTTCTTGTGTTACCCTATATTAAAATGCAATAGTGTAGATGAGAATAAATAATGGAGTTATATAATTACAGTTTAATTCGAAAAGGAAACATGGATCTATAGTGTCTAATAAGACCGATATTTCTGAAAATTATTTTCCTAATGTGTCGTCTTTCTGCTGAGGTCCTGCCATCCTCTCAGACCTTCTACTATGGCATATAAACTGACACGCTCCTGTCAGACCTCTGTGGCAAGCAGCTGCTTGAGGGGGTATTTTATCGACACCTGGGTAAGGCATGGATGTGTGTGTCGTTTTTCTGCTGAGGGCCTGCCATCCTCTCAGACCTTCTACTATGGCATATAAACTGACACGCTCCTGTCAGACCTCTGTGGCAAGCAGCTGCTTGAGGGGGTATTTTATCGACACCTGGGTAAGGCATGGATGTGTGTGTCGTTTTTCTGCTGAGGGCCTGCCATCCTCTCAGACCTTCTACTATGGCATATAAACTGACAAGCTCCTGTCAGACCTCTGTGGCAAGCAGCTGCTTGAGGGGGTATTTTATCGAGCCCCGGGTAAGGCATGGATGTGTGTGTCGTTTTTTGCTGAGGTCCTGCCATCCTCTCAGACCTTCTATGGCATATAAACTAACAGGCTCCTGTCAGACCTCTGTGGCAAGCAGCTGCTTGAGGGGGTATTTATTTATTTATTTACTTATTTAATGTACGTAACGTGTTCATTCCATTTTAAGTTACCGTAAGCCATACTCCTAAGAATTTAATTTTGTTAACTCTTTCGATTGCATTTCCATCAATGCATATTTATCGCAGATAATGATTTGCAGTTTTTACAGTTGGTCAAATGAGATATCTTTAATTTTGCCAATATTTAACCGGAATTAATTTGCTCTAAACCATTTTGCATAAATTTTTAAATCGTTATTAACGATGTCAATTAAGTTATTAATAGTTTTACCTGTATAAAATATACTAGTATCGTCTTCACACAATATCGGAGAAGAATTATTCGAAATGTTAATAATATCATTAACATATAAGAGTTGGGTTGTTTTACCTCTGAGCGGCGCTTTTTTGCACACAATGGGCAAAATGGCCAGGTCACATGGACCCCGAAGGCTCAGAGAAGGTTGGGGGAGGGGACCCACTGGAACAGCTGTTGGGAGACAGATGGTAGCCTCCCGTCAAGGCCATCCAGCGTGTTCTTTAACGTGCACAGAGTATGGCTCTCCCGCACACGGAGCCACGGCTTAACGTCCCATCCGACGGACGGCGGCCTTTCCAAGCCCATCGGTGTCCCCTACTGACCGTGGGCAGGGCGGGGAATTTTGCGGAGATAAATCTCAACGCTTACCCAGCTGAGACTCGAACCTGGGAACTACAGATTACGAGCCTGGCGCGCTACCGACTGAGCCACCCCCGCCCCCTAACATACAAGAGAAAAAGTAATGGCCCTAAATTAGAACCTTGAGGTACACCGCTTTTAAGGCTACATTATAATTATAAGAAACAAACTGTTTTCTGTTGGATAAGTAATTTTGAAACCTTTGTAAACAACGCCCCAAAACCACAATGGTAGAACTTGATAGCATAGTTTCGTGACAGAGTCAAATCCTTTAGATAAGTCTAGAAAAATGCTCATAGTGAATAGCGTGTTTTCAATATTTTTGTACAGAGTTTTATTAAAGCTTTTTCTTTTTCTGTTGAATTCCGAGGCAAAAAAAAACATCGGTTTTTATGTAAAATGTTACAATTAAAAAGAAAATCAAGTATTCTTTTATAGATTATTTTTTTCATGACTTTAGCGAAAGTAGAAAGAGCTGATATTGGTCGGTGATTTGATGCGTCATTTTTATCTCCAGATTTCTAAACAGGTACAGTCGCTCAAAAAAGTATCCGAACACTACGGTTGATTAAAAAATTCAGAAAAAATATCTGGCAACGATTTTTTTTAGAAATTAGTGATCTGGCAACTTTCGTGTCACGTGATTACAGAATTCAGGAAAAATATCTGGAGCGTGTACAGCAACTGTACACGCTCCAGTTACCGTTCACAGCAAACTGGAGCGTGTGCAGTTACTGCGCACGCTCCAGTTTGCTGTGAACGGTAACTGCACACGCTCAATATTTCTGTGAGTGGGCCCACACGATCTAGTATCAAAATAATATGACCACCTACAGTCGCTCAAAAAAGTATCCGAACACTACGGTTGATTACAAAATTCAGAAAAAAAAGAAAAAAATAACGTTGCCAGATATTTTTTCTGAATTCTGTAATCAACCATAGTGTTCGGATACTTTTTTGACCGACTGTACTACATAAGCAATTTTTATTTTATCGGGAACAACACCTTTCGCCATTGAAGCATTTAAAAAATAGGATTTTCCCGATATGAGGAAGGAGATTATGCACAAGGGAATGCGTCTACTCTTTCCAGGTTGAAGATAATCTCTGAAGAGTAATGGGGAAGGCACAGGCTTGGGGGTTGGATTGTTTTACCTCTGAGCGGCACTTTTTTGCACACAATGGGCTAAATGGCCAGGTCACAAGGACCCCGAAGACTCAGAGAAAGTTGGGGGAGGGGACCCACACGAACAGCTGTTGGGAGACAGATGGTAGCCTCCCGTCAAGGCCATCCAGCGTGTTCTTTAACGTGCACATGGTATGGCTCTCCCGCACACGGGGCCACGGCTTAACGTCCCATCCGACGGACGGTGGCTTTTCCAAGCCCATCGGTGTCCTCTACTGACCGTGGGCAGGGCGGGGAATTTTGCGGAGATAAATCTCAACGCTGACCCAGCTGGGACTCGAACCTGGGAACTACAGATTGCGAGCCTGGCGCGCTACCGACTGAGCCACCCCCGCCCAGGCTTGGGGGAGTACACAGTGCAGGGTGATGGTGGGGCGGGCATCGACGACTCGATGGACTTGGGTTGAGCCGTAGCCCCCCAAAGCAACGAACTCCTCCTAGTGTACAGCGAAGTTCACGTGTCTGAATGTTTAACTTCAGTGATGGGCGTGGCGTCCAAGTATGAACTTCGTCGCAAACTTTGTGCCGTAACCGTGTTAACAATTTGGTGTGAACAATTTGTTAAACCTATTGGCTTGGCTACGTCTGTGTTGTGCGTGGATATTTTACGGACTGTGTGGGAACCAGATTGGTGCAAATTGTGATTCTTCTGGGCCCTCGTTAAAGAAAAAGAGGACTTCTGTGGTCATCGGTGACTTTGTGATATATGTGTCGTCAATTATTTGTGCACTACAAACTTTCGTTGTGCGAACATTTGCTTGAACCCTGCAGTTCGATGAACAGTGACTGTCGTTCACGAGGGACGGGTTCGAGTCCCTGGGTGACTGGATTAGAAATTGAGGCAGGGGACTTCTGCCTCGAATTTCTTAAATAGGAGAGGGGGGGGGGTGCGTGTAGGGTGGTTTGAACTGGGACTTGCGCGCGGACCACGAGACCTCCCGGATGTCAGGCAGATTGTCTGTGGCGCATTTATAAATTACACATATCGATGAACACAAAAAATGATATAAACAATTTATCAAATCTTATAAATTATAAACATTTTACTGGGAAATTTACTGGTAGCTCTCACGGCGTACCCCCAAAAACTTTTACCGCCTACCCCAATTTGAGAATCGTCGTTTTTAAATTCTTTTCAATTCTTTTTCAGTCGAAGCAGTTGCAATTATGTAACGTATAAAATATGTTTCACAGTTATATTTATTCGGTTTTCATGTAACTATGTACACTCGCTCAAAAAAGTATACGAACACTATGGTTGATTAGAAAATTCAGAAAAAATATCTGGCAACGATTTTTTTTTAAATTAGTGATCTGGCAACCTTCGTGACACGTTATTGGCTACCCTTTCATTCTTCTCTCCTGTAAAAGGGAGGAAATATGAAAACGATTGTTCCACTATATCTCGGGGCGGGGGTGGCTCAGTCGGTAGCGCGCCAGGCTCGTAATCTGTAGTTCCCAGGTTCGAGTCCCAGCTGGGTCAGCGTTGAGATTTATCTCCGCAAAATTCCCCGCCCTGCCCACGGTCAGTAGGGGACACCGATGGGCTTGGAAAGGCCGCCGTCCGTCGGATGGGACGTTAAGCCGTGGCCCCGTGTGCGGGAGAGCCATACCCTGTGCACGTTAAAGAACACGCTGGATGGCCTTGACGGGAGGCTACCATCTGTCTCCCAACAGCTGTTCCAGTGGGTCCCCTCCCCCAACCTTCTCTGAGCCTTCGGGGTCCATGTGACCTGGCCATTTAGCCCATTGTGTGCAAAAAAGTGCCGCTCAGAGGTAAAACAACACAACCCAACAACAATCCACTATATCTTTCGAACGCGACGAACAAGAATATCAAGTTATGCGTCGAAACAAAGCTTGTGACGTGGCGAGTGGTGTGGGGAACAAAAATATACCACCTTGCTTTTTTACCCCCTAAAAAATGCAAAATGTGAGTCATTTGGGTTGTTTTACCTCTGAGCGGCACTATTTTGCACACCATGGGCTAAATGGCCAGGCCACAAGGACCCCGAAGGTTGGGAGAGGGGACCCACTGGAACAGCTGTTGGGAGACAGATCGTAGCCCCCCGTCAAGGCTATCCAGTGTGTTCTTTAACGTGCACAGGGTATGGCTCTCCCGCACACGGGGCCATGGCTTAACGTACCATCCGACGGACGGCGGCCTTTCCAAGCCCATCGGTGTCCCCTACTGACCGTGGGCAGGGCGGGGAATTTTGCGGAGATAAATCTCAACGCTGACCTAGCTGGGACTCGAACCTGGGAACTACAGATTACGAGCCTGGCGCTCTACCGACTGAGCCACCCCCGCCCCTTCTAGGACGCAGTGGCCTATAGCTACGAATTAGGTGTCAAATGAAAGCTCTATAATGATCGTCGTAACCTATTTCGAATATCCCCTCCATCATTCTGCCCTCTGATAAAAGAGGGGGGGGGGGTATTTTCGCGGGTGTTAGACTTTAAAGAGCCATGTCTCAAATTAAAGCTTGTGAACGTCTTCAATGTCATGGGCTCATCAAACACGACTCCAAAAAGGAGGAAAACTGTAGTCGATGTTTATGAGTCATGTCACAAGGTGTTTTCGTGAAGATGACAAATTCGTTGAACCGGCGTGGTTCCCGAGCATTATTTTAAAAGGTATCAAATTCAGTGTAGATAACAGGTAACTGGGTGGCCGCATGGATCTACAAGAGACTGTATCAATATGTACAACACATTTATTGTTCACAAACTATATATCTATATTTACAAAATATTTACATCGACCTTCCCTAGGGCCTCGAACTGTGCTACAAAATGTAACCGAACAATGGCCCCGGTTGGATACTTTTTCTGTCGCCGACTTTGCCGAAACAGAGTCTGCTTCTCCGTCCCTTCGAAGACAGGACCCAAAACTTATCTCTTTCTTTCTACCCCCCCCCCCCCCCCCCCCCGATAGGGGACCACCTTGTCGTGGTGGTGGTGGTGGGGGGCCTAGGGCCCAGCAACCCGGTCGAAGGCTGTGCCGACCGGATTGGTGTCCCGGTTGGACATAGCCAAGGCATAGCCAATGATGCCGTTGACCGGTCGGAAGGCCGGTTGGATGGTGACGGTGTCCGCGGCCTCAACAATCAGGTGCTCTGGGTGAGCAGTTCGAGGGCTCTGCTGAACGTTCTGAGCCTGCCTAGTAGGCACGAGCCCTCAAAAAGTCTGGGTCTTACTAAGAGTCTCCACCCCGGACGCCGAGCGAACTTGGATCTTTATATCCTTGTTCAAGGCTAACTGGGGAATAGATTAAAGTAAGGTTTCTTCCGGTGGTCAGCTTTCCTTCTATAGGACTGCTGCCATGTGAGGCTGGGGTTGAGGTGCGCCTATAGGGCGTATTCCTTGCCCCCGGCTCTAGATAAGCACGGCTCTTCATAACCAGGTAGTGTCGTGAGATGGAACCGGGAATTGCCGGGTTGCATAAGATCGCAACGAAAGAGATCTCCTTCTTTCTAGTGCTCAATCACGTGGGGTCCTTTGTCTACACAGGGCCAAAAGTGCTGGTCATCGCTACCTGCCAAAGGGTCATATTGATGACCCCTGTGGACCCTCCCCCAACCGGCAGCAAGACACTTTTTTTTCCTGGCACTCGGACGAAGTAACGATCTTCAGCCCGTTACAAGTCATATGTCAAATGAAAGTTTCTAAAGGTAGGTGTTTTTAGTGACAAAGAAAAAATATATAAATTAAAAATTATAAAAAATACTTATCTTCCTATATGGGCCCTGAAAAGTTGAAAATAAACCTAAAGCGTATCAATGGTACAATCAGTTACTGATTTCCACCCTACCTGGGGCGGGGGTGGCTCAGTCGGTAGCGCGCCAGGCTCGTAATCTGTAGTTCCCAGGTTCGAGTCCCAGCTGGGTCAGCGTTGAGATTTATCTCCGAAAAATTCCCCGCTCTGCCCACGGTCAGTAGGGGACACCGATGGGCTTGGAAAGGCAGCCGTCCGTCGGATGGGACGTTAAGCCGTGGCCCCGTGTGCGGGAGAGCCATACCCTGTGCACGTTAAAGAACACGCTGGATGGCCTTGACGGGAGGCTACCATCTGTCTCACAACAGCTGTTCCAGTGGGTCCCCTCCCCCAACCTTCTCTGAGCCTTCAGGGTCCATGTGACCTGGCCATTTAGCTCATGGTGTGCAAAAAAGTGCCGCTCAGAGGTAAAACAACCCACCCGACCTGGGCTAGAGGTTAGTGCACTTGCCTACTGTTCCCGTGGGCATGTCATTAAGTGTACGAGAAGCCAAAAGCTTACAGGTTATCTCAGTTCTTATTTGAAAAAAGTAAATTCGTATTCACTTCAAAGAAAGATAGGTCGCCGATTTACGTACACAACAAGATGCCGGGCGCCCTATCTTCCTTTTGAAGTGAATATGATCTCAGTGACGGAATGCACCATCGATATGCTTTAGGTTCAATATGTACTTTATAGGGGCCATATAGGAAGATAGGTATTTTTTAATTTACTTATACTGTATTTGCATCTTTCGTTTTAAAATTCAAATTCTTTCAGGTTGTATATAATACTGCAAAAAGCATTTAGAGATATTTTTTTCAAGCGGTGCTAAATTTTTGAGAGTTTCTGCTACTGGGCTCGGTACTTCAAATTTTACTCATAAGATGGTCGATTTATACAGATAAAAAAAACTAATTAATTGATTAAAACAATATAAAATACATTTTCAAAAAACTAGCTAATAGTTTTATCGCCTGTCCGTTATATACAACCCAAAAAGTCTGCCTTACTAGAACAGTTGGGTTGGGTTGTTTTACCTCTGAGCGGCACTTTTTTGCACACCATGGGCTAAATGGCCAGGTCACATGGACCCCGAAGGCTCAGAGAAGGTCGGGGGAGGGGACCCACTGGAACAGCTGTTGGGAGACAGATGGTAGCCTGCCGTCAAGGCCATCCAGCGTGTTCTTTAACGTTGGGTTGTTTTACCTCTGAGCGGCACTTTTTTGCACACCATGGGCTAAATGGCCAGGTCACATGGATCCCGAAGGCTCAGAGAAGGTCGGGGGAGGGGACCCACTGGAACAGCTGTTGGGAGACAGATGGTAGCCTCCCGTCAAGGCCATCCAGCGTGTTCTTTAACGTTGGGTTGTTTTACCTCTGAGCGGCACTTTTTTGCACACAATAGGCTAAATGGTCAGGTCACATGGACCCCGAAGGCTCAGAGAAAGTTGGGGGAGGGGACCCACTGGAACAGCTGTTGGGAGATAGATGGTAGCCTCCCGTCAAGGCCATCCAGCGTGTTCTTTAACGTGCACAGGGTATGGCTCTCCCGCACACGGGACCACGGCTTAACGTCCTGTCCGACGGACGGCGGCCTTTCCAAGCCCATCGGTGTCCCCTACTGACCGTGGGCAGGGCGGGGAATTTTGCGGAGATAAATCTCAACGCTGACCCAGCTGGGACTCGAACCTGGGAACTACAGATTACGAGCCTGGCGCGCTACCGACTGAGCCACCCCCGCCCCTTTCATTTGGCATAGAACATATTACGATCGTTTATCCCCCCCCCCCACGCGCCTACCCTCTTGTGATAAAAATTTCGCCCTTCACTTCACGCTTAGAGGTAAAACAACTCAACTTTACGAAATAATAAGCTGAAAAAAATTGGTTTTGCCATGAGTGGGATTCGAACCCACGTCTCCAGGAAACATGCCTGTTATGCTACCACTACACCACCAATGTCTAACTTTTTCTCAGCTGTGTGACTTTATAAACAGACATCTCGTGCACATGGCTTTGAACGATCGTACAACCACATCGAACACCGTAGCTCAACAGTTAGGGTGTGTTGCACATTAATCATTGTCCGCACATACGGTTCGATGTCCATCTGCAGCATCGGAGCATCTTTGCTAGGCGGCCATTGCTTCAGCTACTTTATAAGGTCACACAAGCTAAGAAAAGGTTAGCCATTGGTTGTGTAGTGGTATCATAACAGGCATATTTCCTAGAGACGTGGGGTTCGAATCCCACTCATGGCAAAACCAATTTTTTTCAGCTTATTGTTTCATGAGTTCCATGTCTACAGGTCTTAATCCTGCGACTCTTTACTACAAACTTTCTTTATATATTAGAATATGTGCGACCCAAAACGATATAAGTGAAACAGCAATTAAAGAAAACGGTTGGGTTGTTTTACCTCTGAGCGGCACTTTTTAGCACACCATGAGCTAAATGGCCAGGTCACATGGACCCCGAAGGCTCAGAGAAGGTTGGGGGAGGGGACCCACTGGAACACTGTTGGGAGACAGATGGTAGCCTCCCGTCAAGGCCATCCAGCGTGTTCTTTAACGTGCACAGGGTATGGCTCACGCGCATACGGGACCACGGCTTAACGTTCCATCCGATGGAAGGCGGCCTTTCCAAGCCCATTGGTGGTCCCTACTGACCATAGGCAGGGTAAGGAGTTACTGGACATGAATAAGGATGCAAATTAATTGCATAAGACATGGAATCTCATGACCAAATGAAGTCCTCTACTTCCCTCTATGGTTTTGAAAATCAGAGGACTAAAGCAAAAGATTTTCCTTTATACCCTGCTGGCCATTAAAAGTGCAACATCAGGAAGAACACATCAAATTGTCCCGAATTATACAAGATGGGTAGCCCATGGGAGATCATGTAAATGATTCAAAGTGCAGCACATATGCACATCATGTGTGACAGTAACGCCCCCTGGAAGTGGTATAAGAGGAGATTACGAAGAGCCGCTGTAAAGCACTGGAATTGCGTTTGCTTGCAGTTCTTGTGCACTAAAGGATTAAGTATGTCCCCATCGAAGAACACGGCATCCATATGACCAGGTTTCCGACTTTGATCGAGGGAGAATTGTGGGTTTACAGGAAGGTGGTTTATCGTGCCGAGACATTGGTGCTCGTGTTGGTTGGAATGCTGCCACAGTGATGAGAATATGGCGTCAGTGGGTAGAGGTGGAACGAACTCACTGACCTGAGGGATCTCAACGGCCCTGTCACACAAACGAACGAGAGGACAGACATCTCGTGCGCATGGCTGTGAATGATCGTACAGCCACATCAAACACCTTAGCTCAACAGTTAGAGAGTGTTGCACATCAACCAGTGTCCGCATGTGCGGTTCGATGTCATCTGCAGCATCGGGGCATCTTTGCTAGGCAGCCATTGCTTCAGCTACCATTGACTCTACAACAACGGGGGCGGGGGTAGCTCAGTCGGTAGCGCGCCAGGCTCCTAATCTGTAGTTCCCAGGTTCGAGGCCCAGTTGAGTCAGCGTTGAGATTTATCCCCGCAAAATTCCCTGCTCTGCCCACGGTTAGTAGGGGACACCGATGGGCTTGGAAAGGCCCCCGTCCGTCGGATGGGACGTTAAGCCGTGGCCCCGTGTGCGAGAGAGCCATACCCAGTGCACGTTAAAGAACACGCTGGATGGCCTTGACGGGAGGCTACCATCTGTTTCCCAACAGCTGTTCCAGTGGGTCCCTCCCCCAACCTTCTCTGAGCCTTCGGGGTCCATGTGACCTGGCCATTTAGCCCATGGTGTGCAAAAAAGTGCCGCTCAGAGATAAAACAACCCAACAACGACTCTACAACATAGATGTATGCGACTGCAATGGTACCAAGAACGTCGCAAATGGATGTGCGAATGGCATTGCATCGTCTTTTCTGATGAATCCCGCATCATTATGCAGCACCATGATGGATGAATCCATATCTGGCAGCTAGTACTGTGGCGACAGGCTCAGTGAGACATGCATGATGTAGCACCATACAGGTTCAGCCCTTGGCGTTTTGGTATGGGGTGCCATTCGACTCCACTCACACATGCACCTGGTATGCATTACTGGTACTTTGAACAGCCAGTGTTACATCACTGAGGAGTTGGAGCCTGTGGTCGAACCTTATCTTCAGGAGCTCTCTGGCGCCATTTTCCAACAGGACAAATGCCCGACCACATGTGATATGCATCGTCCAATAATTCCTGGATAGTCACCATGTGACACTTCTGCCTTCGCCTGTGCATTCACCGGATCTGTCCCCAATTGAACATGTCTGGTCCATGATCTCAGGACGACTAGCACACCAGACATCGGCAGCTGCTACTACAGATGAACTTCGGCTATGTATCGAAACTGCAAAGACTGACATTCCTCAAACACACATTCGACGCCTCATCCTCTCAATGGCGGACCGTGTAACAGCGGCCCGGCATTCATGGTGGCTACATGCTGGCTACACAAGATACTGATTTCTTTGTATTCCACAAGTATTGTAATCATTTGATCCTTGTAACATAAGCTATGTATTCACTAAATATGGGGGCGGGGGTGGCTCAGTCGGTAGCGCGCCAGGCTCATAATCTGTAGTTCCCAGGTTCGAGTCCCAGTTGGGTCAGCGTTGAGATTTATCTCCGCAAAATTCCCCGCTCTGCCCACGGTCAATAGGGGACACCGATGGGCTTGGAAAGGCCGACGTCCGTCGGATGGGACGTTAATCCGTGGCTCCGTGTGCGGGAGAGCCATACCCTGTGCACGTTAAAGAACACGCTGGATGGCCTTGACGGGAGGCTACCATCTGTCTCCCAACAGCTGTTCCAGTGGGTCCCCTCCCCCAACCTTCTCTGAGCCTTCGGGGTCCATGTGACCTGGCCATTTAGCCCATGGTGTGCAAAAAAGTGCCGCTTAGAGGTAAAACAACCCAACCCACTAAATATAAATTTGATATCTCTTGTCTTTCCTGGTGTTGCACTTTTAATGTCCAGCAGTGTAAAATAAATATTAAGAGATTAAACAGGATTTCCCTTTAGAAATACGCTGCCTTCAATAAGGAATTTGCATTTTGAAGAGGACGGCAAACAAAAAAAAAATGGTTCCTTCATTCCCTGAATGTATCTCCAGATCTCATCACTGATGAAGTAAAAACATCGATTTAATAGCAGGTGCAGTTCGATGCTTCAGGTTCTGTGCTGCTGAACTGGATGATGACAAAAAAGTACGTCAACAGGACACTGCAGAGCTGCAAAGAGAATAAGTCAGCTGATTAGGAAAATAACAAAGTATGAGCTTTATCATTCAGAAAGAAATGTTTTATTTATTACTTTATTTAAACGGGGCTAGTGGCTTTAATCCCGGTAGAAGCTTTTGCACTGCACATCCTGCTTGGTCACAAGAGAGAGGTGGGGCGGGGGTGGCTCAGTCGGTAGCGCGCCAGGCTCGGAATCTGTAGTTCCCAGGTTCGAGCCCCAGCTGAGTCAGCGTTGAGATTTATCTCCGCAAAATTCCCCGCCCTGCCCACGGTCAGTAGGGGACACCGATGGGCTTGGAAAGGCCGCTGTCCGTCGGATGGGACGTTAAGCCATGTCCCCGTGTGTGGAGAGCCATACCCTGTGCACGTTAAAGAACACGTTGGATGCCCTTGACAGGAGGCTACCATCTGTCTCCCAATAGCTGTTCCAGTGGGTTCCCTCCCCCAATCTTCTCTGAGCCTTCGGGGTCCATGTGACCTGGCCATTTAGCCCATGGTGTGCAAAAGTGCCGCTCAGAGGTAAAACAACCCAACCCTGGTCACAAGAATTCCAAGACTATGATCAGAATGCGTTATGGTGATCCAAAATCCACTAGATGCGGATGAAAACTTCCTTTCAAAGATATTGAATTTTCTTTTTATGAAGCCCAGATCGATAGGACGTGAATTTGTTACACAGTGTATCTTTTTTGGAAAGAAGATGAAGATCAGCTGCTAAGGTAATACCTTTGTTTGGGATTATGTGGATTGTTCATACAGCGAATTCTTTTGGCGATAGAGTATATAGCATATCCCTTTGGGAAACAAGGTAGGTATCGTCTTCATAACAAGTCCTTCTTGGGCATAGGATGGGATCGTTTCAATGTCTCCTGCAAGCTTCGCGCAGCTCTTAACGCTTTCCGCCAT
Organism: Ryuthela nishihirai; assembly: GCA_038380435.1. NCBI lineage: Eukaryota > Metazoa > Arthropoda > Arachnida > Araneae > Heptathelidae > Ryuthela > Ryuthela nishihirai. Next base: position 9,880,827 of record JAWZYU010000016.1, on the reverse strand, counting down.
TCTCCATGCACGAAAGTTGGGTTGTTTGGGTTGTTTTACCTCTGAGCGGCACTTTTTGCACACCATGGACTAAATGGCCAGGTCACATGGACCCCGAAGGCTCAGAGAAGGTTGGGGGAGGGGACCCACTGGAACAGCTGTTGGGAAACAGATGGTAGCCTCCCGTCAAGGCCATCCAGCCTGTTCTTTAACGTGCACAGGTATGGCTCTCCCGCATACGGGGCCATGGCTTAACTTATCAAACGACGGGCGGCTGCCTTTCCAAGCCCATCGGTGTTCCCTACTGACCGTGGGCAGGGCGGGGAATTTTGCGGAGATAAATCTCAACGCTGACAAAGCTGGAACTCGAACCTGGGAACTGCAGATTACGAGCCTGGCACGCTACCGACTGAGCCAACCCCGACCCGTGAATGCTGGTGTTGACTGATAGGAGTGAGTTAGAAGACAAAACCATCTTCTACGCAAGATAGCAACTTGTAATGGTGAACTTTAAAAAATTCTACGGTCATCTGTAGACACTAGGCATTTTACATGAGAATATTTTCCTCCTAGAATTTGCTGAATAAAATTATTGGCAGGGCCTTACACATCTTTACTCCTCAACAATCCCACAAGAGCTAATCCTCTCTGCCGTGATTTTTCTCTTTGAAGGCAGTGCAATTCCCAGCACTCAGGGGACATTGATCACTTACGTCTAGTTTTGATTCCCAAGAATAAAAGAGCCAAAGCCAGATCTGATCCAATCGATCGCCTTCGCTCAGGGTAGGGGCGGGGGTGGCTCAGTCGGTAGCGCGCCAGGCTCGTAATCTGTAGTTCCCAGGTTCGAGTTCCACGCCCTGCCCACGGTCAGTAGGGGACACCAATGGGCTTGGAAAGGCCGCCGTCCGTCGGATGGGACGTTAAGCCGTGGCCCCGTGTGCGGGAGAGCCATACACGTTAAAGAACACGCTGGATGGCCTTGACGGGAGGCTACCATCTGTCTCCCAACAGCTGTTCCAGTGGGTCCCCTCCCCCAACCTTCTCTGAGCCTTCGGGGTCCTTGTGGCATGGCCATTTAGCCCATGGTGTGCAAAAAAGTGCCGCTCAGAGGTAAAACAACCCAACGTTAAAGAACACGCTGGATGGCCTTGACGGGAGGCTACCATCTGTCTCCCAACAGCTGTTCCAGTGGGTCCCCTCCCCCAACTTCTCTGAGCCTTCGGGGTCCTTGTGACCTGGCCATTTAGCCCATGGTGTGCAAAAAAGTGCCGCTCAGAGGTAAGAAAACCTAACTTCTGTTCGTAATTATCCTATACGAGTGGAAGAAACAAAGCTTACGTTGAGGATTCCTTTCTTTGTGATCACGTACAAATCAAAGCACGTGAATCCGATGATAGGTCCTGCGAGGCGTTGGAAAAAACAGGAAAGCTGAAATGATAAAGCGAAGAAATTGTTTAATAAAAATTAAAATATGGAAATAGCAGTGACTTAGCGTGAGTGGCAATTCCGGAGAAGTCAGTTCCGAGACTGCGCAGTTCGAAGTTTCATGACGAACAACACTTAATGATACCTGACATGAAGATTCATGAAGAAATACGATGATTCTCAAAATGCTATTTACCACTTTAGGATACACCTTATTATCATGCCATTCATTCCCATGAAATTTAATAAATATTAAAATAACTTAATTTCTTCGAAACGTTCTTTATTTCAGCAATTTTATTAGCCTGAACTTTGATTTCTGCATGGAAAAATTGTCTTTGGTTATTCAAAGTATTGAATGAGTCAGGGTTGGGTTGTTTTACCTCTGAGCGGCACTTTTTTGCACACCATGGGCTAAATGGCCAGGTCACATGGACACCGAAGGCTCAGAGAAGGTTGGGGGAGGGAAACCCACTGGAACAGCTGTTGGGAGACAGATGGTAGCCTCCCGTCAAGGCCATCCAGCGTGTTCTTTAACGTGCACGGGGTATGGCTCTCCCGCACACTGGACCACGGCTTAACGTCCCATCCGACGGACGGCGGCCTTTCCAAGCCCGTCGGTGTCCCCTACTGACCGTGGGCAGGGCGGGGAATTTTGCGGAGATAAATCTCAACGCTGACCCAGCTGGGACTCGAACCTGGGAACTACAGATTACGAGCCTGGCGCGCTACCGACTGAGTCACCCCCGCCCCCGAATGAGTCAGGGATTTCCTCAACCTTTTTATTGCGCGCCAGGCTCGTAATCTGCAGTTCCCAGGTTCGAGTCCCAGCTGGGTCAGCGTTGAGATTTATCTCCGCAAAATTCCCCGCTCTGCCCACGGTCAGTAGGGGACACCGATGGGCTTGGAAAGGCCGCCGTCCGTCCGGACGTTAAGCCGTGGTCCAGTGTGCGCCAGGCTCGTAATCTGCAGTTCCCAGGTTCGAGTCCCAGCTGGGTCAGCGTTGAGATTTATCTCCGCAAAATTCCCCGCCCTGCCCACGGTCAGTAGGGGACACCGATGGGCTTGGAAAGGCCGCCGTCCGTCCGGACGTTAAGCCGTGGTCCAGTGTGCGGGAGAGCCATACCCTGTGCACGTTAAAGAACACGCTGGATGGCCTTGACGGGAGACTACCATCTGTCTCCCAACAGCTGTTCCAGTGGGTCCCCTCCCCCAACCTTCTCTGAGCCTTCGGGGTCCATGTGACCTGGCCATTTAGCCCATGGTGTGCAAAAAAGTGCCGCTCAGAGGTAAAACAACCCAACGTTAAAGAACACGTTGGATGGCCTTGACGGGAGGCTACCATCTGTCTCCCAACAGCTGTTCCAGTGGGTCCCCTCCCCCAACCTTCTCTGAGCCTTCGGGGTCCATGTGACCTGGCCATTTAGCCCATGGTGTGCAAAAAAGTGCCGCTCATAGGTAAAACAACCCCCCCCCCCCCTAGATATCCGGGCCTGTTATCAACAATTTGCAATCTGTTTCTGTGATATCTGACGAAGCGTCCACTGCACAATCAAATAGTCGCTCTCCCCTCAACAATTGCCTCTCACGCTATATTACTTCGAAATAGTAAGATGTTACTTTATGAGTATTATGACTCAGATTTCTTTAGCTATAAAGTCCTTATTCAATACTCATTAAATAAAAATAAAATAAATACCCCCTCAAGCAGCTGTTGCCACAGAGGTCTGACAGGAGCCTGTCAGTTTATATGCCAGAGTAGAAGGTCTGTGAGGATGGCAGGTCCTCAGCAGAAAAAACGACAAGAACATCCATACCTTAACTTCGGGGCTCGAACCCAGGTCCCTTAGATCAGTAGCCAAGTGCGCTAACCACTCGGCCACGGGACGGCAAATACTCATTAAAATGTTAAAATTAATTAAGTTGTTCTCTTTTAACACTATATTTTCTTTTATATGTGTGTTTTTTTTTCTGATTGGGTTACATCACTACCATTTTTCAGTAAACATTAATAGAGTAAATCTATCAGCTCTCCCGCTGTAAGATAAAAATATATTGACAGATGTGCAATTAAAAATCTATCACATTTGTTCAACAAACAGAAACTGCAGATGCAGTATACATTGCAAAGCCTTGCTCCTGTGCTCACATTGCTAATGAACATGACATTTTATGGTTTAAATCAATGTTTCCCAAAGTGGGCAATACCGCCCCCTGGGGGGCACCGGAACGATGCAGGGGGCCGGTAGTAGTCTCGGGTGCAATTGGTGGGCGGTAGAAGCATAAAGAAAGAAGGGAAGATAAGAAATTTTTGAAAAACTGTTCGTACATGTTTCATCTGTTGTGTGGGGCGGGGGTGGCTCAGTCGGTAGCGCGCCAGGCTCGTAATCTGTATTTCCCAGGTTCGAGTCCCAGCTGGGTCAGCGTTGAGATTTATCTCCGCAATATTCCCCGCCCTGCCCACGGTCAGTAAGGGACACCGATGGGCTTGGAAAGGCAGTCGTCCGTCGGATGGGACGTTAAGCCGTGGCCCCGTATGTGGGAGAGCCATACCCTGTGCACATTAAAGAACACGCTGGATGGCCTTGACGGGAGACTACCATCTGTCTCCCAACAGCTGTTCCAGTGGGTCCCCGAAGGCTCAGAGTAGGTTGGGGGAGGGGACCACTGGAACAGCTGTTGGGAGACAGATGGTAGCCTCCCGTCAAGGCCATCTAGCGTGTTCTTTAACGTGCACAGGGTATGGCTCTCCAGCACACGGGGCTACGGCTTAACGCCCCATCCGACGGACGGCGGCTTTTCCAAGCCCATCGGTGTCCCCTACTGACCGTGGGCAGGTCACAAGGACCCCGAAGGTTCAGAGAAGGTTGGGGGAGGGGACCCACTAGAAAACTGTTGAGAGACAGATGGTAGCCTCCCGTCAAGGCCATTCAGCGTGTTCTTTAACGTGCACCCGGGGTCACGGCTTAACGTCCCATCCGACGGAGCTCGGCCTTTCCAAGCCCATCGGTGTTCCCTACTGACTGTGAGCAGGGTGGGGAGTTTCACGGAGATAAATCTCAACGCCGACCCAGCTGGGACTCGAACCTGGGAACTGCAGATTACGAGCCTGGCGCGCTACAGACTGAGCCACCCCCGTCCCTTTTTCACACGGGACACTGCCTGATGATGGACGGATAGCTAATAGAAGGCAGTCTTTCGAAGTCCATCGGGTTCGCATTTCTCACCAAATGCGGAGCGGGAATTAACAAAGAAAACCTAAACCCAGGTTCAAAGGTGAGTCGAGATTTCTGTATCATTTATTACAGCAACAGGCTCAGTCAGTAGCGCTCTAGACTCTTAATCTGATATTACCAGGCTCGAGTCCCAGCTATGCCGGCTATATATTTATCTGCGTTTACCCATTGCCCTACCCTCGGTAAGATAGGGGACATAGACGGGCTTGAAAAGATCACCATCCGTCGGATGGGACATTAAGCCGTGGCCCCCTTCTGCGAATGTTAAAGAACATGTTGGATAGGCTTGATGGGGAAACTTCCGTCTCTTAACAGCTATCGAGTTGATTCCTTAACAAACTCAGACCCTTTAGAACATTGTGTGCACAAAACTGCCCATTAAGAACATTGTGTGCACAGAAACCCATTTAATGTAAACCCATTTAGAACATTGTGTGCACAAAACTGCCCATTAAGAACATTGTGTGCACAAAAAGCCATTTAATGTAAACCCATTTAGAACATTGTGTGCACAAAACTGCCCATTAAGAACATTGTGTGCACAGAAACCCATTTAATGTAAACCCATTTAGAACATTGTGTGCACAAAACTGCCCATTAAGAACATTGTGTGCACAAAAAGCCATTTAATGTAAACCCATTTAGAACATTGTGTGCACAAAACTGCCCATTAAGAACATTGTGTGCACAGAAACCCATTTAATGTAAACCCATTTAGAACATTGTGTGCACAAAACTGCCCATTAAGAACATTGTGTGCACAAAAAGCCATTTAATGTAAACCCATTTAGAACATTGTGTGCACAAAACTGCCGCTGAAAGTCAAAATAACCACACCTCCGTGATAAGTCGGCTGCTTGAGGAGACATTGTTTCTTCAACTTTTACTGAATCTGAAATATCGCGTGACTTTTCAACTTACCTGATTACGAGCAGCGAATTTCGGAAACAGATATGTTCCGTACATGGCAGCATGCATGTTCTCCACCTGAAATAACGAAAGGTTGTTTTAAAACTTTTGTTACATCAGTATTATTACATTTGTCTACAGGGGAGGGGGTGGCTCAGTCGGTAGCGCTCCAGGCTCGTAATCTGTAGTTCCCAGGTTCGAGTCCCAGCTGGGTCAGCGTTGAGATTTTTCTCCGCAAAATTCCTCGCCCTGGTCAGTTGGGGACACCGATGGGCTTGGAAAGACCGCCGTCCGTCGGATGGGACGTTAAGCCGTGGCCCCGTGTGTGGGAGAGCCATACCCTGTGCACGTTAAAGAACACGCTGGATGGCCTTGACGGGAGGCTACCATCTGTCTCCCAACAGCTATTCCAGTGGGTCCCCTCCCCCAACCTTCTCTGAGCCTTCGGGGTCCATGTGACCTGGCCATTTAGCCCATGATGTGCAAAAAAGTGCCGCTCAGAGGTAAAACAACCCAACATTTCTCTACCACTGCAACTGCCATTAAAAACTAGGAAATTTCACCCTGAATTTCAACGGATCCTTGAAGAGGAAAAAAAATGGTTTTAAACTCGAACTGAGTTTCTAACACAGGCTATGGAATTTTTAACGCAACACGAGATGGCCAAGGGTACAAGTGGCTGGATTGAACCGGAACACATCAGAATGTCATTTAATTTTTCTCAGAAATTATCTTCACCAAATGGGGGCGGGGGGTGGCTCAGTCGGTAGCGCGTCAGGCTCGTAATCTGTAGTTCCCAGGTTCGAGTCCCACCTGGGCCAGCGTTGAGATTTATCTCCGCAAAACTCCCTGCCCTCTGTCAGAAGGGTAGTCCGATGGGCTTGGAAAGGACGTCGTCCGTCGGATGGGACGTTAAGCCGTGGCCCCGTGTGCGGGAGAGCCACACCCTGTGCACGTTAAAGAAAACGCTGGATGGCCTTGACGGGAGGCTACCATCTGTCTCCTAACAGCTATTCCAGTGGGTCCCCTCCCCCAACCTTCTCTGAGCCTTCGGGGTCCATGTGACCTGGCCATTTAGCCCATGGTGTGCAAAAAAGTGCCGCTCAGAGGTAAAACAACCCAACTTCACCAAATGGTATACTATCTCCTCAATCCATCTCCATCGACGCTCTCTTGAGAAATATTCTTGCAAAAACAATGTATCAAGTATGTTTATTACTTCCTCCCCCCACCATCAGATCTGATTTCTTAAATTTTCTAAATCCTTCCCCTCCCCCCTCCTCTCTAGACATGGCCCTGGTTCAGATGGGTTGGGTTGTTTTACCTCTGAGCGGCACTTTTTTGCACACCATGGGCTAAATGGCCAGGTCACAAGGACCCCGAAGGCTCAGAGAAGGTTGGGGGAGGGGATCCACTGGAACAGCTGTTGGGAGACAGATGGTAGCCTCCCGTCAAGGCCATCCAGCGTGTTCTTTAACGTGCACAGGATATGGCTCTCCCGTACACGGGACCACGGCTTAACGTCCCATCCGACGGACGGCAGCCTTTCCAAGCCCATCGGTGTCCCGTACTGACCGTGGGCAGGGCGGGGAATTTTGCGGAGATAAATCTCAACGCTGGCCCAGCTTAGACTCGATCCTGGGAACTACAGATTACGAGCCTGGCGCGCTACCGACTGAGCCACCCCCGCCCCCCTGGCTCAGATGAAATAATCACATGAAAATGAATGAGATATCAGGAACAAATTAAGATTTTTATAATAGAAATAAATAGAGATAAATGCAAAATAAAGTTTCTTATACTATTAATCTTATAACCTTTTTTTACATATCATTGGGAGCCCGTGTATTAAGTTTAATGCACCATTCGCACCAATGTTCGAGATGTCAGTATGCTATTTAGTGAAACCCCTTTCCGAACCTACGCTCTGATGTTTATGATCCTTGTGACCTGGTAGTTTAGACTCTATATTCAGTAAAAACTGCTTCTTGAAAACAAAGCAACTGAACCTAATTCTAAACCAGATCCATAACTGACCCGAGAAGCTGCCACCAAAAAAATACTATTACAGACAAGTGGCCGCTTAAGGAATGAAATTTACTTTGTTAAAAAATAAAGTTATGCTATTAATCATCACTATTAATAAAGGAATAGGTTTTATGCAGCACAATATCATAGCAAAAATAAAAGACCAAATAATGAGACCGAAGTTGCGGGACCCTCGGCATAACTTTTTCCAAATAATTATTTACAGGTAATCTATGTATTTATTAGGGAAAAATAAGCTTATTTTGGACAAACAAAATTATGCAAGTAATAGAAACCAAATTCATACACTTTTTTTCGCACGTTTTTACAGGAAATTTTGTATTAGAACAGCATACAATTAGCTAAATTTAAAGTGCAAAAAATTATATATTAAGTTCTGATCAGCATTTTTTTCACAAATAGTGAAAATAATTTTTCTCCAAAAATTTAAACCTGAAATTTAGGTACATCAGAATAGTTGATTGCCAAGACTTTTTTTTTTTGCTTTACAATTGGCCATCTTACAAAAAAGATTGTAAAACTGTTCTAAACGGTTTAGAAAATGTTGAAATGACTTACCGCAGTAGGAATAGTTGCTGCAGATAAGCAAATACACATAAGTGTTGCAAGACTAGCAAATGCTGTGATCACGGTTACCAGGGAGCTCCAGTCCCAGATTAAAATAGAATGCATCTCCCAGACATAATAACAAGCCGGGAGAATATACAACACATGAGAGGCAAATATGTAAAGTCGAAAGTAGCTGTCGAGACCTCTGACCACATTCGACAGAGCATGGAACTCTTTGTGAAGACAATGGACAGCCTTCTCTTGAAATCTTTGGTCGAATTCCTCAGAAGCAAGTCTCACGCATCTCATCTGAATGCTCTCCACTTTGCTGCGGATCAATCTATTGATGCAAACCAAAAAAACTTGACACATGATCCATGAGACAATGTTGTACATTCTTGCGATCACTTTCAGCGATTTAAGAGCCACTTCGATCCCATTCGACACTGGGTCGAGACTAGAAGAAAAGAAGAAGAAAGAAATGCTGAAGGTCACTGCTGCAACCAAACCTAGAGTGACATCTCGCAATTGGCGTTTCTTCTCCAGACGAAAACTTTTCTGGCTACGTTTGGTTTTTTCCCACTCTGTGTAAATACTTTCCATGAATTTCCTGTTGTTCCAGGCCAGAAAGAAGATGGACAAAGACACTGCCGAGTGAAGAATCCATCCTAAGAAACAAGCTGTTTTTAAGAACTGACTTAAGGAGGCATTAAAGAAGGATGTTTTCCTACTTCTGTAGCAGAAGTGACAAAAATATAACCAAACGAGGAGAACTACAAAAAGATTGTAAAGTTTCCAAAAGATATAAGGAAGTCTGTTTCGAATTCCTCTCCTTTTTAGTTCTGGTTCAGTCTCGTGATAAATACCAAACACTTTCAATACCAAAAGAACTGTGCTCAAATCTTCTAGAAATCGTGGTTTTTTAGTAGTTGTTGGTAAAGTTGCTAGATTCATCTGTAACCTGAATACGATGCCTAGTTGCTTGGTTATGTAAAGGAAAGAAAATGAGACTTTTTTCCAGTTTCCTATGCTTAACCAAGTAAGCCTTTTCGTTACAATGAATAATATTTACAGTCGTGCATGTTGTGTTTTTACAACCTTCGCGCGCAGATGTTCTAACATCGTAAGTAAAACAATGAATGTTTTCACCCCGTTTCAGTAACCAGGCAACTCAATCAATCGCCATCTTGAATTTCCAGTCGAATACTAGTGCGCATGCGTATGTCTACACAATCAATTTAACCTGACAACGGGACATGCAATTAATATTAAAGAAGTGCTTTTGAAAGTTCTGCTAAAAAATTGTTTTAAGAAAAAGATATATTTTTCTTCGTAATAGTAACTCTTTGTGACTAAATATAAATAACTGGTCTTAATTCACCCATTTTAAAAAGATTCTTGGGTTTTAAACGTGTGATACGTTTTCCTCAGAAGAAAATGGACGAACTGAATTTAGAGAAAAATATTTATTTTTAAGAGTAATAATGAATATTAGCTAGCTAACCCTAATAAATGGCTAAAATGGTAATCTTAGGGTTGGATTGTTTTACCTCTGAGCGGTACCTTTTTTGCACACCATGGGCTAAATGGCCAGGTCACAAGGACCCTGAAGACTCAGAGAAGGTTGAGGGAGGGGACCCACTGGAAAAGCTGTTGGGAGACAGATGGTAGCCTACCGTGAGTGTGTTCCAGCGTGTTCTTTAATGGCTTAACGTCCCATCCTACGGACTGCGGACCTTTCCAAGCTCATCGGTGTCCCCTGCTGACCGTGGGCAGGGCGGGGAGTTTTGCGGAGATAAATCTCCACGCTGACCCAGCTGGGACTCGAACCTGGGAACTGCAGATTACGAGCCTGGCGCACTACCGAATGAATAATAAAACCAACAAGGATGTGGCATGGAAGAAAACAGACTGAAGCACTCCATTCTGAAGAAAAATGTCTGAACGTCAATAGCGCAGACTTTTAGTCTATCCAATTGGTCCTCAAGCTACACCATTCGTGACTTGGTATAGTCTTCTACTCCATTGACGTCATATAACACGGAATTCTCCCAGAATTTGGCCAAAAGCAGAAAATTGAAACTCTTGACAGGTAGTCTGAAGACCTAAGTAGACTTCTATTGAAACTCTCGGTAAAGATCATTAACTAGGATTCAGTATCTTTTTATGCGGTTTTGAACTTATGAGGTGCGCATATTTCATGCATCTGTTTTTTTTTCATCCAGTACAACAAGCATTATTCAGCCATTAGATCAAGGCATAATTGCTACTTTTAAAAAATATTACGTTAAGCGCACTTATCAATTTATATTGAATAAACTAGAAAATGAGTCATTAACAGTAACTGACGTTTGAAAAAAAATTTCTATTTTGGACTGTTTAAATCATGTTGCATCTGCTATCGCTGAAATAAGACCACAAACTTTAAATGCCTGCTGGAAAGCAACTTGCCGTCCCGTGGCCGAGTGGTTAGCGCACCTGGCTACTGAACTAAGGGACCTGGGTTCGAGTCTCGGATAAGGCATGGACGTTTGTGTTGTTTTTCTGCTGAGGTCCTGCCATCCTCACAGACCTTCTACTATGGCATATAAACTGATAGGCTCCTGTCAGACCTCTGTGGCAAGCAGCTGCTTGAGGGGGTATTTATTTTTTTTTATTTGGAAAGCAACTAGGCCTGGATGTGTTGCAAACAATGAAACCAATCAAGCATCGACATTATCAACTGAAATCATTAATTTGGCACATGAAATTGGTGGAGAAGGTTTTGATACCTTTAGCAAGAATGATATCGACGAATTGCTTGTGGATAATGCCTTAAGTGACGATGATATTATTGAGATGACTTTAGATATTGTCGAAGAACCAGAAAACGATGATGAAGCGGAAGAAGAACCTGTCCCCTTCACTGCAAATATAATTCGAGAAGGTCTTCAACTTTGTAATAAATTGGAAAATCATTTTTTTGTTAATGACACAAATTCTGAACGAGCCTTCAAATTCCAACGTGAGCTGAAGAATTGTATGTCTGGATATCGCGAACTGCATAAGAAATTAGTACAATCATCAACGCAAAGTTTAATCACTGATTACATTATCAGAGGACAAAAATCAACACAGAACGAGCGTGAAGTTGACGCTAAATCTATTCGTGAAGAACCATTATCTTTACCATGCAGATCTGATGCGCTGATTTTTCTCTTCTAGTGATGATTTCGCACCAGTTCAAAAACGCTGCCGAGTATTGTCAGGGTTGGGTTGGGTTGTTTTACCTCTGAGCGGCACTTCTTTGCACACCATGGGCTAAATGGCCAGGCCACAAGGACCCCGAAGGCTCAGAGAAGGTTGGGGGAGGGGACCCACTGGAACAGCTGTTGGGAGACAGATGATAGCCTCCCGTCAAGGCCATCCAGCGTGTTCTTTAATGTGCACAGGGTATGGCTCTCCCACACATGGGGCCACGGCTTAACGTCCCATCCGACGGACGGCGGCGTTTACAAGCCCATCGGTGTCCCCTACTGACCGTGGGCAGGGCGGGGAATTTTGCGGAGATAAATCTCAACGCTGACCCAGCTGGGACTCGAACCTGGGAACTACAGATTACGAGCCTGCAGCGCTACCAACTGAGCCACCCCCGCCCCGAGTGTTGTCAGATAGTGACGATAATTCTGATGAAAAAATGTAAAAAGAATTATTATTTTTCAATAAAATTAAATGATACAATTTTAAAACAAACCTTTTTTTAAGTTTTATATCAATTTCTTTTAGATTTTCGAACCAATTTTCCTCACTTTTTTTAGTCATTCTTATTTTCCTGACTTTTCATAAATTTTTTATGCGATTTTCGGTTTATTTTAACTCATTGCATTGGTTTTATGCGGTTTTAGAAAATTATGGAACGTATCCCTAATTTTGCAACGTAAGATATGTCTTTTTTCTGTGCGACTTTTTTATGTGCGGTTTTCTGTGGAACGTATCTACCCCATAAAAAGAGACACGAGTGTTTATGAAATATACACACCTGCTTTCAGATCCCATTTGATCATTGTCTGATTAATGATAGCAAACCACTGCTAAGTTCAGTTTTTCTCAGATTCTCTTGATTGATGGTAGCACAATTTGCTTTAGTCGATAGTGCCCAATGCTCGTGAGGGGCGGGGATGGCTCAGTCGGTAGCACGCCAGGCTCGTAATTTGTAGTTCCCAGGTTCGAGTCCCAGCTGGATCAGCGTTGAGATTTATCTCCGCAAAATTCCCCGCCCTGCCCACGGTCAGTAGGGGACACCGATGGGCTTGGAAAGGCCGCCGTCCGTCGGATGGGACGTTAAGCCGTGGCCCCGTGTGCGGGAGAGCCATACCCTGTGCACGTTAAAGAACACGCTGGATGGCCTTGACGGGAAGCTACCATCTGTCTCCGATCATTTGTTCCAGTGGGTCCTCTCCCCAACCTTCTCTGAGCCTTCGGGGTCCATGTGACCTGGCCATTTAGCCCATGGTGTGCAAAAAAGTGCCGCTCAGAGGTAAAACAACCCAATGCTCGTAACCAGATGATCCGAGGTTCGATTCTCTTATGTGCTTGCACTTGAGATTTTCTCCGCTAACCTTCTTTCTGCTCTCGGTGAGAAAAGGGTTACTGATGGGTATAATAAGGTTGCCATACGTCAGAGAGGACATTAATCCGTGTCTTCATGTACAGGAAAATCATACCTTATTGACGCTAAAGAAAACTCTGGATTGGCTTTGATGGGAAGCTTACGACCTGATCATTAGCATACTCTGTGCAATAAGTGCCACTCAGAGACTCTTGGGTTACATCGTAATAACTGTTTTGCATGCAGGAAAATGTTTCTGTCGTGTCAAAGAATTCAGCGAGGTATATTGTCTCAGGCAGTGGTTCTCAACCTTTCATGCTTCACGTACCCCCTGGAAATGTGTATGTAACTGGCGTACCCTTGTATAGATAGATAAAACTATAGTTATAGTATAACAATGAGAATAAAATAAAACATATATATCAATGGTTCTCAACCTTTCATGCTTCACGTACCCCCTGGAAATGTGTATGTAACTGGCGTACCCCTTGTATAGATAGATAAAACTATAGTTATAGTATAACAATGGGAATAAAATAAAACATATATATCAGTGGTTCTCAACCTTTCATGCTTCACGTACCCCCTGGAAATGTGTATGTAACTGGCGTACCCCTTGTATAGATAGATAAAACTATAGTTATAGTATAACAATGGGAATAAAATAAAACATATATATCAGTGGTTCTCAACCTTTCATGCTTCACGTACCCCCTGGAAATGTGTATGTAACTGGCGTACCCCTTTATAGATAGATAAAACTATAGTTATAGTATAACAATGGGAATAAAATAAAACATATATATCAGTGGTTCTCAACCTTTTATGCTTCACCTACCCCGTGGAAATGTGTATGTAACTGGCGTACCCCTTGTATAGATAGATAATACTATAGTTATAGTATAATAATGCCAACTTAGCGACTTTGTTACTAGATCTAGCGACTTTTGAGCTCTCACAACGTACCCCAAAAAATTTTTACCGCGTACCCAACGTTGAGAACCCCTAGTCTCAGGTATGGCCTTTGAATTATCCATTCTCATCAAGTAGACATGCTTATTTTGATTCTAGATCTCGTGTATCTGAGCTTAAATGTTGATTATTAAAGCAGAGTTATTTTCTTCTTTGGTCTTTAATCACTTTTTTTTTTCAATTCAATGGAGTTCACAGAATAGATACGAGCAACTTTTCATTCCAAATGCTTCCTTGCTTCCCCGGTCCACTGCATGTTTTTCAATAAGCAGAAAAACATGCAGTGGAAAATAAAAAATAAAATTCATTATTGAGAATATATAAATATTGAGAAGTATTATTGCTCGTAAAAGTCTGTCGCTTTTAGATTTAGTTCGGAGTTTTCTTCATTTAATCGTGCTAATGAGAGAAAGAACCATTTTGACTTCATGGATCATTGTTCACCTTCGCATATCTCATCTGCAGAATCATCATCACATTCATATCGCAAGAAGGATACTTCTCGTGCATTGGTGCATGACACCGTTAATGTTGTACTTCTCACATTCAGAAGGATGCAATCGCCCAGAAAGGCAATCAACGGTTTCTCCAAATGTACTTGTTTTCCTCACTGGACCTAATGTTGCTTGAAGTATAAGTGAGATAAAAAGGGATTAGGGTGTTCATTCTTCCTTAATGACTTATGCTTATTGTCACCTCAGTAAACAGAAACAGAAAACTTTACTAGAGAAACTTTCCTCCTGTTTCTTATTAAGTGGTTCGTTTTCAAATGATTCTGGAGCTGCCATAAAGGTAATTAAATTAGTTGAAAGTTGGAAGAAGCACTGCTGACGATGATTTTCGATTTCGTTGAGAAAAACTTTCTAGTTTTGTTTGCACCACAATGTTAATCAAATGGTCGTGTATTCTTTTAGTGTTTTCTGTATATCGTCCAGAAATTTAATCTTTAGTAGATGAAAATATCTCTTTCGTAGATGAAAAGATAATGACAGCGTTCATGCATTACAAAAATGCTGTGTCGAAAATGTTTTTCACATAGAAATGAATCTGAATCGAAACAGAGAAAGAGTGGTCATTTCTTTTTAGATCTACTCTCGTTTGATAAAACATTTCTTAGTCCATTGCTACTGCAATAGTTTCCCGTTCTTCAAATCCTTCTTTAGATCTTGAAAAATGATCTCTCCAGTGTCTAAGTTAGATGGCGATTCTAAGGCATTTCGCTCAGATATGAAATTGCTTTTGACAGCCATGAAGGCATTTGGTTTGCACTTTGAAAGTGTTTCTTCAGGAGGAAAAATCAAAACTTTCTTCAGAATCTCTCGGCTCTATCCAACCGTTGTTCTGCTTCTCGTTTGGTTCAACTTTGTCCTCCTCTGCGTTCACGTGGCCAACAGCAACTTCGGCTCTATGCCGATCGTCGAGCGATTCACGACTCTGTCCCACTTGGGATGGCCTCTCTATTCTGCTCTGTCTCTAACCATTTTCTACAAAGCTTGGTTCCTCAATGAGACCTGGGCCGAAGTCGAAGAGTTGTGGAAGACAAGAGATCAAGGCTCCTCGTCTCGCGACAGCTACTCGCAAATGCGATGTCTGTTTTTCGCTTTCGCCTCGATCTTGTTGACGAATGCCGTGCTCATGTTGTTCCACATCCGAGAAACAATTCTCCAAAGCTGGAGTGAAATTTTGCTTCTTGTAATCGATATGACTGCTAATTTCTATCAGCTCGCCACTTGGGCGATGTCTCAAACCTTCCTCGTTCTTCTATGCCAACTTCTTTGTCACAGAGTCTCTCAGCTTCGTCAGAGTGTCCTGCAATTTGCTTTCAAAGATGTTGGCAAGCACGATGAAGCGGCAAGGAGAAGAGAAATTGTCGTTCATCTGCACTACAGATTTCACATCATCTGCAAGTTGGTCAATTGTTTCGACGGTTTCCTTCAGAACTTCATCATGATCACGTTCGTGTTGTACGTCCCTCTCACCTGCCTCTTTTTGTGCGAGCTCTTCACTCTCGAGGCCTACTCGTGGCTTTTCCTCATGTCCTTGGTGAGGACAAGCGCTGGACTTGGCACACTGCTCGTCGTATCCTTGTCGTCCGCATCCGTTCCCGCAATGGTAAGTTGCATATTTTGACTGTGCTTTCCAAACCTTTAATGCTTCATGCTTCCAAAAACATTTAATGCTTCATGCTTCCCAAACATTTAATGTTTCACACATCCCAAAACATTTAATGCTTCATTCTTCCCAAATATTTCATACTTCATGCTTCCCAAACATTTAATGTTTCGTGCTTCCCAAACATTTAATGCTTCGTGCTCCCCAAAATGTTTAAGGCTTCATGCTTCCCAAACATTTAATGCTTCCTGCTTCCAAAAACATTTAATGCTTCATGCTTCCCAAACATTTAATGTTTCACACATCCCAAAACATTTAATCCTTTATTCTTCCCAAATATTTCATAGTTCGTGATTCCCAAACATTTAATGTTTCGTGCTTCCCAAACATTTAATGCTTCGTGCTCCCCAAAATGTTTAAGGCTTCATGCTTCCCAAACATTTAATACTTCATGCTTCCCAAACATTTAATGCTTTGTGCTTCCCAAACGTTTAATGCTCCGTGCTTCCCAAACGTTTAATGCTTCGTGCTTCCCAAACGTTTAATGCTTCGCGCTTCCCAAATGTTTAATGCTTCGCGCTTCCCAAACGTTTAATGCTTCGCGCTTCCCAAACGTTTAATGCTTCGCGCTTCCCAAACGTTTAATGCTTCGCGCTTCCCAAACGTTTAATGCTTCGCGCTTTCCAAACGTTTAATGCTTCGCGCTTCCCAAACGTTTAATGCTTTGCGCTTCCCAAACGTTTAATGCTTCGCGCTTCCCAAACGTTTAATGCTTTGCGCTTCCCAAACATTTAATGCTTCACGCTTCCCAAACATTTAATGTTTCACGCTTCCCAAACATTTAATTCTCCGTGATAGCCATGGTCTTCCAAATTTAATGTCAGATGGGAGATAAGAAGAGAGCAATATCTTCTTCGCAGGAATATACTCCTTTTAATGAACGGATCTAGGTTAGGAAGTGGTAAGCAAGGGGATTTCAATAAGAAGCAAGGGAACCATGTCTTCCACTCAAGGGAATTCTAATAACACAACGGGGACATGAAAAGAATTCAACCCCTGAAACGTAGGGGGAAAAAGTATTTATTTATTTTATTATTGGGAGAGAATAGTAAGTATCTGATAAAAAAATAATACTGGGACAGTGTTCTGGTCATTTCCGGCTGAATCCCGTCGCTTGCACCCCCTCCCCTAAATTTTGCAGGGGGGAATAATGGTGCTATGCCCAGGGCCGGATATAGGAAGGGAGGCAAGGGGTCCGTGGATGGATGATTTTAATAACCAAAAGAGAGAGAAAAAATTGCGTCGCTAAATTGGAGGGGAAAAACATACATTCCACTATTTGGCTAGAATAATCTTTAAGAAAAAAGGGACCTGGGTTCGAGCCCCGGCTAAGGCATGGATGTGTGTGTCGTTTTTCTGCTGAGGTCCGGCCATCCTCACAGACCTTCTACTATGGCAAATAAACTGACAGGCTCCTGTCAGACCTCTGTGACAAGCAGCTGCTAGAGGGGGTATTTATTTTATTTATTTATTATTTTAATACCAAGGAATCCAAAGGGGAATAAATCCCCCTCCTGCTCCCTACCCGCCCCCCTCCCATGCAACCAAAATATCCAGAAGATGTCTAAGATGACGAATGGATTCGTCGTTTTAGATAAATTAATATTTTGGCTGTGTGGGCTGCACCTTTCTATATAATCATTGTCAGAGTGCTTCTATCTTCCTGTATTTTGCCTAGATCTTGCTTGACTATGAACACTTTCATCACCCCACCCCCACCTGAAATGAGGTGAAAATTTTTTAAATGTTTATACATGTATCATTTAAATATTTTCCAAGGGTATTTTTTTAAATCGTTATCAGAAAGATAAAAAGAATTTGGTGAGAGCAATTTCCGACCATCGCTTATATCTGTTCCTGTTCAATCTAATTACGTGCGCTCCCACTCACTTTGAAATGCTTTTAGAAAAGAGCATACTCCTCCTTGTATCTGCTTTCCGATTATCATGATGATAACATTAAACATTAAGAGACAAGACTCTATCTTTCTGGGGCGGGGGTGGCTCAGTCGGTAGCGCATCTGGCTCGTAATCTGTAGTTCCCAGGTTCGAGTCCCAGCTGGGTGAGCGTTGAGATTTATCTCCGCAAAATTCCCCGCCCTGCCCACCATCAATAGGGAACACCGATAGGCTTGGAAAGGCCGCCGTCCGTCGGATGGGACGTTAAGCCGTGGCCCCGTGTGCGGGAGAGTCATACCCTGTGCACGTTAAAAAACACGCTGGATGGCCTTGACGGGAGGCTACCGTCTGTCTCCCAACAGCTGTTCCAGTGGGTCCCCTCCCCCAAACTTCTTTGAGCCTTCGGGGTCCTTGTGACCTGGCCATTTAGCCCATGGTGTGCAAAAAAGTGCCGCTCAGAGGTAAAACAACCCAACTCTATCTTTCTAATCTCACTCGAGGTTAATTCTGTTGTTTTACCTTAAATCGGCATTTTCACATGCACGATATACTTCTATTTGCGATATTTTACCTCTTAGCAGCACTTTTTCGCACACAATGGACTAAATGGCCAGGTCACAAGGACCCCCGAGGGCTCAGAGAAGGCTAGGGGAGGGGACCCACTGAACTGCTGTTAGGAGACAGATGGAGTCTCTCGTTAATACCATCCAGCGTTTTCTTTAAAGTGTACCTGGTATGACTCTCCCACACATGGAACCACGGCTTTACGTCTCATACGATGGACGGCGGCCTTTCCAGACCCATCAGTTCCCCCTACCGACCGTGGGCAGGGCGGGGAGTTTTGCGAAGATAAATATCAACGCTGACCCAGCTGGGACTCGAACCTGGGAACTGCAGATTACAACTTCAACATTCGAAACACAACCCTCCATATTCCTAGAGATATTCAAGCAAGATAATAATCCTCAACCTTAGAAAGCGCCCTTCCTTCCTTTCTTCCTTCCTTCTCAGAAGGGCGGGGGTGGCTCAGTCGATAGCGCGCCAGGCTCGTAATCTGTAGTTCCCAGGTTCGAGTCCCAGCTGGGTCAGCGTTGAGAATTATCTCCGCAAAATTCCCCGCCCTGCCCACGGTCAGTAGGGGACACCGATGGGCTTGGAAAGGCCGCCGTCCGTCGGATGGGACGTTAAGCCGTGGCCCCGTGTGCGGGAGAGCCATACCCTGTGCACGTTAAAGAACTCGCTGGATGGCCTTGACGGGAGGCTACCATCTGTCTCCCAACAGCTGTTCCAGTGAGTCCCCTCCCCCAACCTTCTCTGAGCCTTCGGGGTCCATGTGACCTGGCCATTTAGCCCATGGTGTGCAAAAAAGTGCCGCTCAGAGGTAAAACAACACAACCCAACCCTTCCCAGAAACCTTGATGCCAACATCCATCGACTATTAAAAGCTTTCGATTTTGCTGTTTAATGAATAGAAGGTTTGTAATTTAGTTCAGAATAATTAACCAAGAAAATGTATGACTTGTGGTTTGTTTAATTCCAGGTTGTTCGTCTTCATGAAGCTGTTTATCATGCATATTTCCCCCTGAAAAGTTCGGCACCTAATGAGGTAATCAATTATTATTTTGATTCAATTACAATACTATTTTTAAATAATTCCATAGTGATGAAAAATAATTAGAAAACAATGTTTTTTCATGTCAGTAGGAAGCCAGAGAAAGTTCGGTAATTTTGAGAATAAGATTTTAATGGAAAAATTGAATTGGGTATTATGATAAAGGTTTTAATAAGCTGCCCCCAAATTTTGAATTTCAACAACAATCATTCTTCTTATCTTTGTCTATTTAATATTACCAATTTTGAGTTCATTGGCTTACCTCTGAGAGGTACTTTTGTGCACACAATTGTACGGTTGCAAGGACCCCGGAAGGTTAGGGATCCACTGGACAGCTGTTAGGAGACAAGTGGTAGCCTCCTGTCAAGGCCATCCACCGTGTTCTTTAACATTCACAGGTATGGTTCTCTAATGCACGGGGCCACGGCTTAACGTCCCATCCGACGGACGACGTCCTTTCCAAGCCCATCGGTCTCCCCTACTGACAGAGGGCAGGGAGTTTTGCGGAGATAAATCTCAACGGGTCTGTAAATGGTAGCTAGGTAGTCACTGGAAGGAGAGCTATGCACCAATCCCCTGTGATGATGCATAGAACCGGCCAGGCCTAGCACCGAATGTCCGACCCCGCCTTCTCGTGGTGCGGACCGTTAGTAACTTTCAAAAGAGATACTCTCTTGTGGAAGTGAACGGAAGGGGAGGGCTGCCAGATTAGTGCGGCCTACTGATCTGGACAACTATGGCTACTTTTCTTTTTTTTCTACCCTGCTGAGGAGTGGTCAACCACACAGGGTCCTGGTGCTGACCATATAAACCTACTGGACTGATATATGGCTCTGAGCTTGATTATGGATCCTGATTTTGCTGCACTGGTGGGCTTCTGTGGAGGGAAAATCTTCCGCTTGTTTTCTGTTCGTTTGTGGGTTGACAGCCCCAAGTGAATAGATTCACAGGATATGTTTATCAGCTGGTGGATAATCCTAAGCAGAAGTCATCGCAGGCACCTGAACTCTTTGCTTCTATTGGCATCGTCAAATTCTACATTGGAGGAAGTCTTCCAGTGTAGATGGCTTCAGCCTTTAGTAGTGGGGGAACGGGTCTTTGCCCCATGTCTGCGATTAGGGGGCTGTTTGATATTGTCGGCATTCCCTCTCTCAATAAACATAGTTTCTTTAAACATCCCACTAACCATTTTCTCTCCATAGGTAGTTGGAATGTGAGGACTCTGCACAGAGCTTTTTCTCTTGATGTCCTCACACAAGAATTCCACCGTTATAATTTAGATATTCTCGGCTTGCAAGAGACCAGATGGACAGATAAAGGTCAGATTCTTAAAAATAATCTTAAATTTCTCTTTTCAGGGAGGGACGACAATAAGCATCACCAAGGCGTGGGTCTGCTTCTCAGCAGACACGCTAGCGATGCTCTTCTAGGATATGAATGCATTAATGAAAGGTTTCTTACAGCATAATTTCAGACAAGTGTTAAAGACTTGAATGTTATCTGCTGTTATGCCCCCACTGAGGATGAGAATGAGAAGGATAGGTTTTATGAACAACTTCAGGATATTTTGAATTCTGTCAAGAAAGGAGATATTACCCTTGTTCTTGGTGACTTCAATGCCAAAGTTGGTACTGACTCTGCCCTTTGGGGAGGAGTAATAGGCCCTTTTGGTATTGGTAGCTGCAATGGCAATGGGCAACGTCTCCTACAGGTAAGTAAACTCAATGGATTCAGAATAACTAACACTTATTACAAACACCGCGATATACATAAGTACACATGGGTTTCACCTGATGGGCTGCATAAGAATATGATTGATTACATATTAATTAACAGCAAATGGGCTAGTTCTGTTAGAAATACCAGGGCATATAGGGGAGCTGAAATTGGATCTGACCATTACCTTGTTAAAAGTGTGTTGCAACTTAAACTTAAAAAGTGTTGTGCTAGGGTTAAAAAATTTACTTTTAATACTGAAGCTCTGAAAGATCCAGTTATAGCCAAAGCTTACCATGATAGGTTACTTAGTCATTATGACAGTCATGGTTTGCTTACTACTGAAGTTGAGGAAGAATGGGATCATTTTAAACAGGCTTTTTTGGACACTAACACTACTCTTTTAGGAAAAAAGGAGCAGAAGAGGCAAAATTATCTGAGTGATAAGGCACTTGAGCTTATTTCGGAAAGAAAGAACTGCAGGAATGCCCTTAATCAATACCCTACTAGTCCTAATAGAAAGCATTACAGAGACCTTAATAAACTTGTAAAGGATCAGTTAGCTGCTGATAAGAATCTTTGGCTTGATGGTTTGGCTGACAAAGCCGAGGAAGCAGTTAGACAGCACAACAGCAGAGAGCTGTACCAGATAGTTAATGTTTTGTGTGGTAGAAAACGGACAGGCATACAAGGATTGAAGGATAAACAAGGTAAGGTTATAGAAGGGGAGGATTCTGTCATGGCTAGGTGGGCTGAGCATTTCAGTGATGTTCTAAACAATGTAGTTAGTTTTACTCCCATTGTTTGCAATGATGATAGATGCATTGGTGGCTTTAATGTTGGACCTATAACACAATCTGAAGTTATTTTGGCTGAAACCAACTTAAACTAAACTTAAACTTTATAAATCCCTAGGGGTAGATGAAATTACTACGGAAATGCTTAGAGCTGGGAATCTTTCGGTTACCACTTGGATGACTGAAATTCTGAATATCTTTTATGATAAAGGCATGGTTCCTAAGGATTTTACCAGAGCTATTGTTATCCCTATTTTCAAAAAAGGTGATCGCAGTTCTTGTGATAACTATAGGGGTATCAGCCTACTCTCTGTTCCAGGTAAAGTTCTTTCCATGATTGTGCTTAATAGAATTAAGAATCTGGTTGACAGTCAATTGCGTGATGAGCAATGTGGATTCAGAAGTGGTAGGGGATGTGTGGATCAGATATTTTCACTTAGGCAGATTCTTGAGAAATGTTTAGAGTTTCAGAAACCTTTGGTTGCTAGCTTTGTTGATTTCAAAAAGGCTTCCGACTCTGTTGATCGTCATAATTTGTGGTTGATTGTGAAATCATATGGTATACCAGACAAGTTAGTTAACATTATGAAAGCTCTCTATAATACCACTGAGTCGTGTGTGAGAGTTGGTAAGGCTTGTAGCAATTGGTTTAGCATTACTTCTGGTGTTCGACAAGGGTGCATTTTGTCTCCTTTTCTCTTTAGCTTGGTTATTGATTATGTTATGCGAAATTCACTTCAAGGGAAAGATTTTGGCCTTAAATGGGCTGGAGATACAAAAATTTCTGATTTAGATTATGCTGATGATTTAGCCCTTTTGGCAAATGATGTTGATGAGATGAACTCTTTCATTCGAGCTGTTGATGAGACTGGTAGTAGAGTAGGTTTGGTTATAAACAGAGAGAAAACTAAAGTGATGAAAATTGGTCAGGCAGGCTGTGATTCAGTTAATCTGAATGGTTGCAGTCTTGAGCAGGTGTCACAGTTTAATTATCTTGGGAGCTATGTAACAGATAATGGTGATGTGCGTCATGAGATTAACAGACGAATAGGGATTGCTGCCGGGACTTTTAAGAACCTATGGAGAGTGTGGAGAAATAGGCGTATACACCTAAAGACTAAAATTAGGCTGTATAATAGTTTGGTTCTTTCTAGGGTTAGTTATGGTAGTGAAACTTGGACACTTTGTAAACAAGATAACAGGAAACTAGATGCTTTTGATTCCAGATGCTTACGCAGTATCTTGGGCATTAGGTGGTTCAACTTTGTAACTAATGATGAGGTTAGGCAAAGGAGTTTGCAACCTCCTTTAAGCAGCATATTGTGCAGAGAGAGACTCCGTTGGTTTAGCCATGTTGCCTGTATTAATAATTATAGATTGGCGAATAGGGTTATGAACAGTGTGCCTAAAGGCCTCAGAAAGAAGGGGAGACCTAGGATGCGGTGGGCAGACAATGTCAAACAAGACCTTGTTAGAATTGGTGTGCAGTGGCCAGATGCAGTAGATGTAGCTCAGGATAGACTTGCTTGGAGAACTAAATTGCACGGTCTGGTTGGACCTCCGTAGCCCATGGCTGCTTGAGGATGATGATGATGATGATGATGAAATCTCAACGCTGGCCCAGGTGGGACTCGAACCTGGGAACTGCAGATTACGAGCCTGGTGCGTAACTGACTGAGCCACTCCCGCCAAATTTTGAGAACAAGGAAGTCACTCTTCGAGAATTTCAATTTCAATTACAGAAGTGAAACACTTTTTTGCACACCATGGGCTAAATGGCCAGGTCACATGGACCCCGAAGGCTCAGAGAAAGTTGGGGGAGGAGACCCACTGGAACAGCTGTTGGGAGACAGATGGTAGCCTCCCGTCAAGGCCATCCAGCGTGTTCTTTAACGTGCACAGGGTATGGCTCTCCCACACACGGGGCCACGGCTTAACGTCCCATCCGACGCACGGCGGTCTTTCCAAGCCCATCGGTGTCCCCTACTGACCGTGGGCAGGGCGGGGAATTTTGCGAGATAAATCTCAACGCTGACCCAGCTGGGACTCGAACCTGGGAACCGCAGATTACGAGCCAGGCGCGCTACCGACTGAGCCACCCCGGCCCCCAATCTCTTTCAGAAAACGCAGTCAGTAAATAATTGTTTTAATTTCCTTTTCGTATAAATGCTTTTCAGCAAAATAATTTGCACCATAGCCAAAATAAATAGAAATACATTCATTCTTCTCAAGCAGCTGATTGAGAGAGTATTTATTTATTGATGTGTATTGCAATGACTGTAATGAATTAGAGCTCAATCTGTTAACAAGCAATATCGATTTTAAATTATTTCTTATCTGTCTCTCCGAGATGTCGATCTTCCTCCAGCGTCTGACCAGTCCAGTTATAGGATTTACTTGTTTCGACTTGTTCGTTCTGACCAAGAGTATCGTCTTAAGCGTAAGTCTGAATTTATTTTAAAAACATTTATGATTGACATTTGTTAAATCTTTAATCATCATCATAGGGGTTTGGGTTGGGTTGTTTTACCTCTGAGCGGCACTTTTTTGCACACCATGGGCTAAATGGCCAGGTCACATGGACCCCGAAGGCTCAGAGAAGGTTGGGAGAGGGGACCCACTGGAACAGCTGTTGGGAGACAGATGGTAGCCTCCCGTCAAGGCCATCCAGCGTGTTCTTTAACGTGCACAGGGTATGGCTCTCCCGCACACGGGGCCACGGCTTAACGTCCCATCCGACGGTCGGCGACCTTTCCAAGCCCATCGGTGTCCCCTACTGACCGTGGGCAGGGCGGGGAATTTTGCGGAGATAAATCTCAACGCTGACCCAGCTGGGACTCGAACCTCGGAATTGCAGATTACGAGCCTGGCGCGCTACCGACTGAGCACCCCCGCCCCCATCACAGGGGAGGGAATATTTTGACCCAAAATTTTTTCGTTGGGACTTTCAAATTATTTCAAACATTGGGTTGGAGTTATTTTACCTCTGAGCGGCACTTTTTTGCACACCATGGGCTAAATGGCCAGGTCACATGGACCCCGAAGGCTCAGAGAAGGTTTTGGGAGGGGACCCGCTGGAATAGCTGTTGGGAGACAGATGGTAGCTATCGGTCAAGGCCATCCAGTGTTTTCTTAACGTACACACAGGGTATGGCTCTCCCGCACACGGCTTAACGTCCCATCCGACGGACGGCTGCCTTTCCAAGCCCATCGGTGTTTCCTATTGATCGTGGACAAGACGGGGAGTTTTGCGGAGATAAATCTCAACGCTGACGCTGCTGGGACTCGAACCTCGGAATTGCAGATTACGAGCCTGGTGCGCTACCGACTGAGCCCCCCCCCCCCCCATTTCAAACATTGAAAAAAAAAAAGATATTACGGAAAAATTAAGTGTAAATTATATCTTTTTTTGTGGTTTGGTGAAAAACAATCAACCAATGAAAAATGTACACAAGAGAAACTTGGTCTATTTCAAATAATTGGAACGTTCAACATTGCGAAGTCGATGTTATCTTTGCAGTAAGGATGCATCGATCAATGTAAGAGAATTCAGTCATAGTTGCAAAATATCCATACTGTGAAAACAAATATGTTTGCAGCAAACGGAATATCAGACATTTATCATGTATCCTCTATCAGGAAAATGAAGCTGGGTTGTGTTGTTTTACCTCTGAGCGGCACTTTTTTGCACACCATGGGCTAAATGGCCAGGTCACATGGACCCCGAAGACTCAGAGATAGTTGGGGGAGGGGACCCACTGGAACAGCTGTTGGGAGACAGATGGTAGCCTCCCGTCAAGGCCATCCAGCGTGTTCTTTAACGTGCACCAGGGTATGGCTCTCCCGAACACGGAGCCACGGCTTAACGTCCCATCCGACTGACGGCGGCCTTTCCAAGCCCATCGGTGTCCCCTACTAACCGTGGGCAGGACGGGGAATTTTGCGGAGATAAATCTCAACTCTGACCCAGCTGGGACTCGAACCTGGGAACTACAGATTACGAGCCTGGCGCGCTACCGACTGATCCACCCTCACCCCTCCTGGAGCAGGGGTTCTCAACGTGGGGTACGAGGTAAAAATTTTTGGGGTACGCTTTGAGAGCTCAAAGGTTGCTAGATCAAGTAACAAAGTCGCTAAGTTGGCATTATTATACTATAACTATAGTTTTATCTGTTAGCCGTCCCATGGCCGAGTGGTTAGCGCACTTTGCTACTGACCTAAGGGACCTGGGTTCGAGCCCCGGGTAAGGCATGGCTGTTTGTGTCGCTTTTCTGCTGATGTCCTGACATCCTCTCAGACCTTCTACTATGGCATATAAATTGACAGGCTCCTGTCAGACCTCTGTGGCAAGCAGCTGCTTGAGGGGGTATTATTATTTTTTTTTATCTATCTATATAAAGGAGTACGCCAGTTACTTACACATTTCCACGTAAAGCATAAAAGGTTGAGAACCACTGCCCTGGAGGATATTACTGAATTTCTAAAATCTCTTGCGATGACTATGTAAGGCTATAACCTCCCCCCACCCCCCCTAGAAGTTTTTTCGGTGGGCCATTGAATTGGGTTTTCCTCTGCCATACAAGGAAACTCTGATTTTGTAATAGTTTATAAATTTATTTATTATCATAATTTAAATTAAGCATTTGAGTGGAGGAATTGCTGATAACCTCCCGATGCCCGAATAACCTGAATTCGATTTTGAATAAAATATTATATTCTTATTTTTTTTTTTGCCTGTTTCAGCATTTTCTTCCTTTTTTTTCCCAGATTTGCAGTGCTCTGATGACTTATTTCGTGATCCTCATCCAGTACAGCCAATCCGATGCCGATGATCACAACATCACTAATTGCACATGCGTTGATCGTTAGAGGACTTCACACTCTGTTCTTAAATAATTTCATCCTGTATTTCATTAATTAAAATATAAGTATTGATTATTCTGCTGTGATATCTTTTTAATCATCTTAATTCTCGGTATTTATAAAATGATCATAAAACGCTGGGTTGGGTTGTTTTACCTCTGAGCGGCACTTTTTTGCACACCATGGGCTAAATGGCCAGGTCACATGGACCCCGAAGGCTCAGTAGAAGGTTGGGGGAGGGAA
Organism: Ryuthela nishihirai; assembly: GCA_038380435.1. Lineage (NCBI taxonomy): Eukaryota > Metazoa > Arthropoda > Arachnida > Araneae > Heptathelidae > Ryuthela > Ryuthela nishihirai. The sequence goes on along the minus strand of JAWZYU010000016.1, from coordinate 9,853,819 downwards.
TCCACTGGAACAGCTGTTGGGAGACAGATGGTAGCTTCCCGTCAAGGCCATCCAGCGTGTTCTTTAACGTGCACAGGGTATGGGTCTCCCGCACACGGGGCCACGGCTTAACGTCCCATCCGACGGACGGTGGCCTTTACTAAGCCCATCGGTGTCCCCTACTGACCGTGGGCAGGACGGAGAATTTTGCGGAGATAAATCTCAACACTGACCCAGCTGGGACTCGAACCCGGGAACTACAGATTACGAGCCTGGCGCGCTACCGACTGAGCCACCCCCGCTCCCATAAAACGTTGATATTAATATTATTCGCTAATATAAATCATGAAGGTGGGGAGCAACTTTTTTCTGCAACGTGGTACACATCGTGTTGGAAATATGTCGCGTGTCATTCGGGAGCTGATCCAGAACTATCTAGGGGTAATCAAATTTGGAAGAACAAAATCAAGCTAGGAAAGGCTTGCCATAAGGGATCGGGATGCCTGCCACTTGGGGCACCCATGCTGCGGGGCGGGGATGGCTCAGTCGGTAGCGCGGCAGGCTCGTAATCTGTAGTTCCCAGGTTCGAGTCCCAACTGGGTCAGCGTTGAGATTTATCTCCGCAAAACTCCCCGTCCTGCCCACGGTCAGTAGGGGACACTGATGGGCTTGGAAAGGCCGCCGTCCGTCGGATGGGACGTTAAGCCGTGGCCCCGTGTGCGGGAGAGCCATACCCTGTGCACGTTAAAGAACACGCTGGATGGCCTTGACGGGAGGCTACCATCTGTCTCCCAACAGCTGTTCCAGTGGGTCCCCTCCCCCAACCTTCTCTGAGCCTTCGGGGTCCATGTGACCTGGCCATTTAGCCCATGGTGTGCAAAAAAGTGCCGCTCAGAGGTAAAACAACCCAACCCTGCCACTTGGGGCACCCATGCTGCAGGTTGGTCATACCCTGTTATAGATTACCGATATATTAAACTCTTCGGTAACAACGGGGAGATTTTTTTTAATTTTTCTTACGAACTATTGTTCTCACTATGTAGTTTATCTTTTTCTGTTCGTAGATATTCAACTTTTTTTTAAAGAGGAATATAAAAAATTCTTCCTGGGTTGAATACTACTAATAAACTACAATAATCTCTAGCCAACCACAGTTTCGAGTATTCATACTTAATAAATGGTTAGGTTGTTCACCTCCGAGCCGCACTTTTTTGCACACAATGGGCTAAATGGCCAGGTCAGAAGGACCCCGAAGGCTCAGAGAAGGTTGGAGGAGGGGACCCACTGGAACAGCTGTTGGGTGACAGATGGTAGCCTCCCGTCAAAGCCATCCAGCGTGTTCTTTAACGTGCACAGGGTATGGCTCTCCCGCACACGGGGCCACGGATTAACGTCTCATATGACGGACGGCGGCCTTTACAAGCCCAATCGGTGTCCCCTACTGACCGTGGGCAGGGCGGGGAGTTTTGCGGAGTTAAATCTCAACTGTAGCGCGCTAACCTACTGAGCCGCCACCGCCCCAATTAATAAAGATTAAGTACATCTCTGATACTAGCAAGTACTTATTTGACGTACTGTGTTTGAAGAACTACCTTAAAAACATATTATATTTAAGACTTCAAAGGAGTCCATAACCCCCTTTGAGATAACTCTGTAATCCCCTCTTGAGGGTGGGTGGCTCAGCCGGTAGCGCGCCACACTCGTAATCTGCAGTTCCCAGGTTCGAGTACCAGCTGGGTCAGCGTTGAGATTTATCTCCGCAAAATTCCCTGCCCACGGTCAGTAGAAAACAACGATGGGCTTGGAAAGGCCGCCGTCCGTCGGATGGGACGTTAAGCTGTGGCCCCGTGTGCCGGAAAGCCATACCCTGTGCACGTTAAAGAACACGCTGGATGACCCAACAACTGTTCCAGTGGGTCCCCTCCCTCAACCTTCTGTAGTCCTCAGGGTCTTTGTGACTTGGCCATTTAGCCCATTCCTTTTGGGTATGCCACAAGTATGAAGTATGAGCCATCCACAAGGAATATTTCTTACAAGCCCAGAATACCATCGTTTTTGCAACCATTTTCTTTTATCTTTAGCCGGATGTGCTAATATAGACTAGGTAAACCACTTTAAATGTTTTTCCATTTCGGAAAGCTTTTATCTTGTTTCTTCTCGTGTGATTGCATCCAACGATGTTTGTAGTAGATTGGCTTTCAGTGTTCACTTCAAATCGAGTTGGGAGCAGCGGTTGACGTCAGTCGCTGCTTGTGTCCTCAACAACTGAAAGATTAGATTTCCAGCGTCGGCTTCTGTCAATCCCTTGCTATCTACCATTATCGCTGAGACCTTGGATCTTTCCATCTTAAAGCAGATCGCCTTCTCAAAGAATCACAGCCAATAGTTTGCTTCTATTGTTACGCTCTAATCGAAAGAGAAGAACCGCTGAATACAAACTCGAAATTTGAGAAGAATTTAGCAGGGGTAAAATTTTTTTTTTTTGATTTGCGACATATAGGACAGAGAAAAATCCTGGAAGCTACTCCTAGCTTAACCCTTTCACGACTAAGGGAAACATTTTTCCCATTTTAAAATTGGTGATTGTCGTATTTAATTATAACCTTATCTGCATTTTTTATGCAGAATGTCAAAATAGAACGTATACCGAACGCAATTACGTAAACGGGAACGTTTAGAAAACAAAAACGGAACTGTCAGGACGCATAATATATGTACTATGTGCAATGTCCATCTTTGCCTCACTACCAAAAGAAATTGCTTCGCAGAATATCATTATTAGCACATCATTTTGTATAGTAATTTTATTTCATAATTTTGTATTATTTTAGTTAACATTTTGTTCTAATAAACCAATAATAAGCCTAGCTATAATTTGTGTTACCTTTATAGTCCATTGGGAAAAATATTTCCCGTAAAATTCCAAAAAAACTACACATTGTAATGTATTTTTCTTATGATTTTTATTTATTTTACGTCTAAACAAACTAAAATAAACAGTTACATACTAATATTTACTCTTAGAAACCTTATGGTCCTGAAAGGGTTAATATAGGCCTTCTTATACAAGGACATGCCCTACTAAGACCGAAGTCACTGCTGACCACTGCCTTAGTTAGAGCTAACACAACACACAAAGTTTGCCTTGCTGGAACAGTCGCTAGCTGCCTAACCACTATGCCAGTTAAGACATAAATGGTAAAATGTATAAATTGGCTCACATATTTCGGTTTATTTAGTTCATAATTTGTTTTATATTTCACGTACGTCTCTTCTATACTAAATGCTGAATAATTTTAACGGAAAATAAACTGACTACACTTCAGTTACGCATTTTCAGTTGGAAAGCGTTTCTCAAATTTTTGTCGATCGCAGTTTTTGTTCACCCCAGTTAGCTTGACTTTAGCAAGAATTTTATGCGAAACAGTGGACTTTAGTTAATATTTTATGTGAAGCACCGAATACAAATTTTTTAGATAAAAGTTTCTAAACAAAAAATCCTACCGTTTGGACAAACCCCGTAAGAAAATGGCGTCCTCTTTGGATTAAATGAAAAATAAATTACCCTCACACAGCCGTTTACCACAGAAGTCTGGGTTGGGTTGTTTTACTTCTGAGCGGCACTTTTTTGCACATCATGGACTAAATGGCCAGGTCACATGGACCCCGAAGGCTGGGGGAGGGGACCCACTGGAAAAGCTGTTGGGAGACAGATGGTAGCCTCCACGTCAAGGCCATCCATTGTGTTCTGTAATGTGCACAGGGTATGGCTCTCCCACACACGGAGCCACGGCTTAACCTCCCATCCGACGGACGGCAGCCTTTCTAACCCCATCGGTGTCCCCTACTGACCGTAGGCAGGGCGGGGAGTTTTGCGGATATAAGTCTCAACGCTGTCCCAGCTGGGACTCGAACCTGGGAACTACAGATAATTTGAAAGGTAATATTATACACAATTCAAAATCAAACTGCTTGCAAATCACATGGTTAAGTACAAAAATACAAAATTGAATCTAAGTCCGAAACAACAGAATTGAAAAGGATGAAAAGTCTACCTCCTTTTTTTAATAACATTTAACTCAAAATCTACTCGTAATATTGGGAATATGTAACAAAATTGATTTAGCATTAAATTTCCACCAAGGAAATATATTGTTTAGTGCATCAGAATTGATCTTTTCTAATTCCTAGAGTACTCCTTTGAATAGATGTTGCTAGACTTGCAGAAGTAGTGGCTGCAATTTGCTGAATATCCGACAATACCAATCATCTGGAAATGAGTGAAATGGAGGCGTTCACTTCCCGTATCGTCATCACATTGTCTTTTCCGGCTGATATGCATTTCCCTTTGCCACGGACGTCAAAGCAAAGTCGTCATCGTATCGTTTGCAGGGTTGGGTTATTTTAGCTACACCTATTTTGCACACAATGGGCTAAATGGCCAGGTAACAAGGACCCCAACGGTTGGGTTGTTTTACCTCTGAACGGCACTTTTTGCACACCATGGGCTAAATGGCCAGGTCACATGGATCCCAAAGGTTCAGAGAAGGGTGGGGGAGGGGACCCACTGGAACAACTGTTGGGAGACAGATGGAAGCCTCCCGTCAAGGCTATCCAGCTTTAACGGTGCACAGCGTATGTCTCTTCCGCACACGGACCACGGCTTAATGTCCCATCCGACGGACGACAGACTTTCTAATCCCATCGGTGTCCTCTACTGACCGTGGGCAGGGCGGGGAGTTTTGCGGATATAAGTCTCAACGCTGTCCCAGCTGGGACTCGAACCTGGGAACTGTAGATTACGAGCTTGGCGTGCTACCGAGTGAGCCACCCCCGTCCAACCCCAACAGTTGAGAAAAGTTTGAAGAAGGGGACCCATTGGACAGCTATAAGGAGACAGATGGAAGCCTCCCGTCAAGGGCATCCAACTATAACGTGCACAGCGTATGTCTCTCTCGCACAAGGGGGCGGGGGTGGCTCAGTCGGTAGCGCGCCAGGCTCGTAATCTGTAGTTCCCAGGTTCGAGTCCCAGCTGGGTCAGCGTTGAGATTTATCTCCGCAAAATTCCCCGCCCTGCCCACGGTCAGTAGGGGACACCGATGGGCTTGAAAAGGCCGCCGTCCGTCGGATGGGACGTTAAGCCGTGGCCCCGTGTGCGGGAGAGCCATACCCTGTGCACGTTTAAAGAACAGGTTGGATGGCCTTGACGGGAGGCTACCATCTGTCTCCCAACAGCTGTTCCAGTGGGTCCCCTCCCCCAACCTTCTCTGAGCCTTCGGGGTCCATGTGACCTGGCCATTTAGCCCATGGTGTGCAAAAAAGTGCCGCTCAGAGGTAAAACAACCCAACCTGTAAATCAACTTCCATTCAAAGGGGGAAAAAAAAGGCTCCCGAAAGAAAATATCGTACGGAGAAATAAAATAATCCTTTCTCTTTCGAAGATTCCATTATGTTGTTAAAAAATGTTCTTTTAACTTGATTCAACCATTGGTTCACATGTGTAATTTATCCTTCGAAACTGGCACTTTTCTAGATTTAATGAAGAAAGCTATTGTAATTCCAGTTTACAAAAAGGGAAATACAAATGATTTTAAGAATTATCGACCGATATCTCTTCTCCCAATATTTTCAAAAATATTAGAAAAACTAGTTAATAATAGACAGATAAATTTTTTAGATAGTTTTAATTTTCTCTCTGAAAACCAATTTGGGTTTAGGAAGGGTAGAGGTACAGAAAATGCATTGTTGAATTATACGTCAAAGGTGTTTCATTCCATAGACAATAATCAATTTACTCTGTCCGTATTTATGGACTTGGAGAAAGCTTTTGACACCGTTGATCACGAAATTTTAATTAGCAAACTACAAAATATTGGCATTCGTGGTGTTGTATTAAAATGGTTTAAAGACTACTTACAGCACAGAACGCAATGTGTTAGTCTTTTTAATACACTTAGTAACCCAAAACATATTTCATGTGGCGTACCACAAGGTTCAGTCCTGGGACCAACCTTGTTTCTGATATTCATAAATGATCTGTGTAAATTAAAAATAAATAGCTATATTAACACTTTTGCAGATGACACATCATTAACTTTATGTGCTGATTCTCTGGAAAATCTCCTTTATAACATGAACACTGATCTAAAATGTGTGATGAAATGGTTGGATTTAAATGGATTACATTTAAATACGAAAAAGACTAAGTCTATTCTATTTAACCTAAAAAAGAAATCATACAATCCAAATTTGATTAAATTAAAATTGCATACATTTTCATGCAATAATTACTCAGCTTGTTGCTGTGAAGAAATTGAACAGGTTCAAAGTCTACTCTACCTAGGCGTTTATATTGATAGCTCCCTAAGTTGGAAAATGCATATTGGAAAACTTACAAACACACTTAGACAGATGTTATATAAATTTTATTATTTAAAAAAATCCTCAGTAATAAAATGTTAATAATGTTATACAAATCTTGGGTCCAGTCTGCTATACAGTATGGTATTACAAGTTGGGGAGGAACATACATTTCATCATTAAGGAGTCTAATCTCAATGCAAAATAAATTTATATTCCAAATTTTACCAAATAAATATAAAACTGTTACCATTTTTTGTAAGTATACCATTCCAGGTGTATTTCCACTGAGACATTTATTTGTTTATAGAACATTAAATTACTTCTTTAAAAGCAATAATGCAGTGCTGCATTATACAAATTATTCTATGCGAGATAATGGGAAAAGGTTTCTGTTACCACTTGCAAATAAAGAAATTATGCACAAACACTTTGATTATTTGGCCCCTAAAATTTTTAATTCTTTACCGATTATAATTCGAAATGAAACTAATTTTATGCATTTCAGATCTCTCACTGCTAATTATCTAATGACCATTACAAATGCTGACAGCCTGTTTTCAGGGTTAAAGTAAAAAAATTTAATTCGTTTTTATAAATTCTGTGTTGTTTTTGTATATATATTTTATTTTTTCTTTATGTAAAGTTGAGTGTCAGTGTTGCCAAAATTATGTATTTAAATAATTTGTAAATTAACCTACATGAGCTTAGATGCTCTTGGGTTAATAAGAGTATTGCAAATATGTGTTGTTTGTAACCTTATTATAATAAAACTGAACTGAACATCTTAACCTGCTCAGGCATTGTCAAGTGCGTGATTGCGCAACCGTACCAACACATTCATTTCAATAAGTCAAAGGTTCGCGCACGTGTCTCTTCTGCACGAACACGTGATAAGTCGCGTCGCCAGAGTAAAACTGGGCTTTGTGAGCGTCACCAGTTCTCTTCCTCTTTCGACGACAGCCATGCGAGTCACATTATCCCTGGTGAGTGTTATTGTGCTGGCCGCAGCGGCCCATGCGACTCTCCTTCCTTTCCTTCAGCCTCCGAAGCATGATGGCGTGAAGAGGGTGTGTCACCTCTCTGCAGACAACTTCACGACCGTTCTCTCCGCGGCAGAGATTGCTATCGTTCTCTTCCATGCCCCGCCTCAAGTGGTCGCTACCAAGTCTGCATGCCCCACCGAATTGGATACTTTTGCTGAGGTAATTTCAATATTTACTTTGTAATTTATATTTTTGAAGAGCGTTAAAAATCCTGTAATTTCAACAGATTCGCATTTGTTATTTTTACTTCTTAAACCACCAACCACTTTTATTAGGGGGGCGGCTCAGTCGGTAGCGCGCCAGGCTCGTAATCTCTAGTTCCCAGGTTCGAGTCCCAGCTGGGTCAGCGTTGAGATTTATCTCCGCAAAATTTCCCGCCCTGCCCACGGTCAGTAGGGGACACCGATGGGCTTGGTGAAGGCCGCCGTCCGTCGGATGGGACGTTAAGTCGTGGGCCCGTGTGCGGGAGTGCCATACCTTGTGCACGTTAAAGAACACGCTGGATGGCCTTGACGGGAGGTTACCACTGTCTCCCAACAGCTGTTCCAGTGGGTCCCCTCCCCCAACCTTCTCTGAGCCTTCGGGGTCCATGTGACCTGGCCATTTAGCCCATGGTGTGCAAAAAAGTGCCGCTCAGATTTAAAACAACCCAAAACACCTTTTATTAGGGTATTGGAGTGATTTTAATATTTTTTCTATGGGGCTATAAACTGATTGGTTCTGTACCAAACAGTTTGAGGAATATTGTTTATAATCATAATTTTAAGTATTTTTTTTTGGATTAATTTAAATATCGAAATGCTAATTTTTCCGACATTGATTTTTTATGGTTTAATGGCGCACTAGCATCGAAAGTTAGTTTTCATATTTTCTGAAAATTTTAAAACTAAAATTCCTTTCAAGAAAAATGGGCTGCGGTGTCTCAGTTGGTAGCACACCAGGCTCATAATCTGCAGTTCCCAGGTTCGAGCCCCAGCTTGGTGAGCGTTGAGATTTATCTCCGCAAAACTCTTCCCTGCCCACAATCAGTAGGGGACACCGATGGGCTTCGAAAGACCGCCGTCCGTCGGATGGGACGTTAAGCCGTGATCCCGTGTGTGGGAGAGAGCCATACCCTGTGCACGTTAAAGAACACGCTGGATGGCCGTGACGGGAGGCTACCATCTGTCTCTGATCAGTTGTTCCAGTGGCTCCTCTCCCCCAACCTTTCCTGAGCCTTCGGGGCCTGGCCATTTAGCCCATGGTGTGCAAAAAAAGTGCCGCTCAGAGGTTAAAGCAACCCAAGTTAGTGTCCCATCTGGGCCAGCATTGATTTATCTCCATAAAACTTCCCGCCCACGGTGATTAGGGGACACCGATTGGTTTGGAAAGGCCTCCGTCCGTCGGGTGGGGCTTCGTGTGCGGGAGAACTATACCATGTGCACCATAAAGAACACTCTGGATGGCCTAGAAAAAAGCTACCCATCTGCCTTCTAAGAACTATGCAGTAAATGCTCTCGCAACTAATGAGACATTTACTATTTACTGCTTGTGCCAAAATTCCCCCTGTTCTAGTTCCGGGCCTGCTTCTAAATGAAACTGTATAAATTTAAGGAAGATAATTCGCTATTTGCAGTCGCATGTATACCCGATAAAAGGATTGGTCTTTTTATATTATTTCCTTATTTTACGATCTTCGTGCAACGTTACGAGGGGAAAATTATTGCAACTGCTTAGCTCAAATTCCTGAGTAAACCCCCCCTCCCTATTAGCATAGTGGAAGAAACCAGTATCATTTGAAGAAACTGAATCATTATCTTTCTAACCATAGGAATGATTTTCGAGAAAAAGAAATTCTCTTTGCTTCAGTACCCAAAAGTTCATTCTTAAGAAATGATAAAAGTTTTTATTACAAAGCAAAATTAAAAACTGAAATTTGGAAATGAACTGAAGCATAATGTCCCTTGGAGCAAATTCCATTGTTGAGACCTTTTCATACCCTCCAATATAAATTTTATTTCGGAATCTCCCCCCCTCTGAATGTGAAGTCATTCCTAAATACCACCGAATCTAAAGTTACATTTTAGCCGCCTTCAGATATTAAATAATAATAAATAAATGCCCCCCTCAAGCAGCTGCTTGCCACAGAGGTCTGACAGGAGCCTGTCAGTTTATATGTGGGGCGGGAGTGTCAGCGTTGAGATTTTTCTCCGCAAAATTTCCCCGCCCTGCCCACTGTCAGCAGGGGACACCGATGGGCTTGAAAAGGCCGTCGGATGGGACGTTAAGCCGTGGCCCCGTGTGCGGGAGAGCCATACCCTGTGCACGTTAAAGAACACGCTGGATGGCTTTGACGGGAGGCTACCATGTCTCCCAACAGCTTGTTCCAGTGGGTCCCCTCCCCCAACCTTCTCTGAGCTTCGGGGTCCATGTGACCTGGCCATTTAGCCCATGGTGTGCAAAAAAGTGCCGCTCAGAGTTAAAACAACCTAACCAGTTTATATGACAGAGTAGAAGGTCTGAGAGGATGGCAGGACCTCAGCAGAAAAACAACACTAACATCCATGCCTTACCCGGGGCTCGAACCCAGGTCCCAGTAGCCAAGCGTGCTAACCACTCGCCCACGGGAATTTTTAAACACTCTCTTAAAATGAAATCTCATTCTTACCCTCTATACCAATATACTACAATTATGCTTCTGGAAGTGTTTAGATTAGAAGTTCTCAACCTTTTTTATGCTTCACTCACTCAGGGAAATGTGTAACTGGCGTACCCCTTGTACAGATAAATAAAACTATAGTTAGAACAATGGTTATTTTTACTTTGTTGATAGATCTAGCGACTTTTGAGCTCTCACGGTGTACCCCAAAAAATTACCGCGTACCCCACGTTGATAACCCCTAGTTTATATAATAGGAAGCCCCCACCCCTCCACTTCCTTGAACCACTTAATAGACCAGGAGACTCGTCACCGTACAGGGGTCAGCAATTCTTCGCCCCCTTCTCAGTCTCTTCTCATTTGTAAAAGAAATTTTAAATTACTTTTAAAAATAAGTAGGAATTTCTCTCATGCTGTGTAGATATGGTCGTTAGTTTGTAAATTTGCCGCCCTAAAAAAAGGCCCGATGCGGTCGCAGGGGCTGTAGCGCTCTTATGGCGAATCTCCCAGATTTCTAGGAATTATAAAACTCCAAAAACATTTCGGAGATAGAAAATAAGATAGAAGCTAGATAAAATAAGTTACATTTTTTAAGCCATTATTTTATTACGTATAATTACATCTTGCAGCAGTGATGTCAAATGGGAACGCGGACCACTAGTACCCGAAGTAGTACTATAAAAGATACTATAAAAGTACTAGATACGAGATAAAAAGATACTAGATACTTAAGAGCCATTATTATTTTGTATATTTCGCCATACTGAAAGACTCGAACAAGTAAGATTTAATAAACGTTATAAATTACGTTCATATGTAACAATAAAACTGTTAACTGCTGGTGTTGGCGGGGTATAATAAATATAAATAAATTACGTAGTGTTTGCATGGACAATAGATATATTTCTAATCTAAATTGTATAATTAAGGTTAAAAGAAACTTTATTTTAAAATTATTTTATAATTTGATAAATATTTGCTGAATGTTGTCGCGGGGCGCGTGTTTGACATCATTGCCTTACAGGCAGTAAAGATTTAGCACTTTTTACAGCATTATACTTCATTCTACTATTCTGTTTAATACAAACATACGAAAAATAATTTTAAATATTTATTTTCACACTTAATGTCTAAATCCGTGCACTGAACAAAAACTTCGGGAACTGTTTCATTGAAAATTGCTATGGGAAAAAGTTTATTTTGGCGTCAAATTAAGTGTTTCAAAACTCTGCACAAATTTCAATGGGATATAGGGACCACAAAGACGAACCTTTTTCGTCTATGAACCCTTCTGTGTTAGAGGGGCGCTGTTTGGCGTCGCTGCAAATGGCTAGAGCGGCGAAGTGCGAACGGACTTGTTTGCCGTCGGCATTCGCAAGTCCGACACATTACGTTAACATGGAGTGTTTCACGATTGCTGAGATGGCTGACATGCATCTGGTATATGGGGCTGCCAATGGAAACGGAAGAGCTGCTGTGAGGTTGTACCGAAAATGCTTCCCAAACAGACGTTGGCCAAACCACCAAACATCTGCAGAGTTTGCAACTGTGAGAAACTGGAACATTCCATGAAAACATGCATGACACTGGTTGGGAGAGAACCATGTGCACTGCTGACATGGAAGAAGTCCTACAGTGGATTGAAGATAATCCAGGCAAATGCACACGAGCAGTTGAACGTAACCTCAGTGTGAACCATGTCCTCGTGTGGAGAGTGTTGCACAAGCAGCAATTACATCGGTTTCATCGTCAGAGTCCAGACATTGCAACCTCATGATTACCCTCTTGGTGTGGAATTAGTGCGTTGGTTTCTGCAGCAGATCGTGGGTGCAGCCAGATTTTTTTCTGGCTCATGTGCTCTTCTCAGATGAGGAATCTTTCACACGTCAGGGTGTTTAATGTGCACAATTCTCGATTGGGCGCACGAAAATCCACAATGGCACATGGTCATCAACAACGGTTCGCTGTCAATGTTTGGGTGGGTATCGTCCATGACATTTTGATTTGGCCATACCTGCTGCCTCCCTCGACTCAATGGAAGAGATTTATATTGTATTTCTTGAAGAAACATTGCCAGGACTGCTGGAAGATGTTCCTATGGCTATTCGCAGACGAATGTGATGTCAACATGACAGGGCGCCAGCACACTTCAGCAATGATATGCGGGATTATCTGAACGCTACTTTTGGGGCCAGATGGATAGGCCGGGGTGGACCCGTCACCTGGCCACAAAGATCACCCGATTAACATGTATAGATTTCTTCCTCTGGGGACACATGAAGAACCTTATGTACGAGACTCCCACCGACTCTGGTGAAGAGCTCGTCGCAAGAATCTCTGTCGCCGCTGCAACTGTTCACGAAATTCCGGGAATCCTAATATGCATAGCAATCAATGCTTCGACGCTGTCATGCATGCAATGCTGTTGCCAGTTGCAACGTTGAGTACCTTCTTTAAATAAACATGTTGTTCACACTTGTTTTCATTTATTTATGAACAAGCTCCACCGATATTTGTCAGCACCCTCTAACACCGAAGGGTTACGTCAGCGGACCTACATTCATAGGGAACACCAAGATAAACCTTTTTCGTCTCTCCCCCATTGAAATTTGTACAGAAAATTTTGAAAAGTCTTGTATATATATATAGTCGGTTTAGTTTACTCGGATGGCATTTCATCAGGGTCATAAACTGAACTAGCATTGGATTCTTGAGCAGCAGCTGTCGAGGGTTGAAGACTTAGACAATTGCTTAACTTGAAATTTATGCAGGATGCTCGAGTACGGAGTGGGAGTTGACTGTATCAATTTTAATCTCCAGTAAACTATTCTAGGTTAATTTCCAATATTTTCTGGGAACGACCAACAGACTTTAGGTAGCAAGGCCTAAGTAGAAAAGACTCCAACAGAAAAAGGGAGTTCTAATAAAAAAGTCTTAAAGTTCAGCAATTTTGTAGTGTGCTCCTGGAGGGATTGAGGGAGACAAAATGCCTGGAGTCAGACTGGTTATTGAAGACCGTCAATCGGATGGGATAAAAAGCTGTGGACTCATGTTCAGGAGAGCCATACAGTGTGCATGTTAAAGAACGTGAATAGCCTTGACGGGAAGCGTCCATTTCTCTTAACAGCTGTCATGCGAGTCTCATTTCACCAAACCTTTCCTGAGACGTTGTAACCTGGCCAGTTAGCAAAATTGTGATCAAAAAGCGATTCTCGGAAGTAAATCCTCTCGCTACTGTCAGAAAAACATTTCTTGGGCCCAATCCCATAAGTTTCTGGGTGTGAGAAGTTAAATCACGACGAAATTTGCCACATCGTAGAATTATAAAGAAACAAAATTGCTAAATATAATTTTTAGCACAATTTAATTTGTTAATTGGTGACAAAATGAAAGATTATTGATAAATTGCATTCGTTTAAGGGGAACTGAGAATGTAATCTTTGTTTCGCCCGTATCGGATCGAGAGGACCCGCAGTACCATCAACAAGTGTTAGACCAGATAGAGTGGGCAACAGGTTCCAAAAGTTGAAGCAATTTGAACGACGTTTTGCCAACTCTTTACATGGCCGCCGTAAAGTATGGGCATTAGCGCACTAAGCCTAAGTAGTTTAGTTAACGTAAATTTCAAAAACGAAACGTTGAAGTTTTCGTTCTTAGGATAAAATTCAGTCATGTTAGTTGAACCTTTAATAGCCTATAAAAATATTATATTTAGTAAAAAAAATCAGTTGAAAGATCGCATTATATCCAGACTTTTTAAGTAAATATTTTGATACTACAATTTAATGAAAATAGAAACTCCTTTGTTTATTAAGGCATGTAAACACAATACTAGGAAAAGGCTCTTGCTACACGATTGCCTATACACGCTGGCGGCCATGTAAAGGGTGGGCATTAACGAGCTTACTTTAACTTCAGACTGAAGGCTTTGTTTACTCATTTGTTAGACCCATTATGGCTAGGTCCCGAACTTTACAGCGGCAACAACTACTCTCGAGGATATGGTTGGTGGCTTTAAGCACTGCTTTAAGACTGGTGACAAAAATCGCTGCTGGCGAAATTTAATATCAAAATTTAACTTAATCCATAATCTCGGGACACTTTAATCAGATAAACACCTCGAACGAGTAAATAGAGAATACGTAAACCTGAAGACAATATTTCTATAGGATATAACTCAGATATAACTCTATTCCACCCCCATTGCCAGCCATCAGCCGTTGATATGCGAACTTAGATAAGCTATTGCCATGGGCAGTCTGTCTTATCCATAGTAGTAGATTGTAATGTTTTATAAATAATTATAAGTGGTTTTTTTCTAATAGAATTAAGATTTTTAAAGCATTTTTGTTGCTGTCTAGAATCTTGGCCAAGCTAGAATAAATTTCTACCACTTAATAAAAATATTTCTTTTGAGTGGCAACGGAGTGAATGCCATGTGATTAAGAATTCCTGTATAGTTCACATGTTATGTAGTAATATGTATATTTTTTACGTGCCCTAATCTTAATTACGAATAAAATTAAACTATTTCAACGGTAAAATTTGGAATACTAATGTAAATCGGTGAAGTATGTATTCTATGCAGCATGCATTATGTGACAAGTGGTTATAACTAAGAAAAATTAGTTGTTCGTTGCGTTTAACTATTTTTTTTAAAAAGGCCATAAATGAATTCAGGAATTGTTTCTTATAACTCGCTGACATCACTTGTTAAATTAAGGAAAAATGTAATTTAAGAGAATGAAAATTGAGATATAGGATTTGAATAAAGACCATAAGCAGCTGTTTGCTGCAGAGGTATGACAGGATCATATTGGCTAAATATGTGGTAGATCTGTAAGGCATAAGACAGCAGAAAAAACAAACGTGCATGCCTTGCTTGAACCTAAGTCCCTTTGCTCAGTAGCCAAGCATGCTAACCACTATGCCACCAGAAGACTAGCTGTATAATTTTGTAAATAGGAAAATGAAATTTTTCTTTAAGACCAGAAGTATTCATGCACTTTTATTGATGTTTTACATAACTAAACATTCTACCTATATTATGAAATTATTTCATTCTGCAGTTTCAAAAACTGCAATGGGTTAATTTATCCCACTAACTTGTAAACCTTCTTCCCCCCTGTACTAATGTCCATCTTAATTTCTGCCCCCCCCCCCCCCCCCCCCTTAATCACTATATTTATGTTGCAAGTAAATTTTAGCTCAAATTCATTTTTGAATGCATTGCATAAACAAAAATTGTTCACGAGCTAGAATTGTACAGCATGATGTAAATTAATTTTCTTTATGGTTGTTGTTTAGTCAACATTGTCTCTTCCTGCATACTAAACCTATTTAGGTGACTTGAATGGGGATAGCAATAAAAGAAATGGATGAAAGAAATATACACGGTTTCTTATGTTGTGTATGAGAAACCAGAAAAAATTGGAGATGGCCTAAAAACTAGTTATTAAAATGATATGATTATCTGAATAATCATGTTTAATATGCATGACTTTGGTAACTGGTACTTGTATATGGTATTGTGTATTAAGTTCTGCATATTAGCAAGTGAATCATTCAGTTTAAATAGTAATAGGTGAAATTAAAGATTGTAATTTGCTGAAAAATCTATTAGCTTTAGCTCTGCTTGCCTACAAAATGTTCCATTTGTATGCAGTTAAACACTTCTGTATGAGGTGACTGTTCTAATAAGGGTTGCAAAGTTTTTAAAGCCATAAACTGGGACACTTGAGCTCTTGTCCCAGATTAAGAAGGGTAAATTCAGAACTTTTACACCTGAATTACCATTATATCAACTGTGGTGTTTACTTAACCATGTCTGTTAAGTTCCAATGTATTTGGTTTATTTTGCCCTGGTTTGATATAGCCTTATTTGTTAGTGAGCTATTAAACCTCAAATAATAAATTGGGAGTCTCTATAATTTTCTCAATCCCATAATAAGTTTTTTACTACAGTTCTTTATACTTCATTTTAAACTTATCTACTTTTAGGTGACCTGTCTTACAGATTCAGTTAATGAAAAAATTTAAAACAACTAACTTGATAGAAGTTTTGCGTACTTCAAATACATTTACTATCTAAAACTTTAATATTTGGAAAGTAAATTTTGAAGACATTGAGATTACATTAGCAAAAAAATGGAGATTTAATTCCCCTTTAAGAAATTGAGAAACATTCTTTTTAGATTATTTGTCAGATTGATGATATTGTAACACTTTGCATGCAATAAATTTAGTGTATCTTGTTTTGAGTGACAGATCATAAGAACATTAAGTAGAAATTTTTTTTGAACATTTCAAATAGGTAAATTTTACTTCACATTACAATATTTGTTTTTTAATAGGTGACAGCTCAAGTTCTTCGTAAAAAGAACATCATAGTTTGTGAAGCATCGGTAGAAAATCCCACACCGCAAACTGATGGAACAGGTAAGCTAAGAAAATGGAAAATCATATTGTGGGGAAAGTGTAAGGAGTACATGAAACTTTGACTCAGGGAGGCCCCATAATTTTATCTTGGTGTCAGTAAGCAAGAGGGGCATTAGTTTGGTAACTTAACACTGAATATGGCAGTTATACTACTAGGTCTCAAAATGCCAGAGGCATGATGCAATCTCTCTTCATGAGGAGACAGATGGCAGAGGTACAACCTGAATGCAAAGCACGATTGTTCAAGTAGAACATAGGCTTCCAAAAAAATTGCTCTGCACAATGAGGTGGATAGTAAGGGAGGCTCAAAGTATTAAAATTGCCCCCCTACAGTTATGTCAATTTATGGTGAGGACAGTTATACTTGCAGTTAAAGTGCAATATGGTGCATAAATACCCAAAAATGAAGTCCCCTGATGGGGTTAGGATGGCAACCATGAATTCCTATAAACTTTAAGCTCTGGGTGATGTGTTCACTTGATTGTATTAAACTCCTTTTTTTTTTACACTTGTAGAATTTGTAATTTTTTCTTAATTTTTTTCATTACCAAAGTTTTTTATGTTATCATATTCATTTACTCTAAATAAAATGTAATAGTAAATTTACCTCCCATTTAATTTTTGTTCAACTAAAACTATAGAAAGCTGACTAAATTTTAGTCAGCTTTCTATAGTTTTAGTTGAATTGCTTTCTAATATTTTAGTTGAACAAATTTAGTAAAACTAGTGTTTACTAGAGGGATATTTAAAATTTTAATAATCCCTATTTATGACTTCCTTGATCTAAGATGCAAAACTCTTGTCTGTCCGTCCCCCCCCTCCAAAGAAGCGAGATTTTACTATCTTTAAATTTCAAAATATTATCTCAATAGTTAATTTTGATCTTTTTTTCAGTTCAAGTCATTAAACCTGGTGATGTCTACATCTATAAGAAAGGACTTGGTGTGCCCTACTATGGAATTAGGTCACCCTCAGCACTGCTTAGTTTTCTCTTTAAGGTATTTGCATATTTCCTGAACTATTAATTTTAGCAATTTTGTTATTAAACTCCTTTGTATAATGAATTGCATAGATTTGTAAAATGCTTCTGCGTGACTTTTCTAGAGTTAACATGCGACATTAGATTGACTTCATTCTTGCTGTTAATGTTCCACATTAGTTTAGCTGTCAGGAGAGAAAGTGATGTTTTTACTGTTACATAATTTGGTGGGAACTTATGGTTTTTAGGTTATTTTAAATTTTTTATTGATCTAATTCAAACTAAAAGAGCAAAATGTATCAAATTAATCTCGCACCCAAAAGGCTTTGTGCAGTATTATACTGTAACTGGATCTTAAACTCCAAGATCTAGTTACCAGTTACAGTATAATAACTACTTACTAGTGATGATAGGAGTGACTTTTCCTAATCTTGTGATACAGACAGAATTTTAAGATATGAAATCCTTCCCTTCAGAAGAAGGAATTGGTAATCCTGTACCTCTATGGTTTTGATTTCCTCATCCTGCTGAGCAGTGGTCAGCTTTCTAATATTAGATTACCTGTTCTCAATCCTGTTCTATCCTCGTTTTTTAATTTGTGGGTTGCCACTACCAATTTGATATACACCAGGTGATCAGCTGGTGTCTGATCCTTATTGGACCATTGCAGGTACACTTGACCTAAAGTGGAGTAGTCTGTGCTGGGTGGGCTAGTGTGCCTGTTTTTAAAGGACATGGATTAAAATTATTCCCTCAAGCAGCTGCTTACCACAAAGTTCTGACAGGAGCCCGTCAGTTAATGCCATAGGTCTGTGAGGATGGCAGGACCTTGTGCAGAGAAAGCACACATCCATGCCTTATGTGGGGCTTGAACCCAGGTTGCTTTGATCAGTAGCAAAGCATGCTAACCATTTGTCCACAGGATTGACAAAAGGATGTATAAGGATATAATTTGCAGAGCAAACAACTGAAAGAGCAAAATCATGTGTGTAATATGGGTGGCAATAGACTACACAGAAATGAAAGGGGCCAAAAATATTAAATGTATATGTATTAAATTTATAAAGTTTCATTACTCTAAAATGAGGAAAACTTGGTTCTGAAACAGAACACCATTCCAGTATATCTCCCACTTTATCCTCTAGATATGGGCCTGACCACACATAAAATGAAGATAAATGCAAAATTGCAGACTAGTGTGGCCAGCAAATCATCTTTAAAAGGATGATGCAGGCTTATTGCAAAGAGAATTTTTTTTGTTTTGAATCTTGGACAATATTTTTTAACCAAGAATTTTTTCTAAAATATTTAACAATACAAAATGTTAAACATGGACTAAAATTTTTCTAAAATATTTTCTAATTTTAAATTTTATAATTAAAGACTTTAATATTTGTTTTGGTGATTCTCAATTCACTTGCGATTGCTTGATATAATGTGAATCTTTAGAAGGCTACCTTAATTATGAGCTGCAAAAGACCCTATCTTAAAAAAAAAAAATCTGATGGTGATCAAATTCTCAAATAATATTCCTTAGCAAGTCATTTTTCTCTAAAAATGACCAATTCTTGATGTGAAATTTTCTTTAACAACCATCAAATTTCAACTGCATGATAAATGATAATTTCAACTGCATTCAACTGCATGAATATTTATTAAAATTTCATTCTTAACTTTCCTTTATTTTCACAACCATCAAGAAATCTGAAATATTAAACATGGTACCACTCTGCATGTCTAGTGATGCTTAAATTGGCCCTGGCCTTAATCCCCCACCTGCAACAGAGACTGGAATTTCCCTACACAACATGTAAGAAGCTCTAAACAGCCATAACATCGCCACTTAATATTACTTTATTGAAGACAAAGTGCTGTCCTTGCTCCGAAAAGCTAGTTTTCTCCTAAACTTTTAACATGCAAATAGTTAGTCGTTGAGCAATAAAATTTTAAAGCTTATTCTTCAGAGAATTTAAGTTACCTTACTAACACCTGTCTTTAATTAAAAATATTCTATTGCTCTCTCAATATTTGTTGGTTTGTAGATTTGTCAAGAGTTGTTCCACATCTTTTAAATGCGATTGAGAAACTTAAGCTTTCATTTGATACATAAATGATTGACACCAGGAGTGTCATCTATAGAAATTGACCCCATGCTTTCTTACCCCCCCAAAAAATATGAAAATGATCCACTGCAGAATGCAAATGCAGAAAGTTATATGCAATGTTAAATGAAAGCCTAGGACACTCGCATCAGAATGTACTAAAAAAATTACTCCACGCTTTCTTCCCTCCCCCTGAAAAACTGGAAATGCGAAAGTTCTCTATTTTCTGAATGAGAGGTCAAATGAAAGCTCATAATGAACATTGTAAACTATTTTAAATTTGGCCTCACTATTATCCCCTGATAAAATGGGAGGAGCCAGATTTTCACAGGGTTACTTTAGTCATTCTCAAATTGCAACTTGCAAAGCCTCCAGTGTCATTGGCTACCTCAAACGTGACTTAAAAAAGGAGCAAAAATGTAGTCAGAGTCATATCAAATGAGTTTTTGAAGATAGGTAGGTTTTTTAGTGACAAAGAAAAAAAATAAGTATTTATAATTTATATCTTCCTATATGGGCCTTAAAGTAGAAAATGAACTTAAAGCAATCAAAGCTTGTATTAACTTCAAAGGAAAATAGGGTGCCAGCAGTCTTATTGGGTAGGTAAATCTCTTATTTTCCTTTGAAATGAATATGAATTTGGTGACTGATTGCACCACTGATAAGGCTTTAGGTTTATTATCTACTTTTTAGGACCCATAAAGGGGGGGGGGGGTGTAAATTGGCAATTTTCATTAAAATTTAAATATATTTAAATTTTGTATAGACTAGCTTATGAAGGTTTTGCTTTACTTCTAGGTGAATGGTACACAAGTTAATATCATTACTGGAAAAATAGACAAGATTGCCTTTGATGCAGTACAGGAGCCAAAGGTGGTTGGGTTCTTCATGCAAGGGACTGCAGGTAAGAAACTTTAATGTCCGAAAAGTCTCTTTTTTGTACTGTATTGAGAATCCCAGCCTATAATAGACTCTTGTAACATACTATTTTTTAGTAATTATCAATGTTAAAAAAACTAGTGATAGTGAATATTTTGCATAACTCTGAAGTCTTTTGCAAATCAAAAGTAATAGACATTTAATAAGATTATTCTTAAATTGTTTAAATATTATAGAAAACAATGAGAAAAGGCTTGAATTTAAAAGTTCTTGGTAGTGTGGAATTCATAATAAAAATTGTCATTAGTTCCATATTTGAGGAATTAAACTACTTGCATGAACAATGTCCGTGGTTTAAGAAATTTGGTACAGAAGTATCGAAGTATTTTATAACACTTTGTCGAGTTATTGAAAACTAAATTGTGGGGGATGCTCCTTGGCAGAAACAATTAAAGTGGTTTTGCATACCTTGCAAAGACTAAACACACCTTCAATAATTTGACTTGACAGTGGTAAAAGCAGGATGTGAACTTTCTTTCATCCTATGCACGAGTCAAATTGATGTGGGCAACACATTGCTAAAAGTGTTCCTAGGGTCTGCAAGACTCCAGCTTGCAATGGCTTAAGTATGACTTTTTCTGTACATCATGGATTATTGTATTGATACAAAATTGCATTTAAATGAAATCGTCAATAAATGTTGGATTATTGTATTGATACAAAATTGCATTTAAATGAAATCGTCAGTAAATGTTGATAGGAATGGGAACCTGCTACATGTCTGGTTTCTTTGTACTAAATTATTCCGCAGTACTTAATTCCTTGGATAATGGCCACTATAAAGAACTTCTGAATTGCTTGTTACAAATTACTGTACCAAATTACTTGACACTGGACTGTGGCAAGAAGTTGAGCAAAAAAAATATCCTTTTGCAAATCTGTCAGCTAATGCAAATTTGAAGATCCAATAGTCGACTTGTCAAAAAGCTTTTTTAAATCTTCAGATTTGCTTTTTATAAAAAAATTAATACTAATGTTCCTTTAATACAGTATTTGACACTAAAGCTAAATTAACCTGATGAATAAACTGCATGAATTAAATGTTAACTTGAATATGTATTGTAGCATTCTGCAAATTTTGCTATGATAATGAACATTGGACTGTTCTGTAAAATTGCATTGCTTAGTTTGTTCTGTTTGTAAATGTGGGAATAAATGTTAATGATTAACTTCAATTTATCAGTTACTGCTGTAGCCAGGGCTCCAGAAATTCTTATTCACTTGGAAGAATTAAGACCAGGGACTTTCTGCCCAAATTTTAATGCATTAAAGCAGATTTGTGCTATGAACATTTAAGTGGCTAGTAAATTTAACCCTTAGTCTTCATTTCGAAGCAAAGTACTTCAAATGAAGTGGGTCTTCCAACTATCAACAATGTCAGGTTAGTTAAACCACGTTTCTTTTGCAGAAAATATAATGTCCAGTGTGTTGGACTTGATTAAGAAGTGAACTTTTTTAAATTTTTCTTTAAATTATTTCTCAATGTTAACCTGTGATTTTAGATGAAGCTAAATCTGTGGGTTGTTACACCTGTGTTTTGATGTGCACATCACTTGATGTGCTTTTTGAAGTAAATGTCCAGTGTGCTATGTAGAGAATGCAACCTTTACTTTTTTATATTCACACACATGTAATACAATATGGAAATGTGCTAATTTCTATGGGCCTTAGCTGTGCTCAAAACTGCTGATTGAAATGGCTTAATTTGATATGCTCTGGAGTTTCTCCAATTTGCTTAATATTACTTAAATGCTGCTTTGTTTTTGCAGCCATTCACTTAATGAAGTGGAAATCTGAACTTTCCTGTACAGAAATCACTTTAGAACTCAAATCCCCTGGTCTGTTTCTCAAAAATCCTAAAAGAGCTTATTGTTCAGTTCTGCAGTCTCTTTGATGAACACTAAACAAATAACTCTTCTGCTCCTAAGTCACCCTCTTCTGTGTTGGCTATTTCTGAATCTCCCTGTTGCCGCTCTCACTGACTCTAACCCCTCTGGCTATATGAAGCAAGTTGAGCAATGAAGGTGTAATAAAACAATTTGTTGGTGCTCACTTTTGCAAATATGGAGACTATACAGCTGGGCTCATGTCGACTGAGAAACCTTCCCTTTAAAGATCTGCTGAAAATGCACATAGCAGAGATATATACAAGAACAATGATAATAAAGCAAATTAGGGCATGACATTTGTAGGAACAGAGACCTTATTCTTAAATTCAATGGCTAGCTTGGAGTTTTCCATGGAAAATCTCTAAAGGACTGTGGGTATGAAAAATATCCTAAAACCAGAATTTCATAGCTCTAGAATGTGAAAAGTATGCTAATAAAGATTTGTAAATACTAATTCTTAGTCTTTTTTAATATGCTAGAATTGCATATTTTCAGATTACAAGGCTTTTGAAGATGCTGCTGCAGCTTTAAGTCCTGCTGTTTCTTTTTATGTAGCTTTTGACAGAGTTGTAAGTATTTTAAAACTGTTGCAGTTTAAAAATTGTCCAGTCTTTATGTAAAAATGCTGGAATAGATTAATATTTCTAATCATTCCAGTCTATGCTTTAATATATAAGAAAGCACTTGTTATTCCAGGGAATAGCAATGCTGAAATTGAGAAGTGAGAGTGAATTGATTGAATGAAGATGCTACTTGAAATTCTTCTTGAAGATTTCTTTTTGAATTTAAGTGCATTTCTAATCCCTTTTTAGAAATCTTTAATCAGAATGCAGTGTTCCCCCCTATTCTAATGGTCTTTAACAGAAAATATTCTTGTAACTTATGTACATATATTTACTCCTCCAGTTGTTAAAGCTACTTAAGGGGCAGAAATTCCAATGACAAGAATGAATTCTATTATAATAAAAACATGACAGTAAAGTTGATCATCTAATCCACTTATTTTGCTTTAAAATTTTAATATTTAAAACATTTTATATTATGTTGTAAAATTTTCTAAACCTAAAACATGTTTACAGTGCCACATACGTTAGGCTTGGTTTTTAACTTTTGCTTGTTTTTTGCATTCTAAGTGGCTATATGCTTTTACTTGTTGATTAAAGTATCTGCATATTTTTGGGCCTTATCTGAAGAACATTCTTGCAATTTTGTTAAAAAAATTTGTGGTTAAACTGAATTCTACAGATGTTAGTATAATCTTGCAAAATGTTAGAATGACCATTTAACTAAAACTGAAGACTAAGCAAATTTCCTGCAATAAAAAATAATTTCCCAAATTATCCTAGTATATATACACTTAGCATTATACCTAAAATGTAGATGTTATTGTGAAACTGGAGCAGAATTGTGGATACACCCTGTGCAACTAGGGGTGGGGTAGCTCGGTCGGTAGCGTGCGCCAGGCTCTTAATCTGCAGTTCCCAGGTTAGTCCCAGCTTTGCCAGCAGTGAGATTTATCTCCACAAAATTCCCTGCCCACGGTCATTAGGGGACACCGATGGGCTTGAAAAGGCAGCTGCCCATCGAATTGGATGTTAAGCCGTGGTCTTGTGTGCAGGAGAGCCATAACCTGTGCACATTAAAACACTAGATGGCCTTGACAGGAGACTACCATCTGTCTCCTAAAAGCTGTTCCATTGGTCACCTTCCAGGTCCATGTGACCTAGCCATTTAGCCCATTGCATGCAAAAAATACCACTCGGAGGTAAAACAACCTGACCCTGTTACTAGAAAGTTCTTCAAAATCTGAAAATAGTAGCTGTAAATTGCAAAACTGACTTGTGAATTAATGTTAAAGGAATTTAATATTAAGACATAATTACTGGACTATGTAATGTGGGTTGACTCAGTATGTCAGGCTTATCTTTAGTTCCCAGGTTAGTCCCACTTTGGCCAACATTGAGATTTGTCTTCTAAACCCCCAACCTTGTCAGGGGACAGAGGGACTTTGAAAAGATCTAGTGTTTTAGATGTAGAGATGTGGCCCCATGTGAAACTAAGTCGAACCCTGTGCACATTAAAGAACACAATGGATGGCTTTGGTGGGAGGCTATCATCTGCCTCCTAATAGCTGTTCAGTGGGTTCCCTCCCCCAACTTTCTGAACCTAAAGATCTTTGGTAAAACTTGGAGGTAAAATGCACATAACTATTACTGATTTATCAAGTAATAGAATTATCAAACTCCAGAATTCGATACTTGCTTTTTGTAGATAATTCTTTTTATATAATAAATGACTTGTGGCACATTTTATATGATGCACTATTACTTTAATTGCTGGTGCACCATTAACATTCTCACTACCATACTGGTCCAAGCTGAAGGTAGTTAAAAGGCAGGAATAGCATTGGTTGGGAGTCCATTTAAAATCTCTGCAGTTTTATGCCAGTGTGGTAGTGAAATGGTTAAACTATCAACACTCTAAAAATGTAAAAGTTGTTACATAATTTGAGGATACTTTTATATTTGCTAGGTAATAGTTTTATATACATAAAACATGTAATAAGTTGGTCTGAATTATCAGGATTTTATGACCAAAATGGGTTTTCCAATTATCTGGGGTTTAGAAATTTTAATTATGCTACTGAAAACTTAGTGTGACTGATGCAAACTCTTTACACCTTGATAATGCTCAGTCTCATTTGGGAGATTGTTACTAGCTTATGGCAATATAAGTTTAATCCAAAATATAAATTGAATTAAGACTATTCCACACCATGCTATGTCAATGGGATGATGTATAGCTTTTGAAATAAGTATAAGAAAATGTGACTGAGGACAACTTAAAGATCTCTATCAAATCTACCTGAATCTCTTGAATAATATTCTTTCAGTATTTAAATATGTATGGAGTTTTTAAACACTTAAGATCAGCAATGTGTTCTAAGAAATTATTAAATTCCTTCAGTATTAGTTTTTTTATACACTTTAAGATATGTAGTCATTTATGGAATGGTTTGAAATATTGTTTCAATTGACTTTAAAGGTGGAATTTTTAGATAGCATTGCTAATGTTAAATGTTCATTCCCATAACTTATTGATTGTCAACAATATTCCTTCAGTGTTTACTAAAATCTGCTATATCAAAATATTAATTTCCCCTAAAATATCAGATTTATCTTAAAAGTTAAAACAAGAAGCTGCTTGCCACAGAGGTCTGACACGAGCCTGTTAGTTTAATACACCACAGAGAGGTCTGTTTGGAAGACCAACAGAAAGACAATGCAACATCCATACCTTACCTGGGGCTCAAATCAATGTCCCTTTTTATCTGTAGCCAACACTAACCACTTGGGTGGCTGTGTGCCGGGCTTATAATAATGCAGTTCCCAGGTTTTGAGCCCTGCCTTGGCCAGTGTTTAAATTTATTTCTGCAAAATTATGACCAATAGGGGACCCAATGGACTTGGATAGGATGTTAAGTTGTGGCCCTGTGTGCAGGAGAGCTAATAATCTGAATATTAGACATGCTGGATGGCCTTGATGGGAGATTACCATCAGTCTCACAATAGCTGTCCAGTGGGTCCTCTTCCCCAAACCTACAGAGCAGTCAGGGTTCTTTAACCCACTGTGAGCAAAAAATGCTGCTCAGAGGTAAAACAACCAACACTAGCCACTCGACCATGTTTTCTAGAGCTTCAAAGTTAGCATCCCATTAACATAACGTGGGTGTCGATCATGATTCGGTCATCATTCAGTATAATAGCACTTGTATCAAGTTCTCAAACTGAAAAATGCTATGTGAAAAACTAGTTCATCTTGGAGAACAATGGGAATAAAACTTAAGTGATGGGTGGGGGGAAGAATTGAAGGACATTGCTAGGTTTCTGCCATCTGTAATAATCTAGGTGATAAATGCTCTATCAAAAGCAATTGCAGAAGAATGGCTAGAAGTTGTGCTTGCCAATTTCGGACTTCAACTGCATTGACATTTTGTAGGTTTTTGCCTTTGATGGGACAACTAAGTTGTGAGGAAGATATTCAAAAGTGGATTATCCCTAACATTGAGTTGGGATGGGGGCAGTGAAATGTGATATTACTGTCACTGGAAGAAGTGTAAAATCCAGATATTGATGGGTGTTGTAAAAGAGAAGACTGAATGGAAAATTAGGTGGATGCATTAGAGAAAGTACTTGCTTATAAGTTGAGCAGCACAGTAAAATAAACATTTTATAAAGTGCTAGTAAGATGGGCAGCTTAAAGACCTGTTCAGACACTAACAACTTGAGATACACATTACAAAAATTTTATCACTTAGTGTTGCAGGGTCTTCATATTTTGGTTTTATTCAAGCATCTAGTATGGGATTTGTTGCTAGAGGAGACAGACACTTAATCTAAACAACATTCATAAAATATAGAAGTTCTAGTCAACAGGAAAAGTTTAAAAAAATCTACGATTTGATATCTTCAAGACTGCTTTGTTTCCAAAATACTTTTTTATATTTGACCCAGGATTAAAGAACAGAAATCATTCCTGCAATGTGAGGGAAGTTGGTGCTTTTACTTCAAACATATATTTAATAAAGCATTTCGCAAAGAATTCTATTTTTTAGACAATAACATAAGTGGAACTAGTTTGCAAATTTTGAAGCAAAAGATTGTTAGTTGCTGAATATGGGGGAAAAAGTTGCAAGACTCCTTGGCTCAAAATAATTATGACCAAAATTGTTTCTTAACTATTTTTTTCCTACTGAATACTATGTAAAGAATATCCAAAGTTTATACACTATGAACAATCCTTTCTCCTCCATTGTAGCTCTTGAGAGTGAAAGCAATGTATGGTGTTGCTAATTATCTAAATTCAAACTATAGAAAGAAATTGTCACTTGGTACAAAGTCCACTTTACCATATTGTTTCAACTTTTATGCTGTCCAGTGATCAGGATAATTGCCATAATGCATTAATCTCTTTCACCAATCATGTTAACTACTCACTTTGTGCTGTTTCTTGCGACATTCAGCTTTTGCTTCTATCAAATTCATGTTGATAATTTTCCAGAATTCACTGTACTGCCTGATTACCATGCAAGAATAAGTGTTCATATTTTGTGCAAAAGAACCAATAAGAAACTCTTAGCATTTCATTGCCTTGCAATAAATGCCAGACTTGGTCTGTTTTTTGGTCAGGTGTCGTCGGTCTTCTACTGAATGTGTTTAACTTCAGTTGGAATATGCTGAATTTGAGCAGTTTTAAATAGGGTGGGGGGGGGGAAGATTAAGTTGAGTGGACCTTTAAATCGTTCTCTAGTGTAAGAGCAAAGTTTTGTCCTAGTTAGTAGGTTGAACTGAAATGGATGATTGTTTCATCAATAGAAAGGTAAATGTTGACAAGTATTTTAAATTTGTAAGGTTCTACTGAGGTCATTTGACAATTGTAATCATTATCCTAAGAGTCTGCACTCTGTTTATCTGGGTCAAATAAATCTTTAAACATTTGTAGTGCTCTGTATAATTTGTATAATCAAGAAAAATATGTTAATCTATTTGTGGTTTTTTAGGTTGCTAAACACTTGAAGTTGACTACTGTTGGAGAAATCTATCTTATTAGGCCATTTGAAAAAACTCCAATTCCATGTCCTCAAAATGTAAGTTCTTTTTAATTATTACTTTAACTATAACTGCTTATTCTGCAGTGAAAAACTGTATGCAATGTTCTTGCAAATATCTTAATGAAAGCACTGCCATTTCATTTAGAATGTTAGGTAATGCTCTAGGCTATTTCAACTCTAGGCTATTTCCCTCAAACCACAGGTGATAGTATTTAGTAGGCTTCTGTTCTCTGATAACCTTTTTGGCATTTGGTGTAGTTCATAAATTTTTCTTGGTAAAGTCTTGACCTTAAGGTCATTAAGTCACTCCAATACATATCATTCAAGATTTTCTTCTAAATTTGATATGTTGGAAAGTCATTGTGAGATTTGAACTTGCAATTGGATGACATATCAGGTGTTGGTTATCCCCACTGATTTTTATTGATCCCTGATCAATCTTAAATGCAATTCACTTTAAGATTATTTGGAATCTGCTTTTAAGTGGCATGAGCATTTGAGTTGCACACTGCAGGTAGGAAAGATAGAGATCTTGATCAGCAGCTATTACACCCAATGGTTACAACACTTTACATATCATTAGAAAGTTGTAGGTTCATCTCACCTGACAAAATTTAGAGAAAAATATACTTTTCAGACTTTATGCAAATAGTAATATTGCAATTACTATTTGCATAGTATTTCTGTTAAACTGCAGAAAATGGATCACTATAAACATGAAAGAGTAACTTCTGTACCAAAAAAAAATAGTGATGTTTGTTTAGTTTCAAAGGCACTTGTTCAAGACGAATCTCCTTAAATATTTTGCTGCAAGTCTGTTTGCTAAAAAAAATGAATAAAAGTATATAAACTAATTGTATAAACATTTGCATACTAAATCCTTGACTTCATTGGAATAGCTTCTGAATAAGGGTAAACTTTAGAGAAAATGATTACTTATTCAAAAACATACAAAATTAGAATTGAAAATAGAGTAGCATTGTTAAAATTACTGTTATAGATTATACGAAAACTATGAATGTAGAGGTTAGTTTTTCAAGTTTTTACCAAGGAAAACCTATGTGGTCTGGTAAGATAATTGTTTGGGTTTGTCCAAGAGTATTATGAAATTAGTAGCAATGAGTTAAACATTTTCTAATGAATAGCTGTAATTGGATTAAAAACCGATTTTTAAACTTAAAGTAGCAAGTATGCCAAACAGAGGAAATTAAGGTCTACATACATGGACTTCAATTTGAGCTGCACTGCATGAATACTTACCTGATTGTACAATATGGTTCCAAACTGAAATGCCTAAAAGAAACTCAAAGCTGTTGTTAGGAACATATTGAATTGTGCAAAATAATAGTATATTGTAAGGGTAACTTTGTAGATTTTGTAGAGAATATCCAATAGTATCGCATTTTGTCACTAGTTTTGAAATCTTTGTGCTTAGTTAAAAGTAAACTTAAAAATCTTTTTAGATGTTCTAATATTCAAATGTAGACTAATGCCTTTGTAATACAATCTATCCTATACAGATTTCTGGGTTGTAAATCTGCAAATTATATTGCATTAATTCACAAACTTGGTGGTTTTGGATCTGTTCATAAAATTTATATTTTATGTAACCTTCTTTGTACTTAATTCATTGTCTTCAAATTAAATGTTCTGTTGAGCTTAGTTATAGCTCAATTTCTTATTGCCTGTACTACATGAATGTGTGGTCAATTACTTTGAAAGAAAACTTTACAAAGTAAAGTAAATGTTAGATGAATAAATGCAAATAAGTTTAATTATATTAAAGAAATTAAGTTCTACACTTTGAGTGTTTTAGGCCTTAGAACTTTTTTAGCCTTAGAGTGAATTTGGCCTTTAGAACATCAACCATATTGAGGTGATCTTTTTAACTTGGCACAGATTTCAAAATCCTAATATGCTAACTAGGTGAAATATGTCCTATTGAGCCTCATAACTATTTTAAATTTTTCCCATTATAAGAATATACTCGTGCCAAGTATCTTATGTGGATTTGAAGTATTTATATACACTGTAGTCTGCTGGTGCTTGGGTAGGGTTTAGTTTCAAAGGTTTGCAAATTTCCATGTATTGTTAGTTCCAATACTTTAAATTTTAATGTTAGGGTTTTACTTATGTTAAAATGTAATTCAACAAATCAAGCTGTAATGTTCACCTACTTCTGATCAGTTTTCTGCTATGTTTGACTTTAACTTATTAACTAATTTTTATAAAAGTTGTTTTTTGCCCATATAGTTTATTGAATAGCTCTAAGATGTGTAAAGACTGCTAAAATGCATTGTAATTGTAAATTACTTTAAACTATCTTTTCTTCAAACTCTTTTAGCCAGCTACATCTTCAGACATTGAAGCTTTTATAAGTGGTTATAAAGGATCTGTCCTCAGCAAAATAACTGAACATAATCTTTATGACCCACAAGTAAGTTTAGCGACATATTTTTGTAAAGTGCAAAACCAAATTCAGGAAAATTATTTAAGTATTTACTGCAAATGGGGCTTGAATCCACCTCTCCCAGCTATATGCTGGTTATTCTGACCAGTAAAACTAGATGGCTAGCTAATTTATCAGCCAATGTGATTATAATAAGAGAAATGAACTAGCTATTAATAAATTGGCCAGAATACCTGGCATGTAACTGGAAGATGGATTTGACTCATGTCATACTTTTTGCTGAAAAAGTTTTTCAATGTCAGTTTCAATTGAAATTAAAAATTGCTAAAGTTTTTGGTAATATGCTTGAATGATTTGAAAGGTTTGATAGCTTAGTTTTTTATGCAAAAGATTACATAAAAATGTTTCAAGTACTGAAATTTCAAAACTTTAATCAGGATATTAATTTTACTCAAAGCATTTAAGTGTTTGCCAGGAAAAATGCTTAATTTAGAATAGTAAAATCACTTTAAATGTCCGAGTTTTTCTTTATTTTGAGTCTGATACAAATATAACAATATGAACTTTTTAACTTTGCCATTTTAGTCCACTGTAGATGAAACATACTTTCTTAACTTCAAGCATTACATATTACTGGGATACTTAAGTTTAGACCTTTTTTGAATGTATAAATCAATTTCTCAAATTTAGGTGCTGAATTGTATATATTAATAACTTCATAAAAACCAATTCCATATTTTTAAATAGGGTGGCTCTTAATCTGCAGTTCTCAGCTAGGTCAGCATTGAGATTTATCTCTGCAAAACTCCCTGTCCATGTTCATTAGGGGACACCAATGATCTTGGAAAGGCCACTGTCTCGGATGGAATGCTAAGTCATGGCCTTGTGTGTGGGATAGCCATACATATGCACATTAACCCTTTGAAGCATAGTGGTTCCACACAGAAACCACTTACTTAAATTTTTATTTCTATACGCAGACTGGTTTTACAGCAAAACCACACTTCCTACATGGGTATTAGTACAAAAGTTAAAATAAATATTTTTTTGCAAAAAGGAAGTACTCCATCATTTTTCTACATATAAAGACTGCCCATACCAAATGTCATTAAAATCGGAAATAAAATCGAAATTCGTGCTTCAAAGGGTTAAAGAACCCATTGGATGGCCTTGATAGGCTACCATCTGTATCCAACAGCTGTTCCAGTGGGTCCCCTCCCTAACCTTCTCTGAGCCTTTTTGTGACAGCCATTTAGCCATAAGCCATTTAGCCTATTGTGTGCAAAAAAGATGCTTGGAGGTAAAAAAAACTCCCAAACTATATTTTTAAACTTTAATTTACAGGTAACCTTTATCACTATTGTATATTGCAAAGGAAATAAAGTTGCACAAATAAATCAAATAGTTCAGATAATTGAATTTGGCTATTATTGTTGACTTTTCTCCAAAGCAATTTCAGCACATCAGACTAATTTTTGTATGGTAGGATTCTTGGGCTTGTATGTTCCAGATGTCTCGATTTAAATCTGTTGCAGATTATAACTGTCTTGGTGTTAAAAATATAATAAAATGCTGGTTGATAAAATTGTTAGCATCTAATAGGTGAAAAATATCATTCTTAGATTAGCATCTTGGAACTGTATCTGGAAAGTCAGTTTTGCAGCTTCTACATTTTAACGTGTCTGGTATTGCAAATGGTTACTTGAAAAGCAATTCTAGCCAAAACTTTTTCCTGTGTGTGTGTGTGTGGGGGGGGGGGAATTGATAGGTGGCAAAGTTTCAAGTGCAAAAATAGCATCTTGAGAAAATAATTTGTAAAAAGGATATAGAAAACATAGCTACTGTAAGTACTTTGATTTATCATTTGTAATGATAAAGCACTCCTATCATTAATGTGGTTTTGTAGAAAATGGATTTCCTAAATATTGGGATTGCTCATTTCAGACTTGTGACTGCATTAAAACAATTGGTTCATTATTACATAGAACTTAACTAAAAATTTACTTCCAAGTAAGACTGCTTCAAAAGTATTGGTTTGCATTTATATGTTTATATTGTTATGCATAAACATGAGGTGAGAGATCTGGGCACCCACCATCTTAGTGCTTGGAAGTAACTCTGGACTTGATATTGAAAATTTTTATTCTTGTGTTGAATGCAATGGTAGAAATGACCTAACTCACTGTATGTATTGTAAATATCAAATGAGCTGTATTTAAAACATTACTTTTTTCAGCTGATGGATCCAACCAGAAGACTGGTTCTGGCTATAGGAGAGCAGTCATCATCTCTTGGTGGCTATTTCCATCATTTAGTTAAAAAGTTGGTTTGTAACAATACAAACAACACAGAATTCCAAAAGCTGAATATAGTTTGGATAGAACCACAGATTTTCCCGTCTGTTCATCTTGTAAGTACCTGAAAATACCTTGTAAAAATAAAATATTGTACGGAGTAACAAGTCAATAAATTGCTAATCATTTTAATCCAGGCAAGCGTACGAGCTTATTCTGTTATCCTAGATGACAAGCACTACCTATTTTACACATTTAAACTGCAGGTATGTGCATAATTGCCACTGAGTTGGTCTTTAATGTTAATTTCAAATCTGTCATTGCTTGTATTCTGCTAAGTAAAAATTTGTAGTTTTAATAAATGCTTAAATGGCTAAAAATATTTCAACTTTCTGTTGCCCATAAGATTTAAATAGACAATTTTGTAAACAAATTGTGACTAGGAGTCGTAAATTAAACAGATGACTGTATAGAGTTCAAAAATATGTAATAAAATTATTTTAGATATTGTATTTTAGAGGTACGAATGAAAACACTTATATAAACTAAATTCAACTAACAAATCTTAATTATAAAAAATAAACCTTCAGAAGAACATAGCACTTTTTTATTATTCCTACAAAGATATTTATTCTGCAATTCTTACTAACTCTACTCAAAGCAAAAAATAAGGTTATTTTACAACAGTCAGTAAGTGGCACAATAATATTTGAACAAACCTGCAATCTATAAAGAATAACCTTATCAATTCCTAAACTAACTATACACTGAATGACTTCCTTCTAAGGTTTTAATCACAAAGTACTCCAAAACTAGCTAAGTATACTGGTTTCTCTGAATCAATTTTTTTCAGACATTGATCACTGCATACAAGACTGAATTATTTTCCTTTACTAGTTTATTAACACCATCTACATTAATAAACTTACTAACCTCACACACACGTTTTTATTTAACTATAGTGCACAGACTAAGACTTTTTCCTTCACACTAAAAAATAAAGAATAAGTTCTTTAATTTTTTCGAACTAGTGACTTAATTCTCATGCATGTGGTTCATGCAAGCATCAAGACAATAAATCACTGTTTCATTATTGCTCGTTCATCTGTCGTAAGAATACTTTATGCTCTATTCCACGACTTGCATTCTTTTTCTCCTAGTAAATGAGAAGCTGAATGACAATTGGATAAGTTTTTTGCAATATACACTTTATTTTGGAATCTTCCTGGCATTGATATAAAAAGCTTAAGTTTATTTCAATAAAATATAAATCTCGGACCTATCTGGTTTTTGTCTAGAATAGTTTACTAAAGAACATTTGTGATTGACAGATGTTGCCTTTGGCAACTTTCTGCATCCCTCAATTGGTATAAATTACATAGTGTTGGATTTCATACATTTCTGTTGATGTTGCAAGGTGAACTCTCTATGCTGCAACTTTCTTTCATCAAAACGTATCAACCTTCAGCTAGAATTCAGTTTTCCATGCACTAGGTCTACATTTGAGAACTGGATAAGACCAGGTCCACTCTCCAAATATGGTGTTGGATGCAGTAATTTTTTCTAGGGTAGTACATCTGATTTGCCCATTCGATGGAATATTTCCCAGCTTAATTGTGGATATATCGGTTAAATACAAAAGATGCTCTTATATTTATATTTAACTGATATATCCACAATTTGGCCATGCAGTCTGGGTGATCAGATCCAATATGCTCTCCTACTTGTGTCTTTTGTGTAGACCATATTTTGTTTTCTTTGCTTAATACTAAATCATTTGGCTTCTAATGGCCATAACAAATCTATTACCCCCCCCCCCCTCAAATGTTACATAGCGATGTAGAAGACATTCTATTATGCCAATCAGTCATAAGATTACTGAGTGCACTTTATTTCAGGAACCTTCTTTAAATTCCTGGAAAGGTATCACTTTTGTTAAGACTCTCTAAACTACTTTTAGGCCACGAGTTTGAGAGAAGATCCATTAAATTTCTAAATGGATACCTCCGAATAAATTTTGCCTAGCTACAATTTAATATTTTTTTTTGGGGGGGGGGGGGGACAGTGACCAGAGAAATTTTGAATGGGTATTTCTTATTTGAAAGTGTACTTTTACAGTAATGAAGTCATCCTTGAGAAGACTTCATAAGGTATGGTTGTTTTATTTAACTTTAGATTATGAAAGTTTCAGTTAAAATTAATATTTAGTACTTCACATCCAATATATAATGTAAATTATCCCCTCTAAGCCTATGGTGGAATTTTGTAAACTCTGAACATTTAACAAATTTTTGCTATTGACTTTTAACCAAAAATAGTACTTCAGCCAATTCTTTTTGAGACTTCATTGCAACTAGTTAGTCCTGAATTTTCTAAGTATTACTAACTTGTGGGTTGTTCGTGGTTGAAATCTTTTGGAGACTGGAGAATCTTTGTTTTTTGTGGAACAGTCTGAGCAACCAACAATAGTTTTAGAGGATCAATTACTTTGCACAGATCCTAGATAATACTGCAGGTCTCGAAGAGGAAAAGTTGTGGGATTATAAAAGTAATCCACATACGTTCTGCCAATAGTGTTTCCAAACTCTAAATATTTTGTGTGGACCAATTTTAAAATAAATTTTCATTAACTTTTGCATACTTCAGTTAACAAATTAAATTGTTTTTTGATTCAGGTTAAAACTAATATTTAAAATTTTACAGGTTATGGATGAGTTGGAGGCAACACTGGGTATTCCTAATAAGCTTCCTGCTATTGGAACTGTAAATGTGACAACTGTGAGTATTCATAAAGGAAAGCTATGTTTGTTTTTTTACCTCTAAATTTCAAATATCACCAGATTTGTTTGAATAATTTTTTATGGAGCTAAACTAAAAATTTCATAAAGTTTTATTGTAGTTTAAGTATTATAGAATAAACCTGGAATATTTATTTTTACAGCATTAGTTATAATTATTTTAAGCAGAATATATTTTCTACACTTTGTGGGAGACTTCTTTAGGCTGTTGTATAGTAGACATGTTGTCAAATTAAACCAGTGCAGTG
Organism: Ryuthela nishihirai; assembly: GCA_038380435.1. Taxonomy (NCBI): domain Eukaryota; kingdom Metazoa; phylum Arthropoda; class Arachnida; order Araneae; family Heptathelidae; genus Ryuthela; species Ryuthela nishihirai. The sequence continues at coordinate 9,818,088 of JAWZYU010000016.1, read as the reverse complement.
CTATTACTGTGATAGCAGAACTTGAAAAAGCTTAGATTGTGCAACTAATCTGAAAACTCAACTGGAATTGCAGATATGAAGCTAATAAATAGGCTTTTATCCAGACCTAAGTGGTGTAACAAAGCTAACGGAGGGGCAAGAGATGGGGGGGGGGGGGGAGACTGACAATAAACTCTTCACACTGTAGACCTGGAAAAACCAAATTCCTGCACGATCTCCGATATTGCATGATCCATCCTTCTGGCAGTGACAATCAAGCCACATTTAAAGTCAATGGAAATGTTATGCTGTAACTGAAACGTACATATTTCACAAATTTTTAATAACTTTTTGTTTCCATTGCCTTCACTAGCATTCTTAAAGGGAGGGCATGCCCCTCCCCCTCCTTCCCATAGATCCAGACCTACTAAGAAATATTGAATTGTGATATTTTGGAAATCTATTTTATAAAATCTGTATGGCAGCTTTAGATGGTAAAATAATTCAGTACTACAGAGACCAAAAGTCATGGGAACTGTAATTAAAGTAGAATTAGCATGCTGTACTCGTAACCGATGCATAGGATGTCAACTGCAGAATGGCACTGCAGTGCCTACAAGCCAACATTTATTTCGGAGTAGTTAATTCAGCATGTAATTAAATTTTACACTATGTTAAAATAATTCAGCATGGCTGCACATCACAAGTTGTCAGACTTTGAATGTGACTTGTCAGTGCCAGAAGGATGGATCATGCAATATGAGATCGTGCAGGAATTTGGTTTTTCCAGGTCTACAGTGTGAAGAGTTTGTCAGTATTCTATAGATGGCATTTCCACACAAACCAGTAAATGGGATGGCCATGTGCAATTGACGAACAGAACTCGTGTTAGCTGTGATGGATGGTAACTACCAACAGATGGGCTACGTGCATGAAATCGCTGCCAATTTGAATGCGGGCCAAACAAAGTTTCTAGTCAGTTTCCACCTGCAGTCCATTGTCTTTGGATACCAAAGACCCACTCGTGTCCCATTGCTTACATGTCTTCAGAGCTCGACGACTGGAATGGGCCCAAAGATGTTGAAATTGGACAGAACAGTGGCATCGGGTAGCATGGTCCGATGAATCCAGTTGTTCCGCACTGATGGGCGCGTTAGTGTGGGATAGGCCACATGAAGAAACTTTCCATTTAAACCCTTCATATATGAGGTACTGTTCAGGCTGGAGGCAGCTCTGTAATGGTGTGGACATGTTCAAGTGGTCTAAATTGGGTTCTCTTGTCCGTTTGAGCAATTACTGATAAGTAGGAGATATGTGGACATTTTCACAGATCACCTGCACCCCTTCATGACTCTTGAGCAATCTGATGGTGAAGGAGTGTTCCAACAAGATAAGACAATGTCGCTAGTCTTTGGTTGCTAGGTGGATCGAGGAACACTCCACGGACTTTGCCACCATGAATTGGCCCCCACAATCCCCTGATATGAACCCCTTGTAGCATCTGTGAGAGACAATGAAAACAAGCTTACGATTCATGAATCCAACACAATTATGGTCTACACTGCAAGATGTGTGGGCTGCCATCCCTGCAGAACAGTACCAGCAGCTTATTGACTCCATGCCTCGACATGTGGCTTTACTGCTGAGGGCTCTAGGACCAACCTGTTATTAGGCATGTATCCTAAAACTTTTGGCCTCTCAGTGTATTATACCTTGCTGTGGGTGATGAAAATAGGTTAGTTTTCAAATATTTTGAAGTTATAAGCATAGCTGTTTATCACCTTATTTGTAGTCTGTCTAGTAATTTGTTGTAGTGATGCTTAGTTGCTGCAGTATTCTAGCTGTTGGGGTGGTTCCAGTCAAATAGCATAGAAATGTGGTGGTTGTCATTGTCCACTGATGAACAGAAAGGTGATCTGTTTAACACATGCAGTTAGTTTTTTATATATATCCATGTGTGGCAGGATGGCTTGCCATAATGGATTTTTCTATGAAGCTTTAAACTAGCTGATATTAGATGGTAAAAGAGCATCTTTTGACATTTATCTTGTAATATATGCAGTTTGCTGTTATCTGAAGATGTCTGCAAAGCAGTCTGCTCCTTGGTAGATGGGATTGATACAATGTTGTCCTCGTGGTGCTCCTATAATTTAAACCAGAACTTGTGTAATACAAGTGGATGGGAGGAGTGTTAGCTCAGTGTTGCTTAGTCTTTAAGATTTATAATCAAACTTTCCATTTAGTTTAGCTGAAATTTTGTGAGGTAATGCTAATATTTTATAATTTAGTTGCTGGTAAATAGTTTTGTATTATTGCACGTGTTAGGGCTGTATTACCTATGTTAATGTCTTGTGTTTGGAATGAGATTCATTAGTTCTATACAGTTTTCCTTACATAGTTATTGTTTCATAGTAATTTGTGTGGGTTTTCAATTTTTATCATAATTACTAATGGTTACAGCATACACCATATGACCAGTACATAAAATATAATTGCATGATCAGATGTATATTAATGGTCATAGGTACAATGGAGTTGCATCTTACATGGGGGTTGGGTTCTAAATAGGCACATAAGGCAAAAAAAGTCAAAATTGCCTTTGGAAAATTCCTTAAATTGCTCATAAGATACTACAGTATGTGGTTTTATGTACACAACCTTGTACAGCAATATGTATAAATATGTGAAGTATATTATAATAGTATAATATAGTCTCTTATGCAAAATATAATTTCACAGTATTTTTAATTGCATAAGATACTGAAGAACAAAATAAATTTTGAGTTTAAAGTGGTTCCTAAAACTGGTAAGCTAACATTGGTTGACTTTGCAGAAAGTTCTCTTTTCAGCAGAGATTTGAATCGTGAATAAGTTTTATTTTCCATGATTTTTGCTGTATTTACAATAAAGGGTTTACTTGAATAAGACCTAAATAGATATTAGCATTCACTTTAGTGAAAGCTGGCTCAGACTTTGCATTCTCGGCTCGTGAAGATAGGTTTGTACTGCACCTAGAGGTTGAGCCTACACTATTTATGTCTTCCAGCCACATGTTTAATGCAGCGTCTTCACTAGAGTCTGATCATGCACTTTGCTTGTCACTTTACCAGTTATTGGAGCACTAGACTAATTTCTCTCAAATCTTGGTGGCATGGATGCTAGCATGTAAATATGACTGCAACAAATCTATGTCGGAGTGAGTCAAGCCCACCACAAAGTTTTTCGTCCAGTGTTCGATATCTATTTTATTTCTTTGGTTGAGCATTAGATGAAATAGACTTGTATTTTCGTACAACATCTTCCTAATGCATCTTTAAACACTAGAATCTCTTAGTGCAGCAAGATTTTGAGGCACAGGGAACTGACACTGGCCAAAGAAACAGCAGATCCACATCTCTCTCCGAGACTACTCACTCAGTGGAATGGTGGGCAAAATTGCTTGCACAAATTACTTTTGGCTGAGTGTGTGTATAGCTGAATATGTGCAAGTTAAATGCATGTATGATGAGACTCCACTGTACTTATTGTTGAAAAGGTTGAAGACAACTTCCTTCAAAGTAAAAATGGCTAGTACTCATTGTATTTATTCATAATTTTTGCCATTGTTTCTTAGATGGAAAGTGCCTGGCTTAACACTGCCTTAATAAATGCCACAGCAGATAAAACAGCTGATGAGCAGAACATCAGAGTGCTGGAGGACTGGCTATCAGGTGTTATCAACAATACAGTAATACCCATTAAAATTGGTATGTTCAATTCATATTTTTACAATTTCTCATTTTATAAGCTCAGTTTCATAAACTTTAAAAATTAGAATTTGTTGCACCATATAGTGAAGTCCAAAAAATGAAGATTCTTCTGCAAGGAATAGAAGATATATAATGAAATTTTAAAAGTTTTTTTTTATATATATATACACTTGGATGTTAAATTCCACATTCTCCTTAATGTGATAAAATGTAACCAATAAATTTTTCAGTGTCTACAAATCTCTAGTGACTTGTTTCATTCTACTGCCAAGTTTTAGGAATCTAGGAGTGGGGTGGAATAGTATATGCCTATCATACTAGTGTTTAAGATATGGGTTGGATGCTTTTCAGCTTCCACATGGTGCAAATTTAAATCAATAATTAACAAATTGAAATAACTGTTAAATCTGTTTAGTCTATTAAACAAGATTTAATTTTGTAAGGTAGAAAAAGTATTAAATGTTATCATGGTCATTGTAGAATCTTTGTCCCAAAAATGTAACATTCCCCTTTGAAGTTATTCCTCCCACACAGTCTGTCCCTCTCGGCCAAGCATAGTGGGGTGTATGACAATACACCTAGAGACTAAAATTAGGCTGTATAATAGCTTGGTTCTCTGTAGGTTATGGTAATAAAATTTAAACCCTTTGCAAGAAAGATAACAGGAAACTTGATGCCTTTTGAACCTAGATGCTTACACAGTATCTTGGTCATTAGGTGGCTTCACTTTAATAAGGGTAGGCAACCTCCTTTGAGCAGCATATTATGCAAGTAGACTGCATTGGTTTGGCCAAGTTGCCTGTATGCATAGCTGCAGATTGGCAAAAAGGGTGATGGGAGGGGAAGAGACCTAGGATGCAGTGGCCAGACATTGTAGGCAAACTCCAGCAATGTCCTGTTTGAGTGTTCAAATGCAGCAGCTGGAAATCAGGACCAATGTTATTGGAGAAAAATATTAGTCTGATTGTACCTCCATAGCCATGTATGAATGTATCCCAGTTAGTTTCAAAACTCTTCTAAGGCAAAATAATTTCAAAATTTCTCCATCTATCACAGGTGAAATTTATTAATTCCTACCAACTTTGCTAGTGGTGAATAAACCACTGTTTCTCAATATACTTGATATTTGACTGTAGCATTTGGGCAATATTGTATTACTTGGGCAAAAGGCTCCTGCCAACCACCTAAGCAGAAAGATGTCAGTTTTTAAGCATAAAACTGCCCTAGATAGTTTTCAGAATGAGAGTCTCGCTTTTCCCTAATTCTGAGCAAACTTTAGCTGATGGGCTGCATAGAAAACTGAAATGAAAGGGTGAACTGCCAAAGAAAGTCTGAAATATAATGCAAAAGAAATTTATTGTTTGACTTTATAATTTTAGTAAAATTTTAATGAGAATTTGCATCTCATTAATGTAAAGTGGGACTTGTTTTCTTAATTTAATTTGCCATCAGTAGCTCATGGGCTGCACAAAGACTTGGCAGGCCTGTAGTTTACCCAGGCCTGCTCTAATCCAATTCTGCATTAAAGAGTATTCTTGAAACTAGTCTGACAATAGCAAAATGTTTCTAAACCTTGAGAAATTTCAGGTCAGAAAGAGCCTAGCAACTTTCAACAATGCACAGAATTGTTTTGTAATGTTTCAGCTCTGTATACTTTCAGAAATGTGGTTTTCCAGCTTATTAGTTGGCAATAAAACTTGTTTTTACCCAGAGTCAAATTTTAATTATTGCATGTTTTGCTTACCAATTATTGTACTTTGTAAAAGTGTATTACAATTTTAGTTTAGAATCTGTACATTACTAGATATTTTTTCTTTTTCTTTATTTTGCACATTAGCTTGATAGTTTCGTGTTATGCAACACAACATTTAATAGCTTACAATGATATGAAAATTTAAACTTTTTTCTCATTACTCTTTAACTTCAGGTGCACAAGCTTTTGTTCAGGTGCCTACATCCCAAGTGTTACTTGAGGGATCTGATATAATTCTTGAATGTGTGATTGAAAATGCTGTAGGAGACTGTCTTTGGTTAAGAGATAATCGCAACATTGGTTTCAACTTGGCACGATACCCACAATACTCTTGGCGTGGTGATACAGCAACTGGTGATTGCAGTCTGAAGATTACTGGTGTACAGAGAGGTCGTGATGATGGGCAGTGGGTGTGTGAAGTTACTGGAGACCAGAATAATCCCACAATAACATCACCTCCAGCAACAGTTATCATTGCAGGTAAAGCATCTTATGAGAGAACAAGTGATAAACTTTATATGTAGCCCACTATTTAAGCAATTGCTAAAATTTCTATCCTTGTTCTTTTAAGCATGGACATATTTCAAAATATTCTTTTATTTTAATATGATCTGTATATTGCAGCAACATGTACAAATTTATAGGTGTTTAGCAAGTGTTAACAAATGTACAGATCTATAAATGTTTACCAATTGTTATTTTATATAAATTTACAATATCTAGAGATAGTTAACTGTTAGTACTGAACATCAGTACTTGCGTCTAAAGAAGTTCATGTCTGAACTGCAGCAATTTAACCAATTCAGGCAAACATAAATTTGTTAGCATAATCGTGCGACAATAGTTTCTCTATTTTCTCTATAATAGTTTCTCTAGTTTCATGGATTTCTCCAATGCATAAACACTACAGTTCCTTACATAGTTCTGATTGACTTAGAGATGAGCAACTATAGATTTAGTAGCTATGCAACACCTAACTTTTGCTGTATTAACATTTTTGAAACTGTTTACAAGATAACAGCTACTTTTAGATTTAAAGTAGTTAATTTTTTTCCAAGTACCCCCAAAGACTAATAGATAGCAACTATTATGTTAAAACTTATGTGCAAAAACTTGTAAGCCCTACTGACCTCGGTTTAGCATTGCAGCTGGAGTTGAGGGGGAAGGTTGTATATTCCTATTCTGTTCAACTTGGTTCTCAAATTTGAGAGGAACTGTTGTAAGAAGAGATTTGCCTTAAATGGTCTATATATAAGAAACTTGGAAGGGCCTAATAATTAGCATAATTTAACAAATATTCCTGATTACTAATCAATGAGGTTCATAATAGGTAAGAACTTGTGATTAAATAGAGGAAACTAGTAAAGGCTAATAGAGTGGAGGTGCTAATTTTTGCTGTAGTAAATTTTGTGGTTAATATCTTGTCATTGGCAATCTCTTGTACATGAGGTAAACGTAAAAATGATATGCTCTAAAACGTAAAACTGGAGAGTGAAAATATGAACAGATAGAGTAATTTTTTCCCCCTAATGACATCGTTTCTCACTCAGTATGAGTGAGCATTACAAGATACCAGCAAAGATTAAGTAGCAAAATATGTTCATGAGTGAGAACAGAGCTAAATTTAAGGGACAGGGCAGCTCCCTCCAGGAGATGTTAGTAATCCAAACAGGTGAAAAACTGGTAAACATTTTCCTTGTTTTAGTAATGTTATTGGAACAATGTTAATTGTGTCAATCCAATCATTTCTCCCATTACTCAAAATACAGTAATGGACCTCCAAATCTAGAATATTTTAATTATAAACCTTACGAAATTTGAGGACTTTTAATTATTTCCATTCTAAAAATGCTAACAAATTGCTTAATTTGACAAACTTGTGTTCATTTTAAAGATTAGGTCATTACTCATGTAACTGATAACTTCAGAAATATGAAAATGTTATACTAGTAAACATATAACTACTTGTTTATATTACAGGTAGTGTTTTTTATGCATAAGGCTCAAAATCCAGAAAGCATTGAATTCCAAATTTTCTGAATTTCAGTTCCCTTATTCTATCAGATTTAAACTATATGCAAACCTTTAGCAGTTACACATATGGATTGTGTAGTTTCAATGAGCAATTTGTTCACATTGCAGCAACTGTTAAACAGTGCAACCTCATGATCACATGGCTGAATTAGTAGTCTTGATATAGTCACTGGAAAGAATAAAAAAAAAATTTGCTCCATGCTAGTAATTTTTAGAAACTGATATGGAGAATCTTGACCTAATGAGAAACATTTGTTGTCAATATTTAAAGATTAAAGAATTAAATTGTAAGAGATAAAAATAAAGTCTCCTATTATGCAATTTTATTGCAGTTTATAAGTATAATGCAAAAGTAGGAAGCTATGTTATGAATTTTTCTGAATATTCGTGCATTTTCTTAATTTTTACTATATTTAAAAACTTGCAAATGGGAGAATGCATTTCTGAAAACAAAACTACCCATTCTTATTTTCACCATTTAAGATTTTATATTGCCCAATACTTATTGCACATTTTTGGTAATGTATCCTTGTGTTAGTCTATTACTGGCACATGCAATAAACTTGATTTGTACAGCCCACTTAGCAAATGTATATTCAATTTTGTCAAAAACTTCCTTCATGGCAAAATGTGTAACAGCATTTGAATTAAATCAGTGTTTCAGATCAAAGTAGAATTATTAGTGTTTCACAATAGTTGCATTCTAAAAATTAAGTTTACATATTTCAAATTTCTAAACCACTGAATATTATAGTGCATTAATAACATGCCCACAAGTTTCCTCCACTTAAATGCTCACCTGTTAAAAGGTTCCCCTGGTATAATATATTGTAGATTTTAAAATGGTATATAGAAACCTGATTATTTTCTTTGTAGTGCAGAAGTTTTGTGTATACACCGAGTTGGCTTTTCCTTAGCAGCACCCCCTTGTGTAGAAATAAACTTATTTGTGGTTACTAGTGATGGCTCATGGTCAGGAAAAGCAGATATAAGATTATAGAACATAAACATGGCAATCTGTTTTTGCATTACTTCAAGGAAGATGGCTGTGAATCATGGTAGAATTGTGGCCAGTATTTCTGCAACAACCACCTTGGTGAACTGCTCCCATTCTGTGGTGTCACCAATCTACTGCAACTGGCTCAACAATCATCAACTAATCAAAGGTTGCATGTAGGACATCCACATCTGGTTGACAACCATAGTGAGAAATGTCTCTTAGAGCACAGTGCCCCACCTGACCATCTAATACAGCATTTTCTTGCCATTCCAATGTCCACAAAGACGGTGTCAGATATTACCGTATTTCCACGAAAATAAGACCTAACAGGAAAATAAGCCCTAGCATGGTTTTTTAGGATGCTCGTAATATAAGCCCTACCCCAAAAAGAAGCCCCAGTTAAGATAGTCAGCCAGATGGATGCAATTAGTACATCTGTTGCAACACACGACAGACGTATTGAATTAAAAAAAATATATAATTAAATATAAATATTATTGGCATTAATACTTAATTACAATTTATATTATCATTTATTTTATTTGTAAATACCAAAGTGGGTGCCTTTTTACGAGAGGTAAAATAAGACAACCTCTGAAAATAAGCCCTAGCGAGTCTTTTGGAGCAAAAAATAATATAAGACCCGGTCTTTTCTGGAAAAGACAGTAGCTTGTATTGGCTATGATGGTCAATGGCAGTCGGATACCCATTCTCGCTGCAATACAAAGAAACTACTTCCTGGACAACCAGCATGTGGAAATCTTATGTGGGCTGATTAATCCTGTTTCCAAATCCATGCCGATGGATATGTTCACATTTGGAGAAAGAACATGACCATAGCATTGGTATAGTTATTTGTCGAGGTGGCTGTATGGTTTGGGGACTTTTGTGGCATTCCCTGGGTGTTACTGATCAGGGATTAAACATCGCCTACTTTTCATCACTGACCAAGAACACTCTTTGTGAGTGTATCCAGATAACTATCAACAACCTATATGCCATGTTGCACAGTAGGTTGCAAACTGGTTTCAGGAACACTACAATGAATTGTCTTCCCATGGCTGCCTAACTTGCCAGATCTTAGGATCTATTGAGAAAGGCAATTCAGTCCACCCACCCTCCATCTGGTAATGTGCAGGCATTATAGGACACGTCGTGGAACACATAGGTAGCACTATCGCAAAACATCCTGCAACACCTTGTGGAGTCCATGCTTTGATGTGTACCAGACATATTACATGTGAAAGGTGACCCCCATGAGGTATTAGATAGGTGTTGCTAATGCAAAGGTAACTTGGTATAAATTGTTTCCCAAAATTCCTTAATGAGGAAACTAAAAGAATTTCTTTTCAGTTGTTCCAGCACCTGCTGATCAGACTGCAAAGACTGAATTATGAAGGAACTAAACTCTCATAGATGTACAGTAATCTGTAGATATGTAACAAGACTAAGTCAAGAACAATTTTTATATGTATTATAAGTAACAATTCTCATAAATGTTAACTGTTCTGTGTATACTTAAAAAAAATTAAATTTGGAAATGTTACTGAAACTTTCAAAAATATTTGAAGATTCGTTTATTGAACTAAGTTTACAATAGAAAAAACTATTAATCGTATGTGCCCTAAAAAATAGAGTTAAATTCATCACAACATATTTCAACTAGAACAAAATCCCAAAATTGTCTTTTTGCCAATTGCACAATTAATACTAAATTCAAATGAAGATAATGCACTAGCAGATTTTTTGTTGGATAATGTCACGTTTGCTTTCCAAGGGATTATATTTGTTATTGTAAGTTGAGGTATTTTATTTTTCTTCTGGTGATGGGATATTTTGTGACAATCGTTCCCTTCAAAGGAAATTAAATTCCCTTATTAAATTCCCTGAAAAACTAACCATTGTTTAGAACATCACTGAAATCTCAGCCCACCTAGCCATGACAATCCTCACCTTAGTGTTTTATCCTTCATTCCCTGAATACTTGTCCGTTTTCTACCACACAAAACATCTGGTAAAGCTCTTCTGTTGTGCTGCCTAACTGCTTCCTCTGTTTTGTCAGCCAAGCCAAAGATTCTTATCAGCAGCTAACTGATCTTTTACACCTTTATTAAGCTCTCTGTAATGCTTTCTATTGGGACTAGTAGGATATTAAGGACATTCCTACAGTTCTTGTGGACATAAGGCACTTGAACTTATCACTGAAATAATTCTGCTTTCTCTGCTCTTTTTCTTAAGAGTACTGTTAGTTTCCAAAAAACTGTTTCAAATGGTCCCATTCTTCCTCAACTTCAGTAAGCAAAGACTGTCATAATGACTAAGTTATAGCCAAAGCTTATATGTTACTAGGTCTTTCAGAGCTTCAGTATTAAAGGTAAAGTGTTGTGCTAAGGTTAAAAAATATTTAAGTTGCAAGACACTTTTAACAAGGTAATGGTCATATCCAATTTCAGCTTGTATGATCTGGTAGTACTAACAGAACTAGCAAATTTGCTGTTGATATATAATCTATTATTCTTATGCAGCCCATCTGGTGAAGCCCATGTGTACTTGTGTCATGATGTTTGTAATAAGTGTTAGTTATTCTGAAACCATTGAGTTTACTTACCTGTAGGAGACATGGCCCTTTTGGTATCGGTAGCTGCAATGGCATATCGCCCCTCCCCAAGGGTCAGTCAGTACTAAATTTGGCATTTGTCACCTAGAACAAGGGTAATGTTTCCTTTCTTGACAGAATTCAAAATATCCTGAAGTTCTCTGTAAAACCTATCGTCCTCAGTGGGGGGGGGGACAGCAGATAACATTAGTCTTTAATGCTTGTATGAAATTTAGCTGTAAGAAACTGATAGGTCGCAGACCTATTGATTTTAATAATTTTCATTATTTTTATTTCTTTACTATCCTGATGCAACCACTTTGTGTCAAACGGAGATGTCTTCGGAGGTTAATGGGTGCAAGATCTCTGTTGCGAATATCTTTCAGGGTTCCGTTTCATCTGTTTACGTTGATGATCGTCGAGAAAGAACTTAGCTCGTGTGAAATGACAGGAAGTATATTGTGAAACAATTGCAGCTCTCCCAAAAGCAAACATTGACCTTCGGGAGGAATGCAGAGTGCTGGCTGACAACAAAACTCCGTTCCACTTGTGAAATATGGAAGTGGAATCGGGTTTTTGCCCGGGGCTTGCTTCTGATTGGCCCTTTTGGTCGGAGAGTTCCCGGGGTTGCCAGAAAGATTGTCGTGCTCGACCCGGGAGAAACAGTTCGGTGTGGGTTGATCAGGCTAATAGATAAAAAGACCGAACCCTGGTCTAAGTCCAACTTTTGAAATTCACTGGACTGACTTTTAGGCCATATTTCAGGGAGGGAAATTGTTAAATTAGACATCTCTTAAATTAGTGAGATGATAAACTTTTACCTAAATACGTTAGGCGAAATTTAAAGAAATTTGCTTTGCTTGGGGAAAAACCACGATCAGAGAAATCTGGAGTGGGTGCTTCATGAAAATTTACGCCGTGTGCACATCACAATAACTTAGCAGAATACAGTTCTCGTTTCGGAGAAACTTCAACATGGTAGTTATTTTAATTTAACTTGCTCTGCTTGTTGTCACTTTCACTTTTAAGTTTTTCATTATTTTGCTTTGAATGTAGTTCGAACTTAAGCTTATCTGAATGGAGTGAGTACTTAGTCAGTTAATTGTAATGTAAAATCATCCACCTTTATAAGCCAGTGGTGGAACTTTGTTAAGTGTGAAATTTAAATAAATTCAAAATTTTGTTATTGTTCAAACAAAAAATTGGGTCTTGGTCAATCATGTGAAATCTCTACTCGTCGCAACTACAGTTAGAGAATACGGGACTGCGTATTGCTAGATTGTTCCTGGTTCGAATCTAAAATCTTTCGGCTACTCTTTCAAAAATATTTGTTTGAAGGCATTAAATTTCGAAGTCAGATCATCAAGCTATTGACATGCAGTTCTAGATAAGATAAAATATTCCGCGTTTACTAAAATAATTAAGTTCATACCGCATAAAAAGTTGCGGGTGACAAAACCATTAATGCACTCGTATCCTAGAAGAGCATCGCTGGCGTGTCAGCAGAGAAGCAGACCTATGCCTTGGTGATGCTTATTGTCTTCCCTCCCTGAAAAGAAATTTCGGATTATTTTTAAGAATCAGACCTTTCTGTCCACTGGTCTCTTGCAGGCTGAGAATATCTAAATTATAACAGTGGAATTCTTTGCGAGGACGTCAAGAGAAAAAAACTCTGTGCAGAGTCCTCGCATTCCAACTACCTATAGAGAAAATTAGTGGGATGTTTAAAGAAACTGAGAGGGAATGCCAACAATATCTGCCTCCTAATCGCAGGCATGAAGCAAAGACCCGTTCCCCCACCACTAAAGGCTGAAGCCATCTACACTGGAAGACTTCCTCCAATGTAGAATTTGACGATGCCAATAGAAGCAAAGAGTTCAGGTGTCTGCGATGACCTCTGCTCAGGATTATCCACCAGCTGATAAACATATCCTGTGAATCTATTCACTTGGGGCTGTCAACTCACAAACAAAAAACAGCGGAAGATTTTCCCTCCACAGAAGCCCACCAGTGCAGCAAAACCAGGATCCATAATCAAGCTCAGAGCCATATATCTGTCCAGTAGGTTTATATGGTCAGCACCAGGACCCTGTATGGTTGACCACTCCTCAGCAGGGTAGATAAAGAAGTGGCCGTAGTTGTCCAGATTAGGCCACACTAATCTGGCAACCCTCCCGTTCACTTCTACAAGAGTATCTCTTTTGAAAGGTACTAACAGCTTGCACCATGAGAAGACTGGGTCGAATATTAAGTGCTGAGCCTGGATGGTTCTATGCATCATAAGGGATTGGTGCATAGCTCTCTTTCCAGTGACTACCTAGCTACCATTTACAGACTAATTAATAACTTATGTTATTAATATACTCAATATTAATTAACTTATACACTGTTTAATTTGAAACAAATCCCAGATTTGGTAATAGCAAAGTTGGAGCTTTGCATATGGTTTTCCGTGCAAATAAGTGCAAGATTACTCCTGGTAATATCTATTATTTTTGCCTACACTATATCTTGATTGGGTGTAATGACTGTTGATTCTGCAATGGTAAGTCTTTTTACTCCAAACTAAGGGCGATTCTTAAGAAATATTTCCTCATATGGCAGCTGTTCCTAAAAATATTCATGTACCACCAAATACTAGAAATTTTTCTGTACCAGTACTAGGTAAATGTGAACTTGCAAAACATAGTTTTGGTAATGAAAAAACAGTTCCAAGCAAGGTTATGGATAAAAATAGTACTGAAGAAAATTGTTGCATTTATTTCACGAATTTTCAAATTAATGTGTTGACGGAATGCTGACATAACTCTTTCCTCCGAGACTTATTAGTACACTAATGGTAAACATAGCGATTCCTAAACTTATTTCAAATTGTTTAATTTTCATTCAATTTGTTAAACTTCAAAATGATCTGCAGAAACCAGTAGTTCTTATAGCTACACAATGTAGTATAAAATGTCTCAATAAATGGGATATTTAAGTACAAATAAAAGTTGACTTTTACTAGCAAAACTTGACCAATGATTAAAACAATTTTAATTTAGAAATTCGGCTTAATTATTGCTGTTATGTGAAAATTTTACACATTTCTTAGGCTGAGTTGAGTAAGCAGTATAGTGACAACTATTATATTGCGAAACTATTCTCCCTTTGGGAGATGGTGGGGGGGGGGGGGGAGCAATGAAATATTTAAACTTCTGGTTTAAATTTTCTGTATGGGGAAAACTAAAACAGGTTCTTGTAGTAAGTTGTTACGAATTTTGTGCACTTTTAATGCTGATTAGAAGTATAATTTGAAACTTTAATTCTGATTGTTCTGAAGTTTTTACACAATAGGCCCAATGGTCAGATCATAAGAAATCTGAAGGTTGCTGACCGGGATACACAGGGACGGCAGTTAGGATACAGGTGGAAACTTCCATTTTAAGGTCAATGTGTTTTTTTTTCACATAATGGATGTGCTTTCCTGCACTGGGGGGGGGGGGATATCCCATTATCATGGCATATCCCATGGGCATGGTCCATTCCTGTCCAAATTTCGCAGAGAAAGTCTCGAAGTCAAAGTATGGCTAGTGGAAAATATCTCGATGCAAGTAAAATTTAGACTCCAACCTGAGAACTGCATATTCCGATCTTAGCACGCTGCTGATTGGGCTAGTTAATGGGCTCAACCCTTGCAGTATTTATGACTACAAACAATTTAGAGCTCGGTTCAGAAGTACTATATCGAATTTATTTTTCAAATAGCTGAAAATTATCCGAAATTCTTAGAAACTCCAAACACTTAAAAATTCATTAACCATTTTTAACGTGATAAATTGTAAAATAATATTCATTAATACTTAATGAAAGTGACAATATTGTTAAAGTAAAAAGGAATTGCAATTAATTTATCTTTTCGTAAATAGTATTAGTCGTTTCGAAAGAAGGTGTAATCTGTTACAAGCTCCGCTGAGGCACCTTTCCAATTATCGCCTGCGATTTCCGCATTCCCAACTTAACAGGCATTTCCGGTGTATATCTACATGTCAGCTGGTAACCAAATGGCCCACTCCCAGCACCTAACGCTTTCGGAGAATCTGCAAAGGCGGAGCTATTTCTGTGGGTGTGGTGGGTGGTAGTAGTCAAGGTTAGATAAAAAAAAACTCTGAATGGAAAGAAATGATATGACCTAACCAGTGGCACCCCTGTGTAAATTGTCAACTTTTTTGCGTCGCTTCTAGTCTATTACGAAATTTAGTGGTTCAATTATCAAGCTACAGGGTTGTGTTGTTTTACCTCTGAACAGCACTTTTTTGCACACCATGGGCTAAATGGCCAGGTCACAAGGACCCCGAAGGCTCGGAGAAGGTTGGGGGAGGGGACCCACTGGAACAGCTGTTGAAAGACAGCCTCCTGTCAAGGCCATCCAGCGTGTTCTTTAACGTACACATGATATCTCTCGCACACGGAGCCACGGCTTTTCGTCACATCCGATGGACGGCAGCCTTTCCAAGCCCATCGGTGTCCCGTACTGACTGTGGGCAGGGCGGGGAGTTTTGCGGAGCTAAATCTCAACGCTGACCCAGCTGGAACTCTAACCTGGGAACTGCAGATTACGAGCCTGGCGCGCTACCTACTGAGCCACCCCCGCTCCCAAGCCACAGGGAAATGTCAATATAATAAAGTCGATCGCGTTACCAAAATATACTGAAGTGCAATAAAGGTATTCTATGATGATTACAAACTACAAAATAATATGAAAGAAAATTGCAGTGTTAAAATTAGACTTTATGTTCCAACTAGCATCTCTCGGCGAATTCTTAAATGATGTCTAAACACACTGTCTGGAACATCGTTCCGTGTCATTATGAAATAGCGAAAATTTCGCGCCATATTGGCTGCTGATAACTAACGAACTTTGTTATTTGTTCGATATCATTTTAGTTAAGTTTAACGAATGATATAATGCGTGGATTAGGACTGATTTGGAAGAACTACTGTTACTTGCAATACAATCTGAATCGCATAAAACTCTCTCTTTTATGCTAGGACAATATGACAACTCGGCTTTAAAACATCGTGACGTCACTTCTAGCAGGAGGTCGGGAGAACCGGAACGAGCATCCGAGATATTTGCAACAGATGCTGAAACTGCCTGAAGGTTTCACGTCTCCTTTGGGCAGCAAGAAAGCTTAGTGATTTAATATCGTTGCAATGATGTATTTAGGATCCTTGATTGTTTAATGGCAGAGGAACGAGGATGGCTCGGTCGATAGCGCGCCAGGCTCGTAATCTGTAGTTTCCAGGTTCGAGTCCCAGCTGAGCCAGCGTTTGCAGAGAATTCTCTGCAAAATTCTGCCTTCGGTCAGAGGGGGGAAACCAATAGGCTTGGAAAGGTCGTCGGATATTAAATGCTATATGTGTAGGATGTTAAAGAACACCCTGCACGTTAAAAAAACACCCTGGATGATTTTGATAGGAAGCTACCATCTGTCTTCTAACAGCTGTCCAGTGGGTCCCCGTCCCCACCTTCCCTGAACCCTCGGAGTCCTTGCCATTTAGTCTATTTGTGCCAAAAATGTGTACTTCGGATGCAAAAGCCAACCCTGTTTAATAGTAGTTTTTTATTTAAAAAAAATTACCCTTGTGTACAAGCAGCTGTTTTAACAGCAAGGCTTGACAGGATCTGTTATTATAATACACTATAGAGAAGATCTATGATGAAGTCGAGACTGCATCAGAAACGCACGCTAAAGAAATATTTATTCCTTATCCAGTGCTCATGCATAGTTGAGTTTATAAATAAAGAATCTGAAATGATTTCAAACTTCAATTATTTTATTTAAAATATCAGGTGGATTTTAATCCATGCGTTTCCCTTTTGATTGACAGCTACAAGGTTTTTTGCCTAAATATAAGTTCGTTTTTTTTGTTTATTAAAGGCTATTAATGATATGGTTATTACAACCGTAAGCAATGAATGACATCTTGCAAACAGAATTACTAGAGACGATATGGATTAAATATTGTAATAAAACACTTAAAAAATAAAACCACTATCCCAGTATGCATTTTGCGGTTTGGCTTTACTTTGAGAACGACATACTCTATCCATCAGAAAATGCCCGGCTGGAGTATGCAATTGCATGTTATTCATAGCGCTGTGATTGGTTAGATCAGGGGTTCTCAACGTGGGGTGCGCGGCAAAATTTTTTGCGGTACGCCGCGAGAGCTCAAAAGTCACTAGATCTAGTAACAAAGTCGCTAAGTTGGCAACACTGCTACTGTTTAATTTCTGAGAAATGAGATATATATGTAAAATCCATATATGTAATTTATGAATACAAAATTTAATGTGTATATATGTTTTATTCCCATTGTTGTACTATAACTATAGTTTTATCTATTTATACAAGGGGTACGTGAACCATAAAAGGCTGAGAAAAAGTATCCGAACACTGTGGTTGATTTCAGAATTAGTGATCTGGCAACCTTCGTGTCGCGAGACACGAAGGTTGCCAGATCACTAATTTCTAAAAAAAAAATCGTTGCCAGATATTTTTTCTGAATTCTGTAATCAACCATGGTGTTTGGATACTTTTTTTGAGCGACTGTAGGTGAAGCATAAAAGGTTGAGAACCACTGGGTTAGATATTTCAGAGTTTATAATCATCGCAGCTTTGTTACATGATAAAACTCAAAACTCGTAAATATTGTATGACTTTTTAAAATTTCGTTATACTGATCGTATTTTTTGTACAGGATAAATTTTTATTTCGTTAAACTGGTAGGTATTCATTAAAATAATTTTTTTTTACTATCTATGTAAAAGAAAACTTCCACTGTATTGGAGGATCGTGAATAACTCCGATAACATAGCAAAGAATTTGCATAATCTTGATTATTTCTGTCGAATCGCAAAAATATTATGAAATGTACATTCGCTCAAAAAAATATCCAAACACTAAGATTGATTACAGAATTCAGAAAAAATATCTGGCAACGACTTTTTTTAGAAATTTGTGATTTGGCAACGATTTTTTTTTTAGAAATTAGTGATCTGGCAACCGTGTTACGTGACACGAAAGTTGCCAGATTGCTAATTTCTAAAAAAATATGGTTGCCAGATATTATTTTCTGAATTCTGTGAGCAACCATAATGTTCGGATATTTTTTGAGCGACTGTACAGTTTAAATCTGGAACATTCAATAGCGAACTTTTTTTCTTCAGTGATAGACAACGAAAGAGGAGGGGGGGGCTGCACCTGTTTCAGAATGCAAGTAAGGGTAAAAGAGGCAAAATAATTTATTAAACTTATTGATATTTTATGCATTTTTCAAGAATTTTTTTTTAAAACCCGTAAAGCGGAATGGGAAATGTTTTAGTACATTAGAAAACCTCTCTTGCCTAACCCCTTACATTTTTTTCGAATCGATTGTTTCTAGATCCGGGCCTGGTTCTAATCCAAAAGAAAATTGTGCACAATGATGGTAAAACATTTTTTCAAATGTCAACATTTTTGTTAATGAAGTTTTCTGAAACAACTTTATTAGCAAATTTGTCAATGTGACAAGCAATGTATTTTCTGGGTAATAAATGCCCCTCAGGCAACCAGGAGATGATGAGCCTCAGATGATAATCTGAGGCTCATCATCTGAGCCCAGCTGAGTCGGCGTTGAGATTTATCTGCGCAAAACTCCCCGCCCTGCCCACTGTCAGTAGGGGACATCGATGGGCTTGAAAAGGCGGCCGTCCATCGGATGGAACGTTAAGCCGAGGTCCGTGTACGAGAGACCCATACCCTGTGCACGTTAAAGAACACGCTGGATGGCCTTAATGGGAGGCTACCATCTTCTCCCAACAGCTGTTCCAGTGGGTCCCCTCCCCAACCTTCTCTGAGCCTTTGGGGTCCTTGTGACCTGGCCATTTAGCCCATTGTGTGCACAAAAGTCCCGCTCAGAGGCAAAACAACCCAACCACCCTAACTTAAAATAACTAGCGGCAACGATTCGTCTTTTCGTCATGGTACCAATGGTTAATTTTTTTTTATCTTATTAGAAAGAAACACCATTGGGAGATGTTTTAAAAAGAAACCATCCTACACATGAAGTGGCAAACCCGTTCCTCAGAATTCCGTGGAAAAGAACACTGCTTGGAATATCAAGAGACGCCTAGCAACATGTCACCATCCTCCCGTAACTTTCCAAGAAAAGTGAGTTCTAAGAGCAGGTAATTTGTTAAGAGTCCTAAAGATCCTGAAATACCGTTGCGCAGACTCGGACAATATCTTTTGCAGAGTCGGGGAAGAGAAATATTTCTACAGAAGCGTTGTTGATCGAAAATGCATATAAATTTATTGATACTCGTTCTCAGAATGCAGTAGTGTCTCGGGTTGGGTTGTTTTATCTGTCTTTACCTCTGAGCGGCACTTTTTTGCACACCATGGGCTAAATGGCCAGGTCACATGGACCCCGAAGGCTCAGAGAAGGTTGAGGGAGGGGACCCACTGGAACAGCTGTTGGGAGACAGATGGTAGCCTCCCGTCAAGGCCATCCAGCGTGTTCTTTAACGTGCACAGGGTATGGATCTCCCGCACACGGGCTCACGGCCCATCCGACGGACGGCGGAATTTCCAAGCCATCGGTGTCCCCTACTGACCTTGGACAGGGCGGGGAATTTTGCGGAGATAAATCTCAACGCTGACCCAGCTGGGACTCGAACCTGGGAACTACAGATTACGAGCCTGACGCGCTACCGACTGAGCCACCCCGCCCCTTAAACTTTGGGAGACAGCCTTGGAAGACAAGTGAAGTTCACATAACTGTCGGAGATGAACGTTTAATCCATTTTGGTTTTCAGTTGTTTATACAAATTAAGTTACAGTTGTATTTACAGTTGTTTATACAAATTAAGATTCATTTTATTACTGTTTTCTGTTTTATACTTGTTAACCGACAGTAGGCATCAAATCTTTATTCTTCTAGTCAGAGCAGGATTTACATTTCAAGCTCCATCGTCACACGCAGCAGCAGCGACTGAAGGCGGACAAGGAATTGGAAAGCGCCAATTCCTTGTCCGCTTGGGGCGGGGGTGGCTGAGTCGGTAGCGCGCCAGGCTCGTAATCTGTAGTTCCCAGGTTCGAGTCCCAGCTGGGTCAGCGTTGAGATTTAGCTCCGCAAAATTCCCCGCCCTGCCCACGGTCAGTAGGGGACACCGATGGGCTTGGAAAGGCCGCCGTCCGTCGGATGGGACGTTAAGCCGTGGCCCCGTGTGCGGGAGAGCCATACCCTGTGCACGTTAAAGAACACGCTAAATGGCCTTGACGGGAGGCTACCATCTGTCTCCCAACAGCTGTTCCAGTGGGTCCACTCCCCCAACCTTCTCTGAGCCTTCGGGGTCCATGTGACTGGCCATTTAGCCCATGATGTGCAAAAAAAGTGCCGCTCAGAGGTAAATCAACCCAACCCTTGTCCGCTTTCACTTTTTTCTCATTTTCTACAAATACATTGTCTTATTTTGCAACCATAAAGAAAATGTAATTGAAACGAGGACCTTTTAACAGGAATGCAATTTCGTAACCAAATTCTATAAAAAATAATGGATGCCTGTTCGGCGAATCTAGGCAATGACTTATTCCTAGATCCGCCTGGGGCGGGGATGGCTCAGTCGGTAGCGCGCCAGGCTCGTAATCTATAGTTCCCAGGTTCGAGTCCCTCCTGGGTCAGTGTTGAGATTTATCTCCGCAAAACTCCCCGCCCTGCCCACGGTCAGTAGGGAACATCGATTGGCTTGGAAATGCCGCCGTCCGTCGGATGGGACGTTAAGCCGTGGTCCCGTGTGCGGGAGAGCCATACCCTGTGCACGTTAAAGAACACGCTGGATGGCCTTGACGGGAGGCTACCATCTGTCTCCCAACAGCTGTTCCAGTGGGTCCCCTCTCCCAACATTCTCTGAGCCTTCGGGGTCCATGTGACCTGGCCATTTAGCCCATGGTGTGCAAAAAAGTGCCGCTCAGAGGCAAAACAACCCAACAACCTAGATCCGCTCATTATCTAGTACACAGGACTTGATTTTGAACTAGCAAAACCTAATATACCCATCTCTCGATTTACATAATAGATAGATTCTGTAAAATCCCGTGCAAATCGAGTTGCGTACTTGATTTGCACGGGATTTTATCCGTGCAAATTGAGACCAACTTTTTGAAAGAAAGATGAATAGGTTCCAAAAAACCTTTATTACTAAAACGCACATTAAAAATTTTATCCAAATGAAAAATCTAAATTTTATCCACATCCAAATTTTGTCGAAATTTATCTGAGTTGGGTTGTTTTACCTCTGAGCGGCACTTTTTTGCACACCATGGGCTAAATGGCCAGGTCACATGGACCCCGAAGGCTCAGAGAATGTTGGGGGAGGGGACCCACTGGAACAGCTGTTGGGAGACAGATGGTAGCCTCCCGTCAAGGCCATCCAGCGTGTTCTTTAAGAGGCACAGGGTATGGCTCTCCCGCACACAGCACCACGGCTTAACGTCCCATCCGACGGACGGCGGTCTTTCCAAGCCCATCGGTGTCCCCTACTGACCGTAGGCAGGACGGGGGAATTTTGCGGAGATAAATCTCAACGCTGACCCAGCTGGGACCCGAACCTGGGAACTACAGATTACGAGCCTGGCGCGCTACCGACTGAGCCACCCCAGCCCCCCAAATTTATCTGAAATTTCAGTTCAACAGTAATAAATATTAATCTAACACTATTTTGTATTTTATTTGTACTAATTCAGATAAACTTAGGTTAATTTCTCATACTTTACTTTGTATCACAAAAAAATACTCGTCATTAATTTAGAAGTATACCAGCGATTTTGAAAGGAGGATATTTATGAACTGAATATAAATTAGAAATTAAGCATTTGTACGAAAACTTAATGCTTTATTTTGCAAAATAAATTTCTGTGTGATATTTTATAGCTGATTCATATGTAAACTTTATATTTAGGCTATATAATAGTCTACAAAGTTAAACTTTCTGTTAAAAATGTAAAAAAAGAGACGCTATAGTATCCATAGTAAATACACAGATTACCTGTAGAAATAGACTTCAACATTAGTTAATATTTCTGGAAAAAAAAATCATCGCCGACACGGCGGGAATCGAACCCGCAACTCTCCAGAGTCATGCCAGAGCGCTCTACCATTACACCACGAATCGGACGAAAAAGGTGTTATTAGGTCTTATTCTGAAAGATTTCATCTCCGATGCGTGGTGTAATGGTATCGCGCTCTGGCATGAATCTGGAGCCATGGAATCTGGAGCCAATCTTAGCCCATGGTGTGCAAAAAAAGTGCCGCTCAGAGGTAAAACAACCCAACGTTAAAGAACACACTAGATGGCCTTTACGGGAGGCTACCATCTGTCTCCCAGCAGCTGTTCCAGTGGGTCCCCTCCCCCAACCTTCTCTGAGACTTCGGGGTCCATGTGACCTGGCCATTTAGCCCATTGTGTGCAAAAAAGTGCCGCTCAGAGGTAAAACAACCCAACCCAACCCAACCCTCCAACCTTTTCTGAGACTTCGTGGTCCATGTGACCTGGCCATTTAGCCCATGGTGTGCAAAAAAGTGCCGCTCAGAGGTAAAACAACCCAACGTTAAAGAACATACTAGATGGCCTTTACGGGAGGCTACCATCTGTCTCCCAGCAGCTGTTCCAGTGGGTCCCCTCCTCCAACCTTTTCTGAGACTTCGTGGTCCATGTGACCTGGCCATTTAGCCCATGGTGTGCAAAAAAAGTGCCGCTCAGAGGTAAAACAACCCAATGTTAAAGAACATACTAGATGGCCTTTACGGGAGGCTACCATCTGTCTCCCAGCAGCTGTTCCAGTGGGTCCCCTCCTCCAACCTTTTCTGAGACTTCGTGGTCCATGTGACCTGGCCATTTAGCCCATGGTGTGCAAAAAAGTGCCGCTCAGAGGTAAAACAAACCAACCTGAACAACAAATAATATTTTATTAAAAAGGTACTTCCTTACACAAAGGACGGAAAAAACCTAGAAGCTTTTTTTTATTTATTTATTTTTTTGGGGGGAGGGGGGTTGTCTTTGTTTCGCCTACACATACCCGCTGGTTTAGTAATCAGGTACGCTAAGCACCAGACCAGGTATGAGCTCTATTCTTGTTATGGGAACAATTCATTTTTTTTCTTTCAACCTCTGAAACAGATTTTGTTAAAATCCTCATTAATCGTGTATTACGCAAGTTGTATTAAGTAGGCGGAAAAAGGTATCGTATGCCAAACTTTATTTCTTCCCTTCGAACTTATTTCTACAAGAAGAATAGAATCTTTTAGAAAACAAATTGCGTAAAATCTGAAGGAAAGCCGTAACATTGTTATTGTCTTGAACTGAAAAATATAATTGACAGAAAAATACCATAAGCATCTTTCCCTACCTCAGATCAATTCCTTGAAGCCAAAGTTCGCTTGCTAGTTATCTTTTCCATATTGTTATTTCCTCCCTGAACTGGAATTTCCCTCCCTTAACGCACTTGTGGTTGTATATATCATGGCGCAACAAATTAATTGCCTTGTTCCAAGTTAGGTAGCTCGTAATCTGTAGTTCCCAGGTTCGAGTCCCAGCTGGGTCAGCGTTGAGATTTATCTCCGCAATATTCACCGCCCTGCCCACGGTCAGTAGGGGACACTAAATGGGCTTGGAAACGCCGTCGTCCGTCGGATGGGACGTTAAGACGTGGTAACGTATGCTGGAGAGCCACACACTGTGCACGTTAAAGAACATGCTGGATGGCCTTGACGGGAGGTTACCATCTGTCTCCCAACAGCTGTTCCAGTGGGTCCCCTCCCCCAACCTTCTCTGAGCATTCGGGGTCCTTGTGACCTGGCCATCTAGCCCATTGTGTGCAAAAAGGTGCCGCTCAGAGGTAAAACAACCAAACCCAGCTGGGTCAGCGTTGAGATTTATCTCCGCAAAATTCCCCGCTCTGCCCACGGTCAGTAGGGGACACCGATGGGCTTGGAAAGGCCGCCGTCCGTCGGATGGGACGTTAAGCCGTGGTCCCGTGTGCGGGAGAGCCATACCCTGTGCACGTTAAAGAACACGCTGGATGGCCTTGACGGGAGGCTACCATCTGTCTCCCAACAGCTGTTCCAGTGGGTCCCCTCCCCCAACCTTCTCTGAGCCTTCGGGGTCCTTGTGACCTGGCCATCTAGCCCATTGTGTGCAAAAAGGTGCCGCTCAGAGGTAAAACAACCAAACCCAGCTGGGTCAGCGTTGAGATTTATCTCCGCAAAATTCCCCGCTCTGCCCACGGTCAGTAGGGGACACCGATGGGCTTGGAAAGGTCGCCGTCCGTCGGATGGGACGTTAAGCCGTGGTCCCGTGTGCGGGAGAGCCATACCCTGTGCACGTTAAAGAACACGCTGGATGGCCTTGACGGGAGGCTACCATCTGTCTCCCAACAGCTGTTCCAGTGGGTCCCCTCCCCCAACCTTCTCTGAGCCTTCGGGGTCCATGTGACCTGGCCATTTAGCCCATGGTGTGCAAAAAAAGTGCCGCTCAGAGGTAAAACAACCCAAATCTCTCCAACTAGATATTACCCTTGTTCTTGGTGACTTCAATGCCAAAGTTGGTACCGACTCTGACCTTTGGGGAGGAGTAATAGGCCTTTTTGGTATTGTAGCTGCAATGGCAATGGGCAACGTCTCCTACAGGTAAACTCAATGGTTTCAGAATAACTAACACATATTACAAACACCGCGACATACATAAATACACATGGGTTTCACCTGATGGGCTGATAGGAATATGATTGATTATATATTAATTAACAGCAAATGGGCTAGTTCTGTTAGGAATACCAGGGCATATAGGGGAGCTGAAATTGGATCTGACCATTACCTTGTTAAAAGTGTCTTGCAACTTAAACTTAAAAAGTGTTGTGCTAGAGTTAAAAAATGTACCTTTAATACTGAAGCTCTGAAAGACCCAGTTATAGCCAAAGCTTACCATGATAGGTTACTTAGTCATTATGACAGTCATGGTTTGCTTAATACTGAAGTTGAGGAAGAATGGGGCCATTTTAAACAGGCTTTTTTGGAAACTAACAGTACTCTTTTAGGGAAAAAGGAGCAGAGGAGGCAGAATTATTTAAGTGATAAGGCACTTGAGCTTATTTCAGAAAGAAGGAACTGCAGGAATGTCCTTAATCAGTACCCTACTAGTCCTAATAGAAAGCATTACAAAGAACTTAATAAACGTGTAAAGGATCAGTTAGCTGCTGATAAGAATCTTTGGCTTGATGGCCTGGCTGACAAAGCTGAGGAAGCAGTTAGACAGCACAACAGCAGAGAGCTGTACCAGATAGTTAATGTTTTGTGTGGTAGAAAACGAACAGGTATACAGGGATTGAAGGATAAACAAGGTAAGGTTATAGAAAGTGAGGATTCTGTCATGGCTAGGTGGGCTGAGCATTTCAGTGATGTTCTAAACAATGTGGTTAATTCTACTCCCATTTTTTGCAATGATGATAGATGCATTGTTGGCTTTAATGTTGGTCCTATAACACAATCTGAAGTTAGTTTGGCTATTTCTAAACTTAAACTTCATAAATCCCCAGGGGTGGATGAAATTACTACGGAAATGCTTAGAGCTGGGAATGTTTCAGTTACCATTTGGATGACTGAAATTTTGAATAATTTTTATGATAAAACATGGTTTCTAAAGATTTTACCAGAGCTATTATTATCCCTATTTTCAAAAAAGGTGATCGCAGTTCTTGTGATAACTATAGGGGTATCAGCCTACTCTCTGTTCCAGGTAAAGTTCTTTCCATGATTGTGCTTAATAGAATTAAGAATCTGGTTGACAGGCAATTGCGTGATGAGCAATGTGGATTCAGAAGTGGTAGGGGATGTGTGGATCAGATATTTTCACTTAGGCAGATTCTTGAGAAATGTTTAGAGTTTCATAAACCTTTGGTTGCTAGCTTCGTTGATTTCAAAAAGGCTTTCGACTCTGTTGATCGTCATAATTTGTGGTTGATTGTGAGATCATATGGTGTACCAGACAAGTTAGTTAACATAATGAAAACTCTCTATAATAACACTGAGTCGTGTGTGAGAGTTGGTAAGTCTTGTAGCAATTGGTTTAGCATTACTTCTGGTGTTCGACAAGGGTGCATTTTGTCTCCTTTTCTCTTTAGTTTGGTTGTTGATTATGTTATGCGAAATTCACTTCAAGGGAAAGCTTTTGGCCTTAAATGGGCTGGAGATACGAAAATTTCTGATTTAGATTATGCTGATGATTTAGCCCTTTTGGCAAATGATGTTGATGAGATGAACTCTTTCATTCGAGCTGTTGATGAGACTTGTAGTAGAGTAGGTTTGGTTATAAACAGAGAGAAAACTAAAGTGATGAAAATTGGTCAGGCAAGTTGTGATTCAGTTCATCTGAATGGTTGCAGTCTTGAGCAGGTGTCACAGTTTAATTACCTTGGGAGCTACGTAACTGATACTGGTGATGTGCGGCATGAGATTAACAGACGAATAGGTATTGCTGTCAGGACTTTTAAGAATCTATGCAGATTGTGGAGAAATAGGCGTATACACCTAAAGACTAAAATTAGACTGTGTAATAGTTTGGTTCTTTCTAGGGTTAGTTATGGTAGTGAAACTTGGACGCTGTGTAAACAAGATAACAGGAAACTAGATGCTTTTGATTCTAGATGCTTACGCAGTATCTTGGGTATTAGGTGGTTTAACTTTGTAACTAATGATAAGGTTAGGCAAAGGAGTCTGCAACCTCCTTTAAGCAGAATATTGTGCAGAGAGAGACTCCGCTGGTTTGGCCATGTTGCCCGTATGGATAATTATAGATTGGCGAATAGGGTTATGAAGAGTGTGCCTAGAAGCATCAGAAGGAGGGGGAGACCAAGGATGCGGTGGGCTGACAATGTCAAACAGGACCTTGTTAGAATTGATGTACAGTGGCTGGATGCAGCAGATGTAGCTCAGGACAGATATTCTTGGAGAATTAAACTGCGCGGTCTGGTTGGACCTCCGTAGCCCATGGCTGCTTGAGGATGATGATGAGGAGGAGGAGGAGGGAACCATTGTTTACGAGTCATATATGAAACGAAAGCTTATGACGGGATAATGTCATAAAATATAAAATGTTTCTATCATCATGATCCCCCCCTCCCATCATCATCCGAAAAAACTTAACAACTCCAAAAAAGAAGTAATTTTTGAGAAAAAAAAAAATATTCCACGATGCAGCTGCGTCATAACCTAAAACGATAATCTTCAGCAATAATCGCAATCGTATTCTATTCTGGGTTAAGAAAATTTAGTGGAATAATATTTTACAAACGTCGCTTAATTTTTGTGAAAAGAAGTTTGGGTTATGTATCGTTCCCCGTATTAAAATCATTTCATTTAATTCGCAATTCATTAGAATTGGTGCTGCAGATTTTTGAGAAAGTCCAAAACGTTTTTCAAATTCTTCATTTTTGGGTAATGTGAAAAATCAAAGACGGGCAATGTTTTATGACGTAAGTCAAGAGCTCTCATCTAAAATAGGGGTTCTCAACGTGGGGTACGCGGTAAAAGTTTTTGGGGTACGCCGCGAGAGCTGAAAAGTCGCTAGATATATGTTATTATTATTCTGGCAACCTTAATGTCACGTGACACGAAGGTTGCCAGATCACTAATTTCTAAAAATCGTTGCCAGATATATAGAAAAATATCGTTGCCAGATATTTTTTCTGAATTCTGTAATTAACCATAGTGTTTGGATATCTTTTTGAGCGACTGTACCTCTAGGCTGTATAGAACTCTGTGACTGAAACCCATTAAGGAAAGCACACTTTCAAAGTTTTCAGTTTGTTTCCCTATTAATATTGGGGCGGGGGGGGGGCTCAGTCGGTAGCGCGCCAGGCTCGTAATCTGTAATTCCCAGGTTCGAGTCCCAGCTGGGTCAGCGTTGAGATTTATCTCCTCAAAATTCCCCGCCTTTCCCACGGTCAGTAGGGGACACCGATGGGCTTGGAAAGGCCGCCGTCCGTCGGATGGGACGTTAAGCCGTGGCCCCGTGTGCTGGAGAGCCATACCCTGTGCACGTTAAAGAACACGCTGGATGGCCTTGACGGAAGGCTACCATCTGTCTCCCAACAGCTGTTCCAGTGGGTCCCCTCTCCCAACCTTCTCTGAGCCTTCGGGGTCCATGTGACCTGGCCATTTAGCCCATGGTGTGCAAAAAAGTGCCGCTCAGAGGTAAAACAACCCAACCCTATTAACATTAGTAACAGAAGGGTGCTGTGATGGCAACAATCGGCTGAAGAAAATATTCTATATTGTTTGCGAAATATACGTTTCTTAAGAAAGGACGCATTTTATAAGGAACTGGTATACTTACCCATAATATCTCCCTTGCTGACAAGAGGACCTTTGCAGAGATTACTGCCCGCGGAGTGATCACGTGACCATTTGGGGCAGGGCAGATAGTGGTTGTCATTTATACTCACAACCAGCTAACCACACTGCCAGAATCAGTCACTAGGTGGCAGAAGTACATGGCGCTTTTTCAAAAGCACAATTCACATTGAAATATATACTATTCTATAGGATGATGCTTAAAATTTCCAAGCCCTGAAAATATACAGAAAAAAGTTTCATTAGCATATGTGCGACCTGATTAACAATTTTTTCAATCTTGGTATACGACAAAGATACCACTTGGTATACGATGTTCAAAACATCAGTATATAAAGTGTTTAAGAAACTAGTTTTACGACAAGGCAAGTAATTATTACATGTTTTTGAACTAGAACATTTGTCTACTATTCGACATAATCTCCTGGATGATATAAACATCTGTCCTCAAAGATTTTGGGGCGGAGGTGGCTCAGTCGGTAGCGCGCAGGCTCGTAATCTGTAGTTCCCAGGTTCGAGTCCCAGCTGGGTCAGCGTTGAGATTTATCTCCGCAAAATTCCCCGCCCTGCCCATGGTCAGTAGGGGACACCGATGGGCTTGGAAAGGCCGCCGTCCGTCGGATGGGACATTAAGGCCGCCGTCCGTCGGATGGGACGTTAATCCGTGGCCCCGTGTGCGGGAGAGCCATACCCTGCGCACGTTAAAGAACACGCTGGATGGCCTTGACGGGAGGCTACCATCTGTCTCCCAACAGCTGTTCCAGTGGGTCCCCTCCCCCAACCTTCTCTGAGCCTTCGGGGTCCTTGTGGTCTGGCCATTTAGCCCATGGTGTGCAAAAAAGTGCCGCTCAGAGGTAAAACAACCCAACCTCAAAGATTTTAACATTTGTCTCAGGGTGAGGGTTTTAGGTCAAGAGCAAAAGAGGTGGACGAAACAGGCAACCGACCTAGGTGCCAGAATACAGGAAATGCCGAAAGAACCCACCCATGCAGAAACCACCCATGCCGAAAGAACCCACCCATGCAGTTTATTATACTGTGTTTGAAACGTATATGCACTCAGCGGCCACTTTATTAGACAGTTCTATATTATGTCAATAGTAACTCAGATCCTGTACTCAGTAAATTCTTAAATAATCTTTTTATGAAGAAATCTGACTGAAAATAATTTAAAGATCTCAATTAAATTTATTTCAATCTCGATTTTCAACAATATTCGTTCGGTATTTAGAGAGTTATGGAAAACTGAAACATTTAGCAAGTTAAGCTTGTTCTTCAGTTTCAAAATTGGCGAAAATTAACGCAATTATTATAACATAAATTTTTTAGGAAAACTTTTTGATAACAGTAGTG
The DNA here is from genome assembly GCA_038380435.1 of Ryuthela nishihirai. NCBI lineage: Eukaryota > Metazoa > Arthropoda > Arachnida > Araneae > Heptathelidae > Ryuthela > Ryuthela nishihirai. The sequence continues at coordinate 9,788,194 of JAWZYU010000016.1, read as the reverse complement.
ATGGTACAGTAGTTCAAAAATGTATCCGAACACTATGGTTGATTACAGAATTCAGGAAAAATATCTGGAGCGTGTACAGCAACTGTACACGCTCCAGTTACCGTTCACAGCAAACTGGAGCGTATGCAGTTACTGCACACGCTCCAGTTTGCTGTGAACGGTAACTGCACACGCTCAATATTTCCGTGAGTGAGCCCACACGATCTAGTATCAAAATAATATGACCACCTACAGTCGCTCAAAAAAGTATCCGAACACTACGGTCGATTACAGAATTCAGAAAAAATATCTGGCAACTATTTTTTTTTTAGAAATCAGTGATCTGGCAACCTTCGTGTCTCGTGACTCGTTCGGATACTTTTTTGAGCGACTGTACCCATTGTTTCCTCAAATAAGGGATACACATTAGTTAAAGGAAGCAAATTTTGTGGCACATAAATAAAGTCTGTGTATTGACAGATTTTTTTTAATGCTTGGGGGGGGGGGAAAGAGCTTCGCCTTGAACAAGACAGCTATAAAACGTTTCGAGAATACCTATTTGCACCATTATGACAGAAATAAAATGTTAACTTTCCGTAGCAATCACCAGATAAAGGGGGGTGGCTCAGCCGGTAGCGCGCCAGCCTCGTAATCTGTAGTTCCCAGGTTCGAGTCCCAGCTGGGTCAGCGTTGAGATTTTTCTCCGCAAAATTCACCGCCCTGCCCACGGTCAGTAGGGGACACCGATGGGATTGTAAAAGGCCGCCGTCCGTCGGATGGGACGTTAAGCCGTGGCTCCGTGTGCGGGAGAGCCATACCCTGTGCACGTTAAAGAACACGCTGGATGGCCTTGACTGGAGGCTACCATCTGTCTCCCAACAGCTGTTCCAGTGGGTCCCCTCCCCCAACCTTCTCTGAGCCTTCGGGGTCCTTGTGACCTGGCCATTTAGCCCATGGTGTGCAAAAAAGTGCCGCTCAGAGGTAAAACAATCCAACCCACCAGATAAAGTTACATTTAAACAAATGAAATCTGTATCAAGGCAAAACGTGTTCAGAAGATCCCCCCCCCCCTTAGATTTTTGATCTTTTGAGCTACGAAAAATAATACCTTCAATTAAAACACTGTGAAACTCTACCGTAAAGAGAAAGCAGTCTTCGCCACCGATGTTGGGTTGTTGTTTTACCTCTGAGCGGCACTTTTTTGCACACCATGGGCTAAATGGCCAGGTCATATGGACCCCGAAAGGCTCAGAGAAGGTTGGGGGAGGGGACCCACTGGAACAGCTGTTGGGAGACAGATGGTAGCCTCCCGTCAAGGCCATCCAGCGTGTTCTTTAACGTGCACAGGGTATGGCTCTCCTGCACACGGGGCCACAGCTTAACGTCCCATCCGACGGACGGCGGCCTTTCCAAGCCCATCGGTGTCCCCTACTGACCGTGGGCAGGGCGGGGAATTTTGCGGAGATAAATCTCAACGCTGACCCAGCTGGGACTCGAACCTGGGAACTACAGATTACGAGCCTGGCGCGCTACCGACTGAGCCACCCCCGCCCCTTTCGCCACCGATGTGAACATTAAAATCACCATGTAAGATAAGATTGTTGTAATAAACACAATATCCTTGAATTGAAAGCGAGAAGAAACTAAAATCGTCATCGAATTTATAACCTGAGGGAAATACATTAGCACATTTTTAATATCATTATAATCAGCGTTAACACTCATTGCAGTATTCAAGGGGAGGAGGGAGAAACCATAACCCTACCTTGGGGACCTCAATACCACATATTTTATAAGGAGTCTTCGAAAAATTTAAATTTAAGTACATCAACGAGACCCTGACATATTATCAGAAAACTGACCCATTAAAAGTTTCTGTGTACATCACTGTTAACAATAACCCAAATTAACTTTTATTAATTAGCTGAACATTACGCAATTTTCCAGAACCACACACAAAATTCAATCCTCCTCTCATCTTCCCAAGTATCACTGGGAAGGGGTCGGCTTAGCCGGTAGCTTGCTACACTAGTAATCTGCAGTTCCCAGGATCGAGTCCCACTCATCAAGATTAATCTCCGCTAAACCCCTCTGTGAGAAAGGACACACTGATTCTTGGAAAGGTGGTCAGTCGGATGGGACGTTAATCCGTGGACCCATGTGCGGGTTGGGTTGGGTTGTTTTACCTCTGAGCGGCACTTTTTTGCACACCATGGGCTAAATGGCCAGGTCACATGGACCCCGAAGGCTCAGAGAAGGTTGGGGGAGGGGACCCACTGGAACAGCTGTTGGGAGACAGGTGGTAGCCTCCCGTCAAGGCCATCCAGTGTGTTCTTTAACGTGCACAGGGTATGGCTCTCCCGCACACAGGATCACGACTTAACGTCTCATATGACGGACGGTGTCCTTTCCAAGCCCATCGGTGTCCCCTACTGACCGTGGGCAGGGCGGGGAATTTTGCGGAGATAAATCTCAACGCTGACCCAGCTGGGACTCGAACCTGGGAACTACAGATTACGAGCCTGGCGCGCTACCGACTGAGTCACCCCACCTATTTTAACCCATGGTTTCATATAACAAGGGAAGATTTTTTCGTAATTTGCGAAACAGTACATCATTGATATTAAGTGTGAAATAACGAAAAGGTAATAAAACTCTTAAAGTGTGAGAGTATTTATAATAACAGATTTAGAAGTCCAGGGTCCAGAACAACATTTCAGAATGAAATTATGAAAGCAACTGATAGGGCGATTTGGGGCCCCCTCGAACCGGGGCCCTAAGTGGCTGTTTTGTTGGTTTATTGGTAAATCCACCCCAGGCATTTTTGAAAGGAGAAGAGAAAATAAATTATTAAAAAAAGTTCGAGTTTAAATAGAATATCCATTACTGCTGCTTGAGGGCGTATTTTTTTTTAGAACCGTCCCTTGGCCGAGTGGTTAGTGCGCTTGGCTAGTGATCTAAGGGACCTGGGTTCGAGCCCCGGGTAAGGCGTGGATGTATGTGTTTTTCTGCTGAGGTCCTGCCATCCTCTCAGACCTTCTACTCTGGCATATAAACTGACAGGCTCCTGTCAGACCTCTGTGGCAAGCAGCTGCTTGAGGGGGTATTTATTTTTATTTTATTTACATTGGATCGTGTGAGCTCATAAAAATCTGGATCGTGTGGGCCCACTCACAGAAATTACCGTTCACAGCAAACTGGAGCGTGTGCAGTAACTGCACACGCTCCAGTTTGCTGTGAACGGTAACTGGAGCGTGTACAGTTGTTGTACACGTTCCTGAGTTCCTGCCATCCTCTCAGACCTTCTACTCTGGCATATAAACTGACAGGCTCCTGTCAGACCTCTGTGGCAAGCAGCTGCTTGGGGGGGTATTTATTTTTATTTTTTTTTATTATCACTTGATTACCTTCATTTTACAGGTTCCTACAAGAAATCGTTAGAAAAAAAACCCCCAGCTGTTTCTTTGTTTCAGTTCATTTGGGAACAAGATAAGGAATGAATATCAGATACAATATAACAATGTTATCATTATCAAATGTTGCATAGAGAGACCATGACGAAATTGAATGGAATCTGTTGCTTGGCTTTATCTTGATGATTAAGCGTTTCTATCTGAAAAGCTGTCCATGAAAGTCTGCTTTGGCCTAGCCAATGCTACTTTCTATTTCAAACAAAGGTGAAAACATTTCGCTGATTGCTTTATATTAGGAACAACCAATGCAGTTTGATTAGTGATCGCATTTACCATGCAAAGACACTTCAAACTCTGGACTGATAAGGAGATTTGGGTTGGCTTGTTTTACCTCTGAGCGGCACTTTTTTTTTGCACACCATGGGCTAAATGGACAGGTCAAAAGGACCCCGAAGGCTCAGAGAAGGTTGGGGGAGGGGACCCATTGGAACAGCTGTTGGGAGACAGATGGTAGCCTCCCGTCAAGGCCATCCACCGCACTTTTTTGCGCACCATGGGCTAAATGGCCAGGTCACAAGGACCCCGAAGGCTCAGAGAAGGTTGGGGAAGGGGACCCACTGGAACAGCTGTTGGGAGACAGATGGTAGCCTCCCGTCAAGGCCATCCAGCGTGTTCTTTAGCGTGCACAAGGTATGGCTCTCCCGCACACGGGGCCACGGCTTAACGTCCCATCCGACGGACGGCGTCCTTTTCAAGCCCATCGGTGTCCCCTACTGACCGTGGGCAGGGCGGAGGAATTTTGCGGAGATAAATCTCAACGCTGACCCAGCTGGAACTCGAACCTGGGAACTACAGATTACGAGCCTGGCGCGCTACCGACTGAGCCACCCCCGCCCCTCTGATAAGGAGAAGATGGACCACTACTTCCACTTCGATATCCTCCTATTCGAGTCCCTCATTTCTGTCTGTGTTGAGTTTTTGACGCTAACTCTCGGTAAGGAAAAAAAAAACACCGATAGGTTCGGAAAAACTGTTGTCCATCAACCAAATCGCAAGGTTCGCGTCCTTTAACACCAATCTAGTGGATCCTCTTCCATTGCCAAGCTCTCAGTCCTTGAGATCTTCGTCCCCAAGCCCTTTAGCCAGTGTGTTAAAAAAAATGCCATCATAAGTAAAGCAGTCTAAACCAACCCTAAAAAAATCCGCGATGTCCGGATGCTGCGAACGGATGACCTCTCCGAATACTTTCAAATGGACTGCTGAACTTGAGATTGAAGTTCCTTATTTTATTTCCACTGAAGTGGGTGACGCCGACTGGATATCAAAAGAGTATTGGGTATATTATTTGTAGAAAATTATTCGAATTCAAGGGCAGAATTTTAGCTCGACAACCAACACCCTCCGTAAGAACCCACAGCGCAACGGCTTTCAATCAATCATCTTAACTGGACAACTGAATATCAAGGATGACTTTACCACAATTTCGGCAAACGTACTATTCTTCCACTACTCTGCTTTGAAAATATAAACCCCGTTCGATTCATTGATTTTTGAACTATATTCAGGGTATGATTATATATATTCATACTGATGTAAACAACTGTATGAATATCCCTGATATAAACACATCACTGATTTGTGCTATTCTTTTTAAAAAGAAATGTTCAACAGGTTTAGCACTAATAAGAAACGAACACTCAATTCAACAGTTACTGATCACTTAATTCATCATCATCATCCTCAAGCAGCCATGGGCTACGGAGATCCAACCAGACTATGCAGTTTAATTCTCCAAGCATATCTGTCCTGAGCAACATCTATTGCATCTGGCCACTGCACACCAATTCTAACAAGGTCCTGTTTGACATTGTCTGCTCACCGCATCCTAGGTCTCCCCTTCTTTCTGAGGCCTTTAGGCACACTGTTCATAACCCTATTCGCTAATCTATAATTATTCATACGGGCAACATGGCCAAACCAATGGAGTCTCTCTCTGCACAATATGCTGCTTAAAGGAGGTTGCAAACTCCTTTGCCTAACCTCATCATTAGTTACAAAGTTGAACCACCTAATGCCCAAGATACTGCGTAAGCATCTGGAATCAAAAGCATCTAGTTTCCTGTTATCTTGTTTACACAGCGTCCAAGTTTCACTACCATAACTAACCCTAGAAAGATCCAAACTATTATACAGTCTAATTTTAGTCTTTAGGTGTATACGCCTATTTCTCCACAATCTCCATAAATTCTTAAAAGTCCCGGCAGCAATACCTATTCGTCTGTTAATCTCATGCTGCACATCACCAGTATCAGTTACATAGCTCCCAAGGTAATTAAACTGTGACACCTGCTCAAGACTGCAACCATTCAGATTAACTGAATCACAGCCTGCTTGACCAATTTTCATCACTTTAGTTTTCTCTCTGTTTATAACCAAACCTACTCTACTACCAGTCTCATCAACAGCTCGAATGAAAGAGTTCATCTCATCAACATCATTTGCCAAAAGGGCTAAATCATCAGCATAATCTAAATCAGAAATTTTCGTATCTCCAGCCCATTTAAGGCCAAAATCTTTCCCTTGAAGTGAATTTCGCATAACATAATCAATAACCAAGCTAAAGAGAAAAGGAGACAAAATGCACCCTTGTCGAACACCAGAAGTAATGCTAAACCAATTGCTACAAGCCTTACCAACTCTCACACACGACTCAGTGTTATTATAGAGAGCTTTCATAATGTTAACTAACTTGTCTGGTATACCATATGATCTCACAATCAACCACAAATTATGACGATCAACAGAGTCGAAAGCCTTTTTGAAATCAACAAAGCTAGCAACCAAAGGTTTATGAAACTCTAAACATTTCTCAAGAATCTGCCTAAGTGAAAATATCTGATCCACACATCCCCTACCACTTCTGAATCCACATTGCTCATCACGCAATTGCCTGTCAACCAGATTCTTAATTCTATTAAGCACAATCATGGAAAGAACTTTACCTGGAACGGAGAGTAGGCTGATACCCCTATAGTTATCACAAGAACTGCGATCACCTTTTTTGAAAATAGGGATAGCAATAGTTCTGGTAAAATCCTTAGGAACCATGCCTTTATCATAAAAGTTATTCAGAATTTCAGTCATCCAAGTGGTAACCGAAACATTCCCAGCTCTAAGCATTTCCGTAGTAATTTCATCTACCCCTGGGGATTTATGAAGTTTAAGTTTAGAAACAGCCAAAATAATTTCAGATTGTGTTATAGGTCCAACATTAAAGCCACCAATGCATCTATCATCATTGCAAACAATGGGAGTAGAACTAACTACATTGTTTAGAACATCACTGAAATGCTCAGCCCACCTAGCCATGACAGAATCCTCCCCTTCTATAACCTTACCTTGTTTATCCTTCAATCCTTGTATGCCTGTCAGTTTTCTACCACACAAAACATTAACTATCTGGTACAGCTCTCTGCTGTTGTGCTGTCTAACTGCTTCCTCGGCTTTGTCAGCCAAACCATCAAGCCAAAGATTCTTATCAGCAGCTAACTGATCCTTTACAAGTTTATTAAGGTCTCTGTAATGCTTTCTATTAGGACTAGTAGGGTATTGATTAAGGACATTCCTGCAGTTCTTTCTTTCCGAAATAAGCTCAAGTGCCTTATCACTCAGATAATTTTGCCTCTTCTGCTCCTTTTTTCCTAAAAGAGTACTGTTAGTGTCCAAAAAAGCCTGTTTAAAATGATCCCATTCTTCCTCAACTTCAGTAGTAAGCAAACCATGACTGTCATAATGACTAAGTAACCTATCATGGTAAGCTTTGGCTATAACTGGATCTTTCAGAGCTTCAGTATTAAAAGTAAATTTTTTAACCCTAGCACAACACTTTTTAAGTTTAAGTTGCAACACACTTTTAACAAGGTAATGGTCAGATCCAAATTCAGCTCCCCTATATGCCCTGGTATTCCTAACAGAACTAGCCCATTTGCTGTTAATAATATGTAATCAATCATATTCTTATGCAGCCCATCAGGTGAAACCCATGTGTACTTATGTATGTCGCGGTGTTTGTAATAAGTGTTAGTTATTCTGAATCCATTGAGTTTACTTACCTGTAGGAGACGTTGCCCATTGCCATTGCAGCTACCAATACCAAAAGGGCCTATTATTCCTCCCCAAAGGTCAGAGTCGGTACCAACTTTGGCATTGAAGTCACCAAAAACAAGGGTAATATCTCCTTTCTTGACAGAATTCAAAATATCCTGAAGTTGTCTGTAAAACCTATCCTTCTCATCCTCATCAGAATCCTCAGTGGGGGCATAACAGCAGATAACATTCAAGTCTTTAATGCTTGTCTGAAATTTTGCTGTAAGAAACCTTTCATTAATGCACTCATATCCTAGAAGAGCATCACTAGCATGTCTGCTAAGAAGCAGACCCACGCCTTGGTGATGCTTTCCATCCTCCCTCCCTGTAAAGAGAAATTTAAAGTTATTTTTAAGTATCTCACCTTTACCTGTCCATCTGGTCTCTTACAAGCCTAGACTATCCAGGTTATAGCGCTGGAACTCCCTGTGTGAGGACATCATGAGAATAATCTCTGTATAATGTCCTCACGTTCAACGTTCCTGCAGAGAGAAAATGACTAGTAGGTTTTTTAAAGAAACTAGGATTATTGAGATAGGTGAGGCCAACAATATCAAACAGCCCCCTGATCGCAGGCATGGGTCAAAGACCTGTTCCTCCTCTGCTAATGGCTGAAGTCACCGATGCTGGTAGGAATTTCAGGTACCACCTTTTCAAGTAGACTTTTTGAAGAGCCTATGGCCTGCCTGAGACACATTACTACAGTTTAGGCTTGATGATGCCCAACTAGCTAAGTGAGGTTCAGGTACCTGCGATGGCCTCTGATTAGGATTATTCACCAGCTGATATAAGGTATCCCATGCCTCTGTTCACTTAGGGCTGGCAACCCAGAAGCAAACAGAAAATACAGCGGCAAGTTCTCCCTCAACATAGGCCACCAGTGCAGCAAGTCCAGGGTCCATAATCAAGCTCAAATCCATAAACAAGTCCAGTCTAGTAGGTATAAATAGTCAGCACCAGGACCCTGTGAAGTTGACCACTCCTCAGCAGGGTTGAAAAAAAAAGAAAAAAAGTGGCCATAGATGACCAGATCAGTAGGCTATACTGAACTGGCAGCCCTCCCCTTCCGTTCCCTTCCAAAAGAGAACATCTCTTTTGAAGTTCTTCACCGATTCTATTTTTAAATATATATTATTACCAAACTTTGCACATATGTGTTTGCAATTTCAGTTTGTTTGCTGGCATAACACTCCGAGGTAGAAAAATCGTGTAGCGAAGAATTATAATAAAAATAAATAAATACCCCCTCAAGCAGCTGCTTGCCACAGAGGTATGACAGGAGCCTGTCAGTTTATATGCCATAGTAGAAAGTCTGAGAGAATGGCAGGCCCTCAGCAGAAAAACGACACATACATCCATGCCTTGACCGGGGCTCGAACCCAGGTCCCTTAGATCAGTAGCCAAGCGTGCTAACCACTCGGCCACGGGACGGCTGAAGAATTATACGTACACCATATTACCATATTAAAAGCTTCCTAACTTTAAAAATAATCTTTTTTTTTTTCCACTAAAAACTTCATATAAATGAAAATCTCTCTCAGATTTCTCTGAATCTCGATTCTCAGAATCATCTGTTTCATAATTAATTAGTTATTAAAGCTTGAACATTGAATTAAAAGCGTCGAAATTAACGAAACACTAAATCATCACACAAAGTTTTAAAGTTACATTTATTTTAGTAAACGTTTATTTAAATAAATAATAACTAAATATTATCATCCGTGTTTTAATTAATCTCTGATATAAATTGTTACGTCTAGCAGTGCTATTATTAAATGTTAGTTTCTTTAAATGAAAATTGGTGAAATTTTGATTGAGATGTTCAGTTTATCTCTAGTAGTAATTTTTCGTAAAGAATATTATTTTCAAAGTCAGGGAAGCTTTCGAATGAATGAATGGACCAGTTTATTCACTTAAATATCATTATAAACATTACCCAGATGCAAAATCCTGAAAGAATCACAGTAAGGATAGAGAGAATCGTGTTTTGTGTACAATGAATCGATCCTTTGATATTTTTGTAAATACCATGAGGTTGTAAAGAAGCAATTATGTGACAGAAATAATCTTCGTAAATCTCCCTAATGAGGAGAACAAGTCGGTGTGCAAGAAATTTCTCATTGCATCCATTTTCGTGGTCAAAGTCTTGTCCGAGAAGATATTTTATTGGACAGGGCCACATTACCTACCCCGAAGCCTCATTACCCATCCTTTAAACTGATTTTAAACGTTGACAAACCCAGAGTGAAGAGTTCTCAACTGCTATTGGTATGCTACATCATCACGAATTGAGCAAAAAAAGCGAAACTGGCAACTGAATTATGACCGTCTGTTGCCTCATTAACCGTTACACAATGACGACGGTGGCCTTGGTTAGAGAAGAAGAAATAACAAGAGACAGCGTCCACATTCTCTTCTGCCACCACAGAGGCCGAATAACAATGTAGCCATTTATCAATGAACACGAATCCAACGTGCCGAGAAACGATTAGAGCAAAGTCTAAACGAAGCCGATAAAATACCGAGAAAACCAAAAAAAGCAAACTTCGTTTAAGCAAAAGGCAGGCCAAGATACACGACATTCATCTCTTCTGACTAATCAGGGAAGCAGCTGAGGACCGAGCAATTCATTGGTTCTCTCTCTAAGTTGGTGAGAATGGTTTAATTGTCTGGTGGCCTTCGCTGCTCATTGGACAGGTGCTGACATATTATTCCCCTCGAGATGCTTTTCCAACTCTTAATAAAGCAGGAAACCCTCAAAGAAACTGTCGAAAGTTCACACAGGCTCAGGAAAGAGAAATATAATTACTTGCTCTTACAACAGCAGAGTGCATTAGACGGAGTGTCGGTTGGGTTGTTTTACCTTTGAGAAGCACTTTTGTTCTTGCACATAATGTTCTTGCACATAAAATGGCCAGGTCACAAGGGTACATAATAGATAGGGGGAAGGGGATCCACTGATAGCTGTTACGAGACAGACAGAAGGGTTGGGTTGTTTACCTCTGAGCGGCACTTTTTTGCACACCATGGGCTAAATGGCCAGGTCACATGGACCCCGAAGGCTCAGAGAAGGTTGGGGGAGGGGACCCACTGGAACAGCTGTTGGGAGACAGATGGTAGCCTCCCGTCAAGGCCATCCAGCGTGTTCTTTAACGTGCACAGGGTATGGCTCTCCCGCACACGGGGCCACAGTTTAACGTCCCATCCGACGGACGGCGGCCTTTCCAAGCCCATCGGTGTCCCCTACTGACCGTGGGCAGGGCGGGGAATTTTGCGGAGATAAATCTCAACGCTGACCCAGCTGGGACTCGAACCTGGGAACTACAGATTACGAGCCTGGCGCGCTACCGACTGAGCCACCCCCGCCCCGTAGGTTATTAGGTATACTTTACGGAAATGAGGAATTAAAAATGCTGTTTTTAATTTCGGAATAGTATAAAGTCCACTTGAAGCATAATTTTTTTTACACCGATATATTAACGACAAAAAGAATTGTACGATGTTGTTGAAGCCGTTGTTGATGTCAGCGCTTGCTCTAACATTGCTTCGTTTCTACGCAAATTATCGTAAGTTTTATATCCGTTTCGACAAATTTTGGTTGGTCCCCTGCAATTCCCGAGACACTTGTGAGAATTGTTCCATATTTCGCCCGCGGGTTCTCCCTCTCTGACCCTATATTGTGTGATTAAATCAGATTTGTATCTGCAATGAGACGATTAATATAATAATGTCTTTCGGAATGCGGGGGATCTGGCAACAAAAAGGGTTGGTGTCTTTCGCAATTAGAAATTGCCAAAGTAGAAGCTACGAATGAAGAACGGGGGAGAAATATGTTTTATCGAAAATACCGATTTTTTTTTTCTATTGAATCTATTGATTTAATATTTTGACTATACCACCTCACGGTACTCTTAATCTTCTGCCATATTTGGGGCGGGGGTGGCTCAGTCGGTAGCGCGTCAGGCTCGTAATCTGTACTCTCCAGGTTCGAGTCCCAGCTGGGTCGGCGTTGAGATTTATCTACGCAAAATTCCCCGCCCTGCCCACGGTCAGTAGGGGACACCGATGGGCTTGGAAAGGCCGCCATCCGTCAGATGGGACGTTAAGCCGTGGCCCCGTGTGCGGGAGAGCATTCCCTGTGCACGTTAAAGAACACACTGGATGGCCTTGACGGGAGGCTACCATCTGTCTCCCAACAGCTATTCCAGTGGGTCCCCTCCCCCAACCTTCTCTGAGCCTTCGGGGTCCTTGTGACCAGGCCATTTAGCCCATGGTGTGCAAAAAAGTGCCGCTCAGAGGTAAAACAACCAACCAACCAATCTGCCATATTTACAAGTTAGGTGAAGAGTTATGGAGACCTCACACAGAGACAGCTGAGGACTGATACATTTTCTGGCATCGCATCTTGTTTTTCATTGGCTTTCGTGGTTAAGCGTAATAAGTTTTATTGGACAAAGAACTCTTTGAGGGAGACTTGCCACTCCACTTTTTGTTTTTGAAACGCGTATAGTTGAGTCTTGTACAAGCATTAAGATTTTTTCCACTAACCACATTCTACCTCTGTAAGAAAGGGAACAATAATGGGCATGAAAAGCACGCCATCTACTGGGTGGTACGTTAAGTTGTGGTCACATGTGCAAACATGAATGTTAAAGACAAACAAAAGAAGTTTTATCATATAAAATCTTCATAATTCAATCCAGAAAAATATAATCTTCCAGTTTTCTTACAACTTAAGAAAACACATTTCCAGATTTTCAGGGGGGGGGGGGGCAAGAGCCCCTGCTTCAGCCCCCTCCTCCCCCTTACATACGCACATGATCCCAATACCTCTGTCAATGCTCCTCACCCAAGTCTGCTTTACAAAGGTTGGATTGTTTCACCTGTGAGAGGCACTTTTTTTGCACACAATGCACTAAATGGCCAAGTCACCAGGACCCCATGGGCTCAGAGAAGGTTTGGGGAGGGGACTCACTGAACAGCTGTTGGGAGACAGATGGTAGCCTCCCATCAAAGCCATCCAGCGTGTTCTTTAACATGCACAGGGAATGGTTGTCCTGCACACGGTGCCACGGCTTAATGTCCCATCCGACGGACGGCTGCCTTTCCAAACCCATCGATGCCTTCTACTTACCGTGGGCAGGGAATTTTTCGGAGATAAATCTCAACACTGATCCAGCTGGGATTCGACCTGGGAACTGCAGATTACGAGCCTGGTGAGCTACCGATTGAGCTAGGCCCGCCTGAACCTTTCAGAAGTTCACAGTTGTCTTTGTTCTACGAGAAACGCGATGTAGTTCACGTGCCAAATATTATTTTCTCTCTCAAAAAGCGAACTTTGTGGATAAATCATTCTACGTTGTGAACATTTGTATTGCTTTCTGCGACTGTTTAGTTTCTTAAAATTGAGTATTCGTGTTAACATTTGCAGAATAAAATTTCGAATCGGTTCTAAAACGAAAATCAATTTGCGGAAGAAATTTCACTTAAAATTCCAAAATTAATTGATAAAAAAACAAATATATGATATACATGACAAAATCTTACATTTGCAACGAAATGTATTGAAACAAATAATTAATCTCTTGATTTTCTCCACTCCATGGGGCGGGGGTGGCTCAGTCGGTAGCGCGCCAGGCTCGTAATCTGTAGTTCCCAGGTTCGAGTCCCAGCTGCGTCAGCGTTGAGATTTATCTCCGCAAAATTTCCCCCCCCCCCTGCCCACGGTCAGTAGGGGACACCGATGGGCTTGGAAAGGCCGCCGTCCGTCGGATGGGACGTTAAGCCGTGTCCCCGTGTGTGGGAGAGCCATAACCTGTGCACGTTAAAGAACACGCTGGATGGCCTTGACGGGGAAAAGAACTGTCTCCCAACAGCTGTTCCAGTGGGTCCCCTCCCCCAACCTTCTCTGAGCCTTCGGGGTCCTTGTGGCCTGGCTATTTAGGCCATGGTGTGCAAAAAAGTGCCGCTCAGAGGTAAAACAATCCAATCCAATACTCCAATGATTACAGTTTTACCGTCCACAGCGCCCTCTTGAGGAGCTGATCCTCTTGACATTATATATTTTCTTTCATTCATCGCTTTAGTGTCAGAGTGGCAAATGGCCGTCCACTTCGATTTTCGCGAAAGTTCTCGAGTCAGCTGTGTTATTATGCCCCGCGTGCTTTGTTCTACTTACAAACTGGCATCAGGTAATGCACGCGCTTCCCGTTCTCTGTGATACGTTTGCGCAGGGAGAGCGCACGATGCGTGCAAACGAGGCAACAACCAGAGCAGGCCTCACGATCAATAACAGCTTTCCAAGGGCAAGGTCAGAATCAAGCAACACCGACTGCAATGACAACAAGGGAACTCTTTGGAGAGCGATTTATTCTGGCATGTTGTACTCGCAAAATACCCTGGGACTACCTTAATTGCTTTCCAGCCACGATTAAGATAACAAATGGAAAATAGTAACTGGCATCATGATGAAATTATCATGGCTGATGACTAGAACGAGTTATGTTAATATTCGAAAGATGATAGATGATGCAAAATTTAGTAGTTATTTAAATACATCTAAGTAATTATTTAAATACTTTTCTACTAGAGATTAGTTAGGGATCATTAGTTTGTTTTATACAATTATAAACAAAACTGGAAATTTAAAATGTAATATATATATTTTTTTTCTTTTCTGTTCTGCTCTATTTTTATTATGGAATAGGATCTCTTAGATGAAAACAATTATAGAAGTTCATTGCATTCTTTATGCTGTAGACAAGATATGCAACATTGGAGTATAACTGTTGGGGGTGGCTTGGTCGGTAGCGCTCCAGGCTCATAATCTGTAGTTCCCAGGTTCGAGTCCCAGCTGGGTCAGCGTTGAGATTTATCTCCGCAAAATTCCCCGCCCTGCCCACGGTCAGCAGGGGACACCGATGGGCTTGGAAAGGCCGCCGTCCGTCGGATGGGACGTTAAGCCGTGGCCCCGTGTGTGGGAGAGCCATTCCCTGTGCACGTTAAAGAACACGCTGGATGGCCTTGACGGGAGGCTATTATCTGTCTCCCAACAGCTGTTCCAGTGGGTCCCCTCCCCCAACCTTCTCTGAGCCTTCGGGGTCCATGTGACCTGGCCATTTAGCCCATTGTGTGCAAAAAAGTGCCGCTCAGAGGTAAAACAATACAACTTTATGTGAAGATTTCATCTAAAAAAAAATAAGAAAAATACGCACAATTTTTTTTGTAAGTTTTAAGTAATCAAATGCATTAAAGCAGAGTATTGCATGACAGGCAACATTTATAAAACAATAAAAATAATACGATAAAATAACTAGAGGAATAGAATACCGCCTCTGGCATATATGGGGTAGTTCGCTAGGCTCGTAATCTGTAGTTCTCAGGTTCGAGTCCCAGCTGGGTCAGCGTTGAGATTTATTTCCGCAAATTTCCCCGCCCTGCCCACGGTCAGTAGGGGACACCAATGGGCTTGGTAAGGCCGCCGTCCGTCGGATGGGACGTTAAGCCGGGAGATCCACACCCTGTGCACGTTAAAGAACACGCTGGATGGCCTTGATAGGAGGCTACCATCTGTCTCCCAACAGCTGTTCCATTGGGTCCTCTCCCCTAACCTTCTCTAAGCCTTCGGGGTGCTTGTGACCTGGCCATTTAGCCCATGGTGTGCAAAAAAGTGCTGCTCAGAGGTAAAACAACCCAACAACTGGCATATATGGGACACTCATTTCTCAAACAAATGAAGTTTTTCATTTTCTGAATTTTGCACCCTTTAACAGTAGTAATTCGTTGTTTGGGTTGTTTTACTTCTGAGCGGCACTTTTTTGCACACCATGGGCTAAATGTCACAAGGACCCCGAAGGCTCAGAGAAGTTTGGAAGAGGGGACCCACTGGAAAGGCTGTTGGGAGACAGATGGTAGCCAGTGTGTTCTTTAACGTGCACAGGGTATGGCACTCCATCACACGGAGCCACGGCTTAACGTCCCATCCGATGGACGGCGGCCTTTCCAAGCTCATCGGTGTCCCCTACGGACCGTGGGCAGGGAATTTTGCGGAGATAAATCTCAAACGCTGACCCGTTTTTGCACACAATGGGCTAAATGGCACAAAACCCAACAACCCAACAAAATCGATTACTAGATAACCACATTTCTTTAACGTTTCTCAAAATTTTCTGTCCGAAACGCTTTGGATTCATCATACCTAGCATCATCCTAACTCCCAATTTCTCCTCATTTACAATCAGTTAACCAAAAAATGTAATAGATTTGACCCTGATTTCAAGTATATACATATTTGTTTTTTTGAAAAATCATATCCAACCAATGCTCTTTGATTTTAATTGCACAAAAGCGCTGTCATTTCACTTATTATCGTGCTCTTTGAAATTTCGATTATTATGGTTCTTAACGACTAAACTTCTGAAATTAAACTTAACGTGTCCGGATGCATAATAATTGCTTTGGAGACTAAGAAGCAATATCGATGATACAATTGTATATTCAGTATGAAGACATGCAAAGAATGCATGAGCATATCATTTGCCTTTCGCAGTAAAATATGATTTTCTTAAATATTGGATATATCGTTGAAGATACATCCGTGATATACTGGTAGATATTCCTCAACTATTGATGATTGAACGAATGATATTTAATTGTATTAAATTATTTTATTAATATAGTGGTAGTCCATGGTGTGCAAAAAAGTGACGCTCAGAGGTAAAACAACCCAACAACAACCCAACAGAAAACATTTGTGGTAGTAATTAAAACTCCACTTTTACGTCTATCCGTACAGAATGAAAGGCGATGAATTCCAAATTGAGCAACATAAAAAAAAAGTTATATGACGTAGACCACTGTTTACGGTAGATGACAGGACACTTGTAAACAGATCCAAACTGACAACTTCCTGTTGCGAAATGAAAGAGGAAAAGAATTCCGAGCACCTAAAAGGTCAAATGTTACCTTAATGTATATTTGTCGGCATCTTAATCCCACAGCAATGGAATGTGTTTTTCTGGGTGACTTTCAAGTGGATAGCTGCATCAATGAAACTGGCTAGTGTTGCATTTCTCGTATGAAAGAGACCAGGAAATCAGGTCAACAGGAGGATCTCGTTGTTTCTCACTCTTTCTAAGAATCACTAGTCGATGACTTGATTCCGAAACGTTCAGTTTCAAGTATATCAGAATTTTGTCTCTTCACACGGAATTTGAACTCTTAACGTCTACAACGTATTTTTTTTTGTTTCCTACGTGGTCACAATCAGAGGCGTAGAAACGTATTGGCTTTGGGTTAGGTTGTTTTACCTCTGAGCGGCACTTTTTTGCACACCATGGGCTAAATGGCCAGGTCACATGGACCCCGAAGGCTCAGAGAAGGTTGGGGTAGGAGACCCACTGGAACAGCTGTTGGGAGACAGATGGTAGCCTCCCGTCAAGGCCATCCAGCGTGTTCTTTAACGTTGGGTTGTTTTACCTCTGAGCGACACTTTTTTGCACACCATGGGCTAAATGGCCAGGTCACATGGACCCCGAAGGCTCAGAGAAGGTTGGGGGAGGGGACCCACTGGAACAGCTGTTGGGAGACAGATGGTAGCCTCCCGTCAAGGCCATCCAGCGTGTTCTTTAACGTGCACAGGGTCTCTCCCACACACGGGGCCACGGCTTAACGTCCCATCCGACGGACGGCGGCCTTTCCAAGCCCATCGGTGTCCCCTACTGACCGTGGGCAGGGCGAGGAATTTTGCGGAGATAAATCTCAACGCTGACCCAGCTGGGACTCGAACCTGGGAACTACAGATTACGAGCCTGGCGCGCTACCGATTGAGCCACCCCCGCCCCAGGAACGTGTTGGCATCGGGGCAGTTGCCAAAGGGGCCGGAATCACAGGGCGGTGCTGGGGCAGCACGAGCCGTTCCACGTATTTAACGCTTATGTGTAAAATAACATCGAATGATTAGCCGCCCGTAGTTCGATGAATTGAATACGTATTGTTTATACCGTCGTATCGTCAAGACAGCATATTATAGATTTTCGTTACTTCCCACAAAAATATTTTTTTTCCTTTTATCGGCGGACAATTAGCCCCCCCCCCCTCTCCCCCCTGCACCGCTCATGTCATAAAACAGTTTTGGGGCGCAATTTCCAACTGTTCATATTGCTTTTACATATCATGCCGTTACAAAATAAAATTCTGTTACATAGGTATCTTTTTCTTTGGACGGGAGTTCATAATTCGTACATTGTATTGAATAATTATGTTTATAAACCCTGGGATTGTTTAAGTTCAACATGAGGACAGGAGCGTTGGGTTGGTTTGTTTTACCTCTGAGCGGCACTTTTTTGCACACCATGGGCTAAATGGCCAGGTCACATGGACCCCGAAGGCTCAGAGAAGGTTGGGGGAGGGGACCCACTGGAACAGCTGTTGGGAGACAGATGGTAGCCTCCAGTCAAGGCCATCCAGCGTGTTCTTTAACGTGCACAGGGTATGGCTCTCCCGCACACGGGGCCACGGCTTAATGTCCCATCCGACGGACGGCGGCCTTTCCAAGCCAATCGGTGTCCCCTACTGACCGTGGGCAGGGCGGGGAATTTTGCGGAGATAAATCTCAACCCTGACCCAGCTGCGACTCGAACCTGGGAACTACAGATTACGAGCCTGGCGCGCTACCGACTGAGCCACCCCCGCCCCAGGACAGGGGCGTACATCATCCCTTTGTTTCCTATCAATCGAGCGAGAACTGACTCAAAAAAATTAATTTTGATAACGATTTTGCCAACGAAAAAGTAGGAAAAATGAAAATACTTAAAAAATAATTAATTGCAATTTCTTTTGCAATTAATATTTATTCATGTAACTGTATTAAAATAATGACAATAAATATATATAATACAAAAAACATGTGTATTTTTTATCAATAACTGTACATGGGGGCGAAAAAAACCCCCATGTACCCCTTTGGCTGCCAAGGGCGCCAAAAGCCTAGCTACACCTCTGGTCACAATTCCCACTGAGTCGGTTATATCCAGTGAGCAGCAAGTTGCTTTAAAACATGGTTGGTAGCGCGCCAGGCTCGTAATCTGCAGTTCCCAGGTTCGAGTCCCAGCTGGGTCAGCGTTGAGATTTATCTCCGCAAAATTCCCTGCCCACGGTCAGTAGGGGACACCGCTGGCTCTTAGAAAGGTCGTCGTCCGTCGGATGGAGCGTTAAGTCGTGGCGCCGTGTGCGGGAGAGCCATACTCTGTGCACATTAAAGAACACACTACCATTTGTCTCCCAACAGCTGTTCAAGTGGGTTCCCTCCCTGAGCCTTCGGAGTCCTTGTGACCTGGCCATTTAGCCCATGGTGTGCAAAAAAGTGCAGCTCAGAGGTAAAACAACCCAACTTAAATAAATGTAATTCTTATGGGGGGGGGAGGTTGAGTTTTCTTTTGTTGTCGGAAGTATTTTATTTATTTTATTTATTTCATTGATTATTATGAAAAGTAAAAATTACGTGTTTTTTTTTCGTTCTCTTTCTCACATCCTTAGTTGTATTATGACACGATGAATGCAGGATTCCTTATTTGCAACTGTATATAGCAGCTGCTTGAGGGGGTATTTATTTTATTTATTATGACACGATGAATGCAGGATTCCTTATTTCCAACTGTATTATGACACGATGAATGCAGGATTCCTTATTTCCAACTGTATTATGACACGATGAATGCAGGATTCCTTATTTGCAACAGCAATCCCTAATGAACGGTTACTCGACACAAATATTTCTTTCTCGAAACATTGATTTGTTTATTTGCTCCCCGCTGGAAATATTTTGCCCCTCCCTGAAACAAATTTGGGACACCCCTGAAAACATTTCTGCTGGCGACCCGTGCCCATATACGAATACTGGACTCGATGCGTTTCAGAGTTATTTTAAGACTTCGAAAGTAGGCTTGCTGATACATTGATGTTTTATTTCTGAATAGCACATTTTTGCACACATTGGACTAAATAGCCAAGTCACAAAGAACACAAGAGCTCATAGAAGGTTGGGGCATTTATGATGAATGCAATTTTTTTATAATGCACGATGAATGCTTTCCACTGGGTAGCTGTTAGAACACAAATCGAAGTTTCCCGTCAAGACCATCCAGTGTGCTCTTTGGCATGGTTCGCCAACAAATGAGGTCATTATTTTATGTCCCATCCAATGAGGGGGGGGGGCTCAGTCGGTAGCGCGCCAGGCTCGTAATCTGTAGTTCCCAGGTTCGAGTCGCAGCTGGGTCAGCGTTGAGATTTATCTCCGCAAAACTCCCCGCCCTGCCCACGGTCAGTAGGGGACACCGACGGGCTTGGAAAGGCCGCCGTCCGTCGGATGGTACGTTAAGCCGTGGCCCCGTGTGTGGGAGAGCCATACCCTGTGCACGTTAAAGAACACGCTGGATGACCTTGACGGGAGGCTACCATCTGTCTCCCAGCAGCTGTTCCAGTGGGTCCCCTCCCCCAACCTTCTCTGAACCTTCGGGGTCCATGTGACCTGGCCATTTAGCCCATGGTGTGCAAAAAAGTGCCGCTCAGAGGTAAAACAACCCAACCCTTCCCGTGGGGGGGAGTTCTGTTGCAGTTCCCAGCCTCGAGTCCCAAAGTATACGAGTTGAGATTTATCTCCGCTAACCCTCACCCTGCCCTCCATCAGAAAGGGGATACCGATGGGCTTGGAATGGCCGCCGTCCGTCGGGTGTGACGTTAAGCCATGACTCCATATGCAGGAGAGCCATACACTGTGCACGTTAAAGAACACGCTGGATGGCTTGGCGAGAGGCTATCATCTGTCTCCCAACAGCTGTCCAGTGGGTCCACTTCCCCCAACCTTCTCTACGTCCTTGGGTTCCTTGTGACCTTGTGTCCAAGCCCATCAGTTCCCCTACTGACCGTGGGCAGGGCGGGGAATTTTGCGGAGATAAGTCTCAACGCTGACTCAGCTGGGACTCGAACCTGGGAACTACAGATTACGAGCCTGGCGCGCTTCCGACTGAGCCACCCCCATCACAATTATAAATTCGTTTAATCTTCTAACTGCAGGATTTATAGAATCCACATTATGTAATAGATGAATTCAAGAAACTTGCATTGTGCATCATAGGAATTGGGATGTTATTATATACGTAATTTCTTACTTCTATTTCTCCCGTTTTATACGTTTTGATAGTTTTAATCTCAGTGAACATTAACAGAGAATAAGTTGGGTTGGGTTGTTTTACCTCTGAACGGCACTTTTTTGCACACCATGGGCTAAATGGCCAGGTCACATGGACCCCGAAGGCTCAGAGAAGGTTGGGGGAGGGGACCCACTGGAACAGCTGTTGGGAGACAGATGGTAGCCTCCCGTCAAGGCCATCCAGCGTGTTCTTTAACGTACACAGGGTATGGCTCTCCCGCACACGGGGCCACGGCTTAAGTCCCATCCGACGGACGGCGGCCTTTCCAAGCCCATCGGTGTCCCCTACTGACCGCGGGCAGGGCGGGGAATTTTGCGGAGATAAATCTCAACGCTGACCCAGCTGGGACTCGAACCTGGGAACTACAGATTACGAGCCTGGCGCGCTACCGACTGAGCCACCCCGCCCCCACAGAGAATAAGATAACTACTATCCTGTCGAGTAGTTAAAACGTACAGTTTTATTGAAATATAGGAAGTCTTTTTATCTGATTTTTAAATAAAGCAACTATTCAATAAATTTTTTTGAAATGAAATTTGTAAATCGCTCTGGCTTTCAATGAGGTTTTTTTTTTAAAAGTGCTACAATAAAGTGATTAGGAAACATGACTTTGGTTATTGTGAGAAGAAAATAATTAAAAATAGATTAAATTGAAGTATTTTCTTTCATTACAATTTCTTTTTCGATGGTTCGTTTGAAGCGATGACTGAAGACCACAAGGTAAAAGATTCCAACTAAAGTTTATAAGTACCGACTATGCAAATCTTCTATATTTATGAAAATATATTTTATTCACTTTTCTTGGCACAGCCTTTATGGATGCTCCATTACAAACAAAAGAAATACAATTTCATGTCATTTCAAATACAATAATAAGATTCAGATAACACAAATACCGAACAATTACTCGTAAAATTTACACAGTGCAATAACTGCTTTCTATCTTGATAACGTATCATAAGCAAATAAATGTCTCTAGATATAAGAGACAGCACACAGCATTCAATTAGTCACTTGTCAAGGAACTATCCAGTTAACATTGAAAGAGAGAAAAATACATAAACGATATTTTCTTTTCCCGTCCTTTCATACTCCTGAAACTCCAACAGATTCAATAAATGGCACAGTGAGTCATAAAAAAAAGAACAATGGTGACAATTGTCTCTCTTTTCGTATTAGTAAGTACAGTCGCTCAAAAAAATATCCGAACGCTATGGTCGATTATAGAATTAAAAAAATAATATCTGGCAACGATTTTTTTTAGAAATCAGTGATCTTGCAACCTTCGTGTCACGTGACACGAAGGTTGCCAGATCACTGATTTCTAAAAAAAAAATCGTTGCCAGATATTTTTTCTGAATTCTGTAATCGACCATAGTGTTCGGATACTTTTTTGAGCGATTGTAGGTGGTCATATTATTTTGATATTAGATCGTGTGGGCTCACTCACGGAAATGTTGAGCGTGTGCAGTTACCGTTCACAGCAAACTGGAGCGTGTACAGTTGCTGTACACGCTCCAGATATTTTTCCTGAATTCTGTAATCACGTGACACGAAGGTTGCCAGATCACTGATTTCTAAAAAAAAGTCGTTGCCAGATATTTGTTTTAAATTCTGTAATCAACCATAGTGTTCGGATATTTTTTTGAGCGACTGTACCAGCCGTGGTCCTGCCATCCTCACAGACCTTCTACTATGGCATATAAACTGACAGGCTCCTGTCAGACCTCTGTGGCAAGCAGCTGCTTGAGGGGGTATTTATTATTATTATTACCAGCCTTTCCTTAACTGAATACAAATAATAACCATAAGTAAAAACTTTACTGAAAACAGCTCTTTTTTTTAATGTCTTAAATGCAAGCATGCTTAGTGAACTCAGAAAGCAATGAAAAGTTTAATCTTTAACATTTTGTGAAATTTAAACTCCCATTTTCAAAGGAATAGTGGATGTATAAAAGCATTTCATAGGTTGAGAAACTTTTTGATTTTTCTCAACCCTTAAAACTCGTATGCTGCGCGACCACCGCTGTTAAGTGACTCTATGATGACCACACATCAGATGGCGAGGAATGGTCGGGGGAACATAACAACAGTCTTCGTCAACGCATGAGTTTTAATAGTAGAGACAAACAACGCGCTCTCGTTTTATGCAACTTTTTTAGAATTTATGTCTGCCTCTAAGTGCTGCTTCCAACAGGGGCATTTTATAACCACGAGCAGTGGATTTCTGCTTTGCTTGTGAACTTGTTGCAGCTTCGACAACAGAAGTCACGACGACCCAGGTTTATCTGAAATTATAAATTTTTTTGGAAGTCGGTTCTAATCGCTGAAGTTCTAAGCAAATGTTTCCCAGCATTTTTACATAAGTTAACATAAGTCTTTAAGTAGACATAAGTCTACATTGGATTGTTTTACCTCTGAGCGGCACTTTTTTGCACACAATGGGCTAAATGGCCAGGTCACATGGACCCCGAAGGCTCAGAGAAGGTTGGGGGAGGGGACCCACTGAAACAGTTGTTGGGAGACAGATGGTAGCCTCCCGTCAAGGCCATCCAGCGTGTTCTTTAACGTGCACAGGGTATGTCTCACCCGTACACGGAGCCACGGCTTAACGTCCCATCCGACGGACGGCGGCCTTTCCAAGCCCATCGGTGTCCCCTACTGACGTGGGCAGGGCGGGGAATTTTGCGGAGATAAATCTCAACGCTGACCCAGCTGGGACTCGAACCTGGGAACTACAGATTACGAGCCTGACGCGCTACCGACTGAGCCACCCCGCCCCTCCTTAGAGATGAAAAAGTTATTTCACATAAGTGTGTGGGGCGGGGGTGGCTCAGTCGGTAGCGCGCCAGGCTCGTAATCTGTAGTTCCCAGGTTCGAGTCCCAGCTGGGTCAGCGTTGAGATTTATCTCCGCAAAATTTCCCCGCCCTGCCCACGGTCAGTAGGGGACACCGATGGGCTTGGAAAGGCCGCCGTCCGTCGGATGGGACGTTAAGCCGTGGCCCCGTGTGCGGGAGAGCCATACCCTGTGCACGTTAAAGAACACGCTGGATGGCCTTGACGGGAGGCTACCATCTGTCTCCCAACAGCTGGTCCAGTGGGTCCCCTCCCCCAACCTTCTCTGAGCCTTCGGGGTCCATGTGGCCTGGCCATTTAGCCCATGGTGTGCAAAAAAGTGCCGCTCAGAGGTAAAACAATCCAATCCAATCCAATCACATAAATGTGTGGTTGAAAATTAAAGTAAAAGAAGAATACTCCTTTTTTTGCAATTGCAAAATATTCTTCTTAGCTACCGGAATCCGGTTTTTTCGCGGAACCCGTTTGGGGAAAACTGCTTTAAGGATTAAAGACTGCCTTTACTGGTAGTGGCACATCCAAGGGGGTGTTTGTAATGTCTAAACATCCCACTAATCCGCAAATGTGCATGTAACTGGCGTACCCCTTGTATAGATAGATAAAACTATAATTGTAGTATAACAATGGGAATAAAATAAAACGTATATATATAACATATATCTAGCGACTTTTGAGCTCTCACGGCATACCCCAAAAAATTTTAACGCGTACCCCACGTTGAAAACCTCTACTCTAAGGCATAATCTAGACCGAAATATGCTTTGCTTCCTTTTTTATTTTAAGAATGTTTAAGCAAGAAATAGTTTGACACAGTATTTGGTGTACAAAATAATATAGAATGTACAAAATAATATATGCAAAATAATATATGTAATAATATGTACAAAATAAAAATAGAAATGGGATCAAATTTGGATCTTGAGAGGTGATGATGGAATGTCCACGGATTTCTTGTCTCTAATCCCTGGGAACGCAGCTACGTTTACTAATATCTAAACGTATTTAGGCACATCCATTCCTATACTAAAATGAGTTTTTTACGCAAAAAATGGCGCTTAATGTCTCACTCAACTGATTCCAAAACTCGATTCTGAATATCATTCGTTTAATATTGAAAGAGTTATTGAAGCTTTTGTTGTTGTTGTTGTTGTTGTTTTACCTCTGAGCGGCACTTTTTTGCACACCATGGGCTAAATGACCAGGTCACATGGACCCCGAAGGCTCAGAGAAGGTTGGGGGAGGGGACCCACTGGAACAACTGTTGGGAGACAGATGGTAGCCTCCCGTCAAGGTCATTCAGCCTGTTCTTTAACGTGCACAGGGTATGGCTCTCCCGCACACGGATCCACGGCTTAACGTCCCATCCAACGGACGGCGGCCTTTCCAAGCCCATCGATGTCCCCTACTGACCGTGGGCAGGGCGGGGAATTTTGCGGAGATAGTTATTGAAGCTGTAAAAATATGTTTAGCAGCATAAACTATTGTTATAGTAGTCTAAAACATTTTCTTCAAAATTAAACAAAAACCTAAAGAAAAGTTACAACGAGTTTTAAAATTACATTTAATTTGGTGAGCGATTTGATGTAACAATTATTACCCTTGCTTTGGTTAATTTCTTTTTAGGTGAATAGTTATGATTAACAACGCTGCAATTAAATGTTTCAGCCTCCATTAACTCTTCAAGTATCAAATGAAGACTGTCCAAAACTGAGAATTAAAAAGATTTAAATGAGATCTCAAATTTACATGCAGTGATATTTTTTCGTAAAATGCTTATTTTAAAAGCTAAATAGCACCAAATGTGCAGCACTATTTAAATAACATCCGTCGGGTTCGGTTATTTCATCTCTCTGTGCACACAGTAGGAAAAATGGCTAGACCTTCACATGGACCACGAGGACCCAGAATAGGTTTGGGAAAGGGGACTTACTAGACAGGAGACAGATGGAAGACTCTCGTCAAGGTCATCCAGGGTCATGGCTTAACATTCCATCCAATGGACGGCTGGCTTTCAAAGCCCATGGGTTGGGTTGTTTTACCTCTGAGCGGCACTTTTTTGCACACCATGGGCTAAATGGCCAGGTCACATGGACCCCGAAGCTCAGAGAAGGTTGGGGGAGGGGACCTACTGGAACAGCTGTTGGGAGACAGATGGTAGCCTCTCGTCAAGGCCACCCAGCGTGTTCTTTAACGTGCACACTCCAGCATATGGAGCCACGGCTTAACGTCCCATCCGACGGACGGCGGCCTTTCCAAGCCCATCGGTGTTCCCTACTGACCGTTGGCAGGGGGGAGGGTGAGTCTTGCAGAGATAAATCTCAACGCTGACCCAGCTGGGACTCGAACCTGGGAACTGCAGATTACGAGCCTGGCGCGCTACCGACTGAGTCACCCCCTCAAAAGGGAGACGTTGTTTGCAGTGATTTAACAATTGTGTATCCTCTCTGGGAAGCATTCCTTTTTATTAATTCATTACTAAAGATAAAAAGAAAGGTATTTTACAGTAAATTAAGCCCAAAAGATAAGGATTGAATAAGGGGCGACACCAACACCCCCTAACCCAAGAGGAATTTACACTAAATTAAGCTATGTTCTCTATCTATATAATGGTCCTTCGATTGACGATCGTAATTAGTTCCGCGAAAATGATAAATGATCATGAACCAAAATTATCGTTAATCGAGTATATGAAATACTCGTCAACCTTCGTGTCACGTGACACGAAGGTTGCCAGATCACTAATTTCTAAAAAAAATCGTTGCCAGCTATTTTTTCTGAATTCTGTAATCAACCACAGTGTTCGGATATTTTTTTGAGCGACTGTACTTTATAATATACAGCATTTTAGCATTTCATATTAGTAAATATTTATCCTAACCTTGTTAAATGCATATGGAATTAATACAATAAATGGTTAATAAAAAAGATTTCCTTTAACTAAAAAGATCTTTGCCTGGAGGGGGCGCATATGTTGGAGAAGTTGTGGTTTGAGAAACTGATTTTTTTTGAAGGAAAATCTTCTTACATAATAACTTCTGGCGGTTCAGGATTTAAACCGATGTGATTGGCCGAGAACCAACGCGTGACTTTAGATTACTTTTATTGCCCAAAAATGGCGTAGCGTGACTTACAAGCGCTTTCCTTGGTCAAAGGGGCGGGGGTGGCTCAGTCGGTAGCGCGCCAGGCTCGTAATCTGTAGTTCCCAGGTTCGAGTCCCAGCTGGGTCAGCGTTTAGATTTATCTCCGCAAAATTCCCCGCCCTGCCCACGGTCAGTAGGGGACACCGATGGGCTTGGAAAGGCCGCCGCCGTCGGATGGGACGTTAAGCCTTGGCCCCGTGTGCGGGAGAGCCATACCCTGTGCACGTTAAAGAACACGCTGGATGGCCTAGACGGGAGACTACCATCTGTCTCCCAACAGCTGTTCCAGTGGGTCCCCTCCCCCAACCTTCTCTGAGCCTTCGGGGTCCATGTGACCTGGCCATTTAGCCCATGGTGTGCAAAAAAGTGCCGCTCAGAGGTAAAACAACCCAACCTTCCTTATTCCGAATTACGTGGCTGTGGCATACATTAATACAGAGTAACGCAGATACAAACATTTTAATTTTCCCAGTTGATGGCTACTTTCGAAATAACGTTAGCGATAATCAGATAGATATTAACTTATTAGATGACGTCATCAACTAATGTATGAAGCAATCATAACGTGACGCACTCCCACTGCTCAACTCTTATCAATAATTTCATCTTTCCAATATAATTCCAAATGATATTAAAGGTGTACATTAGGAGAAGTCAATGAAAGCAAATGGTTGTTCAGCAAATAATTCTTAATGGAATATTTACAGTCTATATAAAGACACTGAATTCGATCTGTAAAGGTTATTTGTAGAGGACTGCTTGAATTGAAAAGAATATAATTTTTCGATATCTGTTCAATTAAAACATTTATTAATCGATTACCTTAGCCCAATCATAAGGTGGCTATTTTTATTATGAAAAATAATATATACAAACTTACACTCACTTTATAATCGAAGATATCTTCTCACAGGAATTGGAAAAGGATTCAAAACGACAAATTACTTCTCCTTACGGCACAATTGAAAGTTATTTGGCAAAAAGTAGGGAATAAATTATGCAATTTAAAAACTAAGTGCTCATCTTATAATCGGGCTAATTTTATATGTTAAAAAAAAGCGAGAAAACTAAAAAGATTTCACAAGAGAAAAAAGTTTCCATTAATTTGAAGTAGTTGATAGTTCATGCAATTTATGTAAGGAACGAAGGAAAAGGTGAGAAAAAAAATAAAGAGGTCTCTCCGCCAGCATCTTCGGTTCCAAAGGGTGCATTTACAACTTTTAGATGAGGATGTAAATATGCATCTCTGGAACGAAGATACAGGAGAACAAGGAAGACAGCTGCTACTGGCGTCAACCAGGAGGTTAGGAGAAGTAGAGGCTGTTGCCACATTCCACTAATCATGCAAGCACAAATAGGTAACTACAGAGAAAAAAATAAGGGAAAAAAATCATAAGAAAACAAGTAAATGAATAGCAAGAAAGTTATGAAAATAAAACTTAAAAAACAGCAAATCATCAGTTATTAATTTATGGTTTTCTAGAGATTTTTTAGAGGTATGTGCAATAAATCTTGCTTTTTTAATGCGGACCAGTGCAAGGGCCGTTTGTATAATAACAGTAGTAAAATAACCATTGTCGAAACAATATAAAACATTATTTTTTGCAATTAACTGAATAACGAAAAATTAAAATTAATGAATATATTACCTTTGATAAACTTTCATATGATCGAGTGTTTTAAGGAGACAAATGATTTTATGACAAAAAAGTATCAATTGAACATTCTGAGAAATCGCTCTTTTAACCAATGATTTTTACTCCTCCAAAATCTCTCATTTAACCAGTGTTTTTTTTCTTGATTGAGTTGAACACTTAACCAAATTTGTTTCGCTAAGGTAACGCCATTATAAATGTTGCTGTTACATTTCTTTTTCTTATTTATTTGTTACAGCAGAATATAATTCGTTCAGTTGATAGCACCAATTAGGATTGCGCCACATCAAGAATTACGTATATCAAGTAATTATATTTTTCAATTTTCTTGTTTAAATTACTTTAAACGTCCACAGTTGGTCTCTAAGATTTCATTGATGAAATTTCACTAATGGCAGGCATTTTATAAAATTTCATTTAACCCTTTCACGACTAAGGGAAACATTCTTCCCATTTTAAAATTGGTGATTGTCGTATTTAATTATAACCTTATCTGCATTTTTTATACAGAATGTCAAAATAGAACGTATGCCGAACGCAATTACGTAAACGGGAACGTTTAGAAAACAAAAACAGAACTGTCAGGACGCATAATATATGTACTATGTGCAATGTCCATCTTTGCCTCACTACCAAAAGAAATTGCTTCGCCAAAAATCATAATTAGCACATCATTTTGTATAGTAATTTTATTTCATAATTTTGTATTATTTTAGTTAACATTTTGTTCTAATAAACCAATAAATAAAAGACATTGCACAATAAGCCTAACTATAATTTGTGTTACCTTTATAGTTCATTGGGAAAAATATTTCCCATAAAATTCCAAAAAAACTACACATTGTTATGTATTTTTCTTATGATTTTTATTTATTTTACGTCTAAACAAACTAAAATAAACAGTTACATACTAATATTTACTCTTAGAAACCTTATGGTCCTGAAAGGGTTAACAACGTTTCTAATTTTAAATATTTTTTTCCTTCCTTTTTTTCCTTTGTATACATATTTGTTTTATAAGGCCAATAGTTTTATATAATTTTTGTGTTTTTATAGGCCAATAGGCTCTAACCTTTTTTATTAATATAATAGAGGGCCACATTAAAGTATCAAACTAGTAAATACAGTCGCACTTTGAAAACCTGAAGTGCATTATCCTAGTTCTTACTTTAATCAATAAGTTAATAAAATTAAGCATGACAAATATCATTCTTAAATGCAGAAAAGGGTAAATTTATAACAGAAATCACTCGAATTTTATTACGAAACAATAATAAACATCTCGAAATTTTGAGCAAAATGAAAAGGGATATTAGATCACAATTTAACTTATATTCTTAAGTATTAGAGACAAGTTCAGCTCACATTTTGCAATCCGAGCCCGGTTAGGGTAAAAAAAAATTCTGATATGTCGTAAAATATACACAGTCATATCAGAATAATATATGACCACCTACCATACATATACTATGGTAGTGGTCATATTATTCTGATACGACTGTGTATGTACATATACAAAAAGAATGCTGATAACAACTTTTTGAATTCTTCATATGTATGGGATTATTGCAAACGTTAAAATAACTATAATTATTTGAAGATAAATTAAAACGTTAATGTTATTTGGGATGAAAAATGCTTGAAATAATTCTATAAACCGAAAATTGCTTAGCAACATCATTATAAGCACTAAAGGCGATTCATTAATGAGCGAAAAAGAATCCCTGAAAAATTAATCACAGGCTGAATGGTGCTTATTAATATTAATTACTAAAGATTGATTGAAAGGTTTTTAATAATGGATGAAATAATATTAATTACTAAAGTTTGATTGAAAGGCCTGGCCATTTAGCCCATGGTGTGCAAAGAAGTGCCGCTCAGGTAAAACAACCCAACCATTTCCCCAAAAATCGTTTCGTTTTCTGTTGTCCAAGAAATAAATAATAAAAATAAATAAATACCCCCTCAAGCAGCTGCTTGCCACAGAGGTCTGACAGGAGCCTGTCAGTTTATATGCCATAGTAGAAGGTCTGAGAGGATGGCAGGACCTCAGCAGAAAAACGACACAAACATAAGAAGGTTATATCGTCAATTTCTTTTTAGTTGCTGACATTCATCAGGTGTGACTTGATTTACCGAATACTAAAGAAAATATGTCGGAGACACGCATTAACCAAAACGTATCCGTTCCTGACACCAGAGAATACGAAGTTATCGAACTAAAAGTTTTTGTTGCTACTGAGCACAGTCGTTTGAGAAAAAAGTTCGATATATTACTTTTTCATTCTCTTGTTTAAAAAGGGTTATTTTGAGACCTGACAAGTGGTGATTGCAGAAGCTACGTCGTCATGGTGACAGTGTGACGTCAGTAGGTGACCTTGCTTTTCCTCTAGCAGGCACTTCGGTAACAGGAAGAGTTGATGGGAATCACGTGACTGAAGTACAGGTAGGATCAAAAACAAAATGCACTGCTTTTGCATACTCTTTAGCAGCTGCAGTTTCTCAATACTTTATGTACTCATGGAACCCCATTTGCAATATTTTTTATATTACAGATCCTGAATCTAAAACCCGCCTGTTAACTTTGTGAATATATGTCATTTAATAAATTGATTATAAAGACGTATTAAAAAAAAATATGTAGTTTCGTGCATTTATGTATCGTACATTGTCGGGAATAGCAGCTCTTAACCATGAGATTGGCCGCTTTATAAACGAAAGAGCTTTCTTTAACATTTTTTACTTATAACTTAAAATATATAAGACCTTGTGTATTACAATCTTATACACTGTCGTATCAGAATAATATGACCACCTACCTAATAATGGGAATGGGGGGTGGTCATATTATTCTGATACGACTGTGTGTGATGTAATTATATTTTGTACGCTGAGTTATATCTTATATTTATAAGATGATTTCGGAGCCGGTTTCAAAACACTATTCAATCGACGCGGAGTGCTCGAAGCACCCCAATTATCCTTATTGACTGGAGTTGGGTGTAATTTAGATTATTTAAAGGCCACGAAAACCAGTTATAATATATAGTGTCCAAAATAATGTATACATATATAATTCAGTCATAATTTAATTTGTAGTTTGCATTATAATTACGGTTACGGAAAAAAATACACAAGTAAAAAAGTCAAATATATTATACCCATCGGTGTCCCCTACTGACCGTGGGCAGGGCGGGGAATTTTGCGGAGATAAATCTCAACGCTGACCTAGCTGGGACTCGAACCTGGGAACTACAGATTACGAGGCCTGGCGCGCTACCGACTGAGCCACCCCCGCCCCACGTTAGACTGTATACTCGGCAACTTGTGGGACTGCGAACTGTCGAATAGGTAGTCAATAAGGTAGATTTCACCGCATGCGTTGCGTAACTACCTAGGAAATGGGATAGACTGTAGTTAAAGGTATGGGATTGAGATAGTTATAAATTTTTAATGGTGTGGGGGAGGAGGGGTCTGGAGTCTTGAATAGGGGTGGAAATATGAGCCCTGGGGGGGGGGCTAAGATAGAACTTTTATATTCTTTAAATCCTCTTGCATTGGAGGGAATTAACTGTAGAAATGGAATTTTTAGGGGTGAGAGGGAGAGGGGCCTTTAATTAACTACCTTTGAAATTTTTAAAATGTGCCATTAATTTAATGGGGATGTGAATTGAGGTATATGGGGGTAAGGAGATGGTTGTTAGCCAGTTAGATTAGCAATAATAATGAAGTGGAATGCAGTGAAGTAGACTCGAAGGGGTTCAGTGCAAACTGAATTCCTTGTGAATTAAACAATATTTGATACCATAAATATTTTCCCCCTTATAGTGAGGGGTAAGAGGGTTATGGGGGTCTGTTTATGACCAATTGGTGTATTAAGAGTGGTGAAGTGGGGGTTGTGGGTTGACAGGGGGTAATAAAAATTTGAATTAATCGATAGGTTAGAGCATTTTAATACAGAAAATTCATGATACTAATAATTTGCAGCATTAAAATGATCTAACCTATCGGTTAATTCAAATTTTTATTACTTGAAGTATATTTTATAATTTGAAAATGTGACAAATAACATACCTACTAATATGTGACGTTTGGACCCGCCAGTTGTAATAGAAGTCCTGGCGTAGATATCCTTGTAAATTGCAAAAGCAATTTAAAACGTTATAATTGGCTAAACAAGAAAGAATAATCATGATACTAATAACTTGCATTCTTGTTTAGCCAATTACAACGTTTTAAATTGTTTTTGCAATTAACAAAGATATCTACGCCATAAGACTTCTATTACAATTGGCGAGTCGAAACGTCACATGTTAGAACATATGTTACATCACGTATCATTCGAAGAGTTTACCAAGGAGCCAATCAAAACGATCACTTCAGCGCTCTGATACATAGAGAGGAATGCGGTTTGTTTTGATCGTACGGCCATCAATTTTCTTTTAAAAAAAGTATACTTCCTCAAACGTTCTCTAAGTTTTACTAGTTCATTTAAAATACTTAGGAATAATGTGCATTTGAATGGTAAAATCATTGCATAAATGCTTCTATGTTTAAAAGTCATTGAAAAGCGAAACGTCCATAGAGGGTAGGGGCGGGGATGGCTCAGTCGGTAGCGCGCCAGGCTCGTAATCTGTAGTTCCCAGGTTCGAGTCCTAGCTGGGTCAGCGTTGAGATTTATCTCCGCAAAATTCCCCCCTTGCCCACGATCAGTAGGGGACACCGATGGGCTTGGAAAGGCCGCCGTCCGTCGGATGGGACGTTAAGCCGTGGCCCCGTGTGCGGGAGAGCCATACCCTGTGCACGTTAAAGAACACGCTGGATGGCCTTGACGGGAGGCTACCATCTGTCTCCCAACAGCTGTTCCAGTGGGTTCCCTCCCCCAACCTTCTCTGAGCCTTCGGGGTCCATGTGACCTGGCCATTTAGCCCATGGTGTGCAAAAAAGTGCCGCTCAGAGGTAAAACAACCCAACCCAACCCATAGAGGGTAATGTTAACAAGGCAAGAATATCGTTCCCAGCGCCCTCTACTGGTATGGGACACTTTTTCTGCCAGATTTTAATAGGCGAATGCCACACTATACTTATAGGCTCTATAGCGAAATCCTAAATTCATAGTCTGTAGTTAGGCCTAAAAGTTTTGCGAATTATAATTGTACGACTTCAAAGAGAATACAGATGGTTATAATTGTATGACTCATTACTGAATATCTGTTATAGTATGACTCATGAGAGAATATCTATTACTTTTGGCCTTTATAAAAAGAATATATGACTTTTATTGTGGATGATTATGATACTATCGAGTATATTATATAAGATCAGAAAATTAAATGGGAACTAAATATTAATTTCAACAAGGTCAAATGTATGTGTGCACTGAACGACAAGTTGAGAAAACAATCTAATCTAGACAAAGTTACTTTAAAAATCTTGACCAAACACTATGCAAATTGATGGAGAATCCAGTCTCTATGAACGAAAGTGGACTGAATGTGTAAGCATAGCGTAAATTTTTTCTCTTTTTTTCTTAATTTGCATTCTATTGCTTAAAAAATTTCTTCCTGTGAACAATCTTAAAAAAAAAATCAGTACCAAACATACAATTTATACTATTTTGCTGCGAAATTTTTTACAGATGTAATTAAATACACCCATTCTGAAAGTTCGTAAATAACAAAACATTCCTTAACTCGAGAAACTTATTGATTTAGACCACACATGTTCATTTTTGACTTCTTATTTTAGGTGAAAAATTGCAAAATTTTGCTCATCTTAATCGTAATTCTTTACTAACTATTGTCATCTAATTGCAGCTTTCTCATTTATTAACTGTTCATTTAAATTTAAAAAATATTTTAGCAGAAATGATTTAATATTAGTAATGTTTATGAAAATATACTGTATGCATTGTAGAAAAATATTATGAGACTCTTTGCAATTAAGAAAATACAATGATTTCTTTAGTTTATATTAAAACTTACTTCGCATCGCATTCAAACTTAATTGCAATAAATTCATATGAATTTACGCTTTAAGCTTTTAAGAAGTTAATGAATATCATTTTGTCATAGATAAAATTAAGTTCTCTGAACAAAACGTACATTTTATAATTAAAAACCTATTTAATGCTTTGTGCTCTACAGCAATCTACAAATCAGTGTGCTCAATTTTGGTAGAAAAGTTAGGGTTAGGATCCTTTTTAATAAGAAAGAACTTATTTTGCTCTTTGACGAGAAGTACATTGTATTCGCAAACATGTTTGGACATTTCATTTTAATCAGTGGAATAACAAATTTTGAACAGTGTGATTTCTTACAAAGGAAGAAATTCTCAAAAGTTTTAGAATTACTATGCTCAAGATTTAAATATTGTGGTTTAACAAAATTCATTTATGGTTAAATAATTTTGAATTTTTAAGTAATATAAAATTTAGCGTCCTACATAATATAATAGAGTGATCGAAACACTCTCGTTCAAATGAACAATCCAAAGTTTTGTGCATATTCCTTGTGTCTTTAAATGTTTAAAACTTATAAATGTTTTTACTAATTTGCTGCGAATATTCTTAATGGACCTCACATTTCCTTTTTCTGGTTGTAGTTGGGATATTTTCTGGATAATTCACATTTCCGGAAACAATTGCTTAAGCACAGAGTTGGGTTGGGTTGTTTTACCTCTGAGCGGCACTTTTTTGCACACCATGGGCTAAATGGCCAGGTCACATGGACCCCGAAGGCTCAGAGAAGGTTGGGGGAGGGGGACCCACTGGAACAGCTGTTGGAAGACAGATGGTAGCCTCCCGTCAAGGCCATCCAGCGTGTTCTTTAACGTGCACAGGGTATGGCTCTCCCGCACACGGGCCAAGGCTTAACTTCCCATCCGACGGACAGCGGCCTTTTCAAGTCCATCGGTGTCCCCTACTGACCGTGGGCAGGGCGGGGAGTTTTGCGGACATAAATCTAAACGCTGACCCAGCTGGGACTCGAACCTGGGAACTACAGAATACGAGCCTGACGCACTACCGACTGAGCCACCGCCGCCCCTAAGCACAGAGTGAATCGATATCAGGAACAAATGAGATTGGACTGTTTTAACTCTGAGCGGCCCTTTCTTTGCACACAATGGGCTAAATGGCCAGGTCACAAGGATCCCAAGAGCTCAAAGAAAGTTAGGGAAGAGGATTCACTGAACAACAACTGTTAGGAGACAGATGGAAATCTCCGTCATCCAACACGTCCTTTAACGTGCACAGGTTATGGCTCATGCACACGTAACCGCAGCTTTAATTCCCCTCCGAAGGACGACGGCCGTTTCCAAACCCATCGATGCCCCTTTCGCATCCAGTGCAAGGTAGCGGAAATAAATCTCAACGCCGGCTCAGACGGACTCCAATCTGGGAATTACAGATTACGAGCCTGTCGCGTTACCCTTGAGTTAACCCGCCCCAGAAAATGATATTGTTTTAGTTTTAAATCTGGTTCAATGTAAAGTCTATTTCTGTATTTTCTTTTGAAATGGCAAAAAAGCTGGAAATGTAGAATTCATTTAAGTAGATAGATAGTCATAAAGCTTGGTCATGAAACTGTCGAGTGAACATATATGGGTATTAATTTTCTTGCATGAATAGGAACAGTTTCCTATTTAAAGCAGTTTTATATTTATTCTTGCGGTGAAACTTCGAACGTTTCTGGGGCGGGGGTGGTTCAGTCGGTAGCGCGCCAGGCTTGTAATCTGTAGTTCCCAGGTTCGAGTCCCAGCTGGGTCAGCGTTTAGATTTATCTCCGCAAAATTCTCCGCCCTGCCCACGGTCAGTAGGAGACACCGATGGGCTTGGAAAGGCCGCCGTCCGTCGGATGGGACGTTAAGCCGTTGTCCCGTGTGCGAGAGAGAGCCATACCCTGTGCACGTTAAAGGACACGTTGGATGGCCTTGACGGGAGGCTACCATCTGTCTCCCAACAGCTGTTCCGGTGGGTCCCCTCCCCCAACCTTCTCTGAGCCTTCGGGGTCCATGTGACCTGGCCATATTTAGCCCATGGTGTGCAAAAAAGTGCCGCTCAGAGGTAAAACAACCCAACCCAACGAACGTTTCTCAAATCAATCTGCATGTTGTAGATAAAAGCAGCTTTGCTCACATGGTTCATGATAATTATCACTAAAAAGATGCCATACTTCAGTTTTTTATATAATTTAATCAATATATTGTATTAATATTGTGGCCTCTTTTTACTTCCACTATTCAAAATCGGCATCTACTGAAAAAAGTTGCGTCTTTGGAGAGTTAGGAAATTCGGACCAAACTGGACTCAATTTTAACCAGAAATTTATTCACAATATTTTCTTTATTTTCACTTAATTTAATAAAATGTTTCGAATTTGGCGTTCCATTGACTTAATACGGAAATATCCGAATATTTATGCGAATATAATTCATGGTACATTAATCGAATATTATTTCGTGTTTGATGATGGATTTAATATATGTACAACCAATTCTGTTTTTACACGGATATTTTTTACACTATTTTGGTTTATCACGGTTTAGAAAAAATTCAAATTCTTTTTACACGATTTACTTTGATCTAACACGTTCAAACGGCGCCTTTTTAAAAATCTCCATTTAAATTTAATTCTGAAAAAATATTCCTATTCAAGAAAAAATTCCTAGAATTTATATTTATAACAATAATGCCGCTTTTATGGTCATATTTTTCGAAGTAGTTTTAACTTTGAAAATATACTATAGATACACATTTTGTGCACTAAAATCCCCAAAATATAAAACTACACTACCATAACTACACAACATTCTCTATTTATTTCTCTATTTTACGGAAAAATTGTACAAAACCTACTTCATTCGGAATAAAGTGGCAACATTGAGTTCTGGGAATTCCCCTACATTTTATCTTCAACATATACGTTAGTCTTGGTCTTTCATTTCGTGTTTAAAGTTAGAAGTATTTAGACGTTTAATAGAAGAAATCGAAAAAAAATCTTTGTTTTTTGAAATTTTGTGTGCGTAATGTAAATTTATTAAATTTTGCTGAAAGGTAATTTACAATTTTTCATCATCTGATTTATTAACTACAATTCAAATATTTTTCGTAAGCCTTACCACGATGTCGGATAATTCAACTATACAAAAGCAGAAAAGGAAAGCTATTTCTTTGGATACTAAGATCCAAATTTTAGATCGTCTTGCAACTGGAGAAGGTTCAACATCCATAGGTAAATATTTTGGTTTGAACGAAGCTACCGTAAGAACCATCAAGAAAAATGAAGATGTTATTAGAAAATCTGTGCTTTCTGGAACAAAACTGAGCGCTAAGTCGTCATCGTACACGAGAGATATTGTAAAAGTGAAGATGGAAAAGGCACTAGTAATGTGGATAGATGATAATTTGCAAAAAAGAATACCTCTAGACGGAAATACCATCAAACAGATGGCATTACGAATATATAAGCACCTACAAGAAATGGAACCAACCATATCAACTCAGTTAAACAAAAATTATGAATTTTCTGCAAGTACAGGTTGGCGTGCAGGATTTCTTCAAAGACGCGTTTCATAGTGTAAAGCTAAAAGGTGAAGTTTCATCTGCAAATGAGCCGGCTGCTAAAGAATTTTGTCCAAAATTGACCCAAATCATTGAAGATGGTGGATACACTCCTGGTCAAGTTTGGAATGCAGATGAAACTGGTCTTTTTTGGAAAAAAATGCCGAATAGAACCTACATAGCAAAATTACAAAAAATTGCTCGTGGCTTTAAAGCAGCAAAGGATCCTGTGATCTTTCTATTTTGCATCAACGCTTCAGGAGATCATATGTTAAAACCGCTGCTCATCAATCGATCCCTAAGACCACAGTAAATGAAAGGTGTAGATTTGAATAAATTGCCAGTTTATTGGATGGCAAACAAAAAAGCCTGGACTGCAAAAGAAATTTCTAATGAATGGTTCCATAAATGTTTTGTTCCAGA
This sequence comes from Ryuthela nishihirai, assembly GCA_038380435.1. NCBI lineage: Eukaryota > Metazoa > Arthropoda > Arachnida > Araneae > Heptathelidae > Ryuthela > Ryuthela nishihirai. The sequence continues at coordinate 9,749,811 of JAWZYU010000016.1, read as the reverse complement.
AGTTAAACGCTATTTGAAGGAAAAATATCTCGAATTTAAAATTCTATTGATTATAGACAATGCGCTTGGTCATCCTGTTTTGGAAAACCCAAATGTGCAATTTTGTTTTCTGACGCCTAATACGACATCGCTAATACAACCGCTAGACCAGGGTATAATTGCCACATTTAAAACTTGTAGACGAACATTCCAATACATTTTGGATAAACTAGATAGAGATAAAACACCAACCGTTATTGATGTGGGGAAGAAATTTTATGTTTTAGATTGTATCATACATGCTGGATTGACGTTATCAGAATTAAAACCATCAACTTTAAAAGCATGCTGGAAAGCTATTTGGCCAGAATGTGTAAAAAGCAAAGATCCTGTACCCCCAAATACGACTGAATATCCTAATATTATCACTTTAACATATGCAGTTGGTGGAGAAGGATTCGATGATTTATCGTTTGTAGATATTGATGAATTGCTGGTTGACAAAGCTCTTAGCGAAGATGAAATAATAGAAGTTGTCCTTGAGACTCCGGATGAAAAAGATAAAAGTGATGGTGATGAAGAGGTTCCACTCACTGCAGGTTTAATTAAAGATGGGCTTCAAATGGCTAGTAAATTGGAAAGTCATTTTCTTACACATGATCCCATTGTCGAACGAGCTGAGCAGTTTAAACGTGAACTGAAGTCATGAATGGCGCGTTATCAAGAATTATACAAAGATCTAGTCAAAGCAGGATCTCAACGATTGATTACAGAGTTCGTTATCAAAACCAATCAAACTTCAGAATCACTGGAAACAAATGATAATTCGATTCTCCATGCCACAAAGAGCATTTCACCGATGGAGTATGATCACGACGGCCAAAATGTTTCAAGCGATGAAAGCGATTTAATTCCAATCTAACGCAAACGAATACGTCTATTGTCAGAAAGTGACAATAAATAAAACTAATTAATAAGCATATGTAAGTCATGTTTCTTGCACTTTTGTATTCTTGAATTAGTGACATATTGTTTTCTTTATGAAGGATAATTTATTTTATATAGGTACATATAAATATCTTTAAAAGTTTATAAAATAAAAAATGTGTTTAAATGAATAAGAATGAAATAAAGATTTAATTAGAGATTTTGATATGATTCGTTTGAAAACAACTTATTATTTGTACTGGGTTTTCACGTCTGGAACCAATCTTCTATTTTTTCCTATGCACTGTATTTTTTTACACGTTTTTTTTGTTTTGCACGCTTTTTTCGAGAACCTATCTAACGTGTAAAAACAGAATTGGGTGTATTTACTACAAAATGTTACAGTTAACAAGAGTTAATAAATGAATTTCAATAACATAAAAGTTAATCGTAGGTTTGAGATTTAATGTCGAATTTTTGATCTATATGAAGTGCTAGGCTAGCAATATTATTAGAATGAACATTTCTACAGAACTATGCATAATTAAAGAAACAAATAACGAAGCCATTTCTCAACTCAATCACGAACCATTAGAAGAAAAAAAGAGAATTCAGCGGCATTCTCTGTCAGCTTTGCTTACCTCGTTTCACGTCTTGCCAGCTGAGATTTCACCGATTTGCTGACGTCAGTCGAAGGCGCTCGTGCGCGACTGTTGACGTCATTGGCGCTCTACTGAGATACCACCAGCTGTGTTCACAAGTCGAGGGCACTGTGAACTCAGGGTGGTACTCAGCAGAACGACATCAGAGTACGGGAATGTGTGGGTTGGCTGTACAGGTCAGGACTTAAATGAGACAGAGTGTTGCGAATTGCACAACTTCCTTTTTCTCTAGTAGTTCTTCTTTTTCACTCCTCGGGCTTGTTTTTTCCCAGCTGCTCGGCATCATCCGTGTGGCGCTAGTTAAATCAGTCACATTGATGTTGTGGGAATGACACAAAGGTGTTTTCTCCTACAATAAACAGTTGAGAGGACATTCTTTTCAAGCGAAAGACCAAACTCATGCAGAGGGTAGTGCACAATAGCTTCTTGAGACAGGACACATGAACTGCTACAGCATTTTGAAATTAATACATACTGTCTTCCGAAACATTTAATATTTAGATTCAACTTCATATTAAACTGAAAGTTCTAACACTACAGATAAAAAGAAATGAATAATTTTAAATAAGTCGGTGTTTATTTGAAGTCGACATATCCATCATTTCGATGTAAAGTAAAAATTGAAACATCTCACTTTAAAATTTATCTTTTTTTTGTACTACATTTAATAAATATCCCACAATGAAAGACAGATAATCTTAAATCTTTCATCTAATTTTATAGCAAAGTTTTACCACAACGAAATGTGACGATTGCGTAAAAGATTTGTTGGGTTGGGTTGTTTTACCTCTGAGCGGCACTTTTTTGCACGCCATGAGGCTAAATGGCCAGGTCACATGGACCCCGAAGGCTCAGAGAAGGTTGGGGGAGGGGACCCACTGGAACAGCTGTTGGTACTCTCCCGTCAAGGCCATCCAGCATGTTCTTTAACGTGCACAGGGTATGGCTCTCCCGCACACGGCGCCACGGCTTAACGTCCCATCAGACGGACGGCGGCCTTTCCAAGCCCATCGGTGTCCCCTATTGACCGTGGGCAGGGCATTTTGTGGAGATAAATCTCAACGCTGAACCAGCTGGGACTCGAACCTGGGAACAACAGATTACGAGTCTGGCGCGCTACCGACCGAGCCACCCCCGCCCCACAATGAAAGACAGATAATCTTAAATCTTTCATCTAATTTTACAGCAAAGTTTTACCACAACGAAATGTGACGATTGCGTAAAAGAAAAAGTAACCGGAATTTCATTGAGCGTCAGATTCCGAAATAAACTGCAGCGAAATTTTAATATTTGCTTAAATTAGTTTTCATTAAGGGCAGAAATAATTTTTCGCTCTTCTCTAATTCACTGATTTTGTCTTCTGATTCCCTCTCACTAATAGTGAAATGTTATTCCTACCTTTTAGAAAATGTGGGGCGGGGGTGGCTCAGTCGGTAGCGCGCCAGGCTCGTAATCTGTAGTTCCCAGGTTCGAGTCCCAGCTGGGTCAGCGTTGAGATTTATCTCCGTAAAATTCCCCGCCCTGCCCACGGTCAGTAGGGGACACCGATGGGCTTGGAAAGGCCGCCGTCCGTCGGATGGGACGTTAAGCCGTGGCCCAGTGTGCGGGAGAGCCATACCCTGTGCACTTTAAAGAACACGCTGGATGGCCTTGACGGGAGGATACCATCTGTCTCCCAACAGCTGTTCCAGTGGGTCCCCTCCCCCAACCTTCTCTGAGCCTTCGGGGTCCATGTAACCTGGCCATTTAGCCCATGGTGTGCAAAAAAGTGCCGCTCAGAGGTAAAACAAACCAACCTTTTAGAAAAAAATATAGTTTTCGGGGGGGGGGGGGGAACGACTGCTTACTGAAATAAAATTCAAAATGTGCAACAAAACTTGGAGTCAGTTTAAACTTTTTAAAAATAATTTTTGATCGTATTTTCCATTCACGGTAAATAAAATTGCAATTAAGTAAGGACAAAAGCAAAAAATATAGCAGGGAACAAAGCCATGTCTACAAAGATTTGCAACAGACAAAACTTACGACACTGCATTCCAGGGCAATCCGAAAGTAATCCATCAATTTCTGAAAAATAAATAAAAAAACTGGTGAGAGGATGAAGTAAATCTAAGGTTTACAAACTTAAATAGTTTTAATAGCAATGCACAGAACTTTGAGAAACTAATACTTCAAAGGCTCAGAGATATAATACTGCTTGATCATCTATATTCTTCCTTTGAAAGCACATCATGTCTAAGTTGACAAATATGGAGAAGAAAATATTATAATAGTTATATAATTTAGATAGCGTTTGTATTAACACATTTCTCGGATACAGTTATAGAAAGTCGAAACTCCCCATTTCCGGAAGACAACTTTTCATTTTCCTTGAAGGACAATATTTTTTATTTCGGCCGCAAAAACTGCTGATTGCAGCAGATCGTAAATTTTTTAAGGCTCGTACCCATATTTTCAGGTAGTTTTAAAATATGGGTTGGGTTGTTTTACCTCTGAGCGGCACTTTTTTGCACACCATAGGCTAAATGGCCAGGTCACATGGACCCCGAAGGCTCAGAGAAGGTTGGGGGAGGGGACCCACTGGAACAGCTGTTGGGAGACAGATGGTAGCCTCCCGTCAAGGCCATCCAGAGTGTTCTTTAACATGCACAGGGTATGGCTCTCCCACACACGGGGCCACGGCTTAACGTCCCATCCGACGGACGGCGGTCTTTCCAAGCCCATCGGTGTCCCCTACTGACCGTGGGCAGGGCGGGGAATTTTGCGGAGAAAAATCTCAACGCTGATCCAGCTGGGACCCGAACCTGGGAACTACAGATTACGAGCCTGGAGCGACTGGAGCGACTGGGAACTACAGATTACGAGCCACCCCCGCCCCATTTGAATTATGGAATACCCTGAACGTAAACAGAGCGAAAGTTTAATAAATAAGAATATTTTTTGCTCGAAATGTAGCCATTTTTCTGGTTCATAAAATATTTAGACAATACTCTTAAGTATACTGTATATAGGTTTATAACTTTATGTTTGTCACTAGGGTTACAGCAGTGAGATTTAGAATACCAGATTCACGTTTAAAAAGGTCAGATTCGTTTATACAAATAAAAAAAGTGAATCTAAAAAGACTAGTACACAGTTAAAATGGCATTTTTAAAACATTAAACGGCTTCTTTAATCCGAATAAGCAAAATATAAATCGTGAATTGTAAAGATAAACTCTGTAAACTGTAATAAACAATGATAGTTAAGCCACTCAGTTTTAATTTCTTTAACAAAAATTGATTCTAGGATTATTTTTCCCCCTTTTAGTGTAGATTATAGATACAATTTTTTTAAAAATTATTTTCCGTTTTTTGCTAATTTGAACTATTTCTGTGGCGTACCTTTCCATCCGCTATTGTAATTAGACAATTCTGTTTACTCTTTACACTAAACTATTTATAGAGCCTGATAAAAGTTTTTAACTAAAAAATAAAATAAGTAAAGAACAGCATAAATTCAATAATTTTATAACTCAGTAAATAACACACTAATAATACACACAACTATACACAAACCAGATGCTAATAGCTACTGCTGTTTTTCTATTAAAAAAAATAGTTTCCGAAACGCACAGAATGGCCCAAAATGTGTCCGGTGGGAAGTTTTTCTCTCTAGATTGGATTACCTCTATGCGGCACTTTTTTGCACACCATGGGCTAAATGGCCAAGCCACAAGGACCCCGAAGGCTCAGAGAAGGTTGGGGGAGGGGACCCACTGTAACAGCTGTTGGGAGACAGATGGTAGCCTCCCGTCAAGGCCATCCAGCGTGTTCTTTAACGTGCACAGGGTATGGCTCTCCTGCACACGGGGCCACGGCTTAACGTCCCATCTGACGGACGGCGGCCTTTTCAAGCCCATCGGTGTCCCCTACTGAGCGTGGGCAGGGCGGGGAATTTTGCGGAGATAAATCTCAACGCTGACCCAGCTGGGACTCGAACCTGGGAACTACAGATTACGAGCCTGGCGCGCTACCGACTGAGCCACCCCTTCTCTCTAGAAATTTGCAAAATCTGTTTTAAGTTATCTTGCAGATATTCCTGAAATTCTCTGAATATCTGTCTTTCACTTAACCTAAATCTCTTGCTTCAACTTATAAATAATAAGTACGGTTGCTCAAAAAATTATCCGAACACTATGGTTGATTACAGAATTGAGAAAAATATCTGGCAACGATTTTTTTAGGAATTAGTGATCTGGCAACCTTCGTGTCACGTGATTACAGAATTCAGGAAAAATATCGAGCGTGTACAGCAACTGTACACGCTCCAGTTACCGTTCACAGCAAACTGGAGCGTGTGCAGTTACTGCACACGATCCAGTTTGCTGTGAACGGTAACTGCACACGCTCAATATTTCCGTGAGTGAGCCCACACGATCCAGGTGAATAGGAAAAGTGATCGGAAAAGTGACCCTTAGGCAGGGCCGTATGGGGTGGGGGGGGAGCGTGGGGGCCATGGTCCTCCCTTTGGAGAACGCTAGTAAATGAATGTTACTACAGTCGCTCAAAAAAATATCCGAACGCTATGGTTGATTACAGAATTCAGAAAAACTATCTGGCAACTTTTTTTTAGAAATTAGTGATCTGGCAACCTTCGTGTCACGTGATTACAGAATTCAAGAAAAATATCTGGAGCGTGTACAGCAATTGTACACGCTCCAGTTACCGTTCACAGCAAACTGGAGCGGATGCAGTTACTGCACACGCTCCAGTTTGCTGTGAACGGTAACTGCACACGCTCAATATTCATTGCATTATATATTCATACGCATTATATATATTAAAAAATATCCGAACACTATGGTTGATTACAGAATTGAGAAAAAATATCTGGCAACTTTTTTTTTAGAAACTAGTGATCTGGCAACCTTCGTGTCACGTGATGTGTAACAGAGTCTCCCCAGTTACCACCCACTCTAATATGACACTGCAAACAACTCTATAAGGAAATATTAGCGAAATTCCTTGTTTTTCATTTCAAAACGCACCACTTATATTCCCATCTTTTCAAACTAACAAATCATCGTCTAACAACTAACCATATAACAAAACATCCGTCTAACAAAGTAGGTTTCTACATTGTTAGTAGGTATGTGATATGCATTTATTATATTGTAGTTAGTATATTTTCAGCACCACTCTCAAAACTCCTAATTTTTAGAACATCCGAACGAACTCGCATTTCTGGAGTTTTCGCATCATTTTAAAAAACAACCGTGGACATTTATACAGATTTCTTTCGTAATATTAAAATCACGCCGAATTTTCCTATTCACGTGAATATTAGCTCGTGAATTTTTACAATTCACGATTAAATATTTAAAAAAAATCACGATTTTAATCTTGAATTTTTACAATTCACGATTAAATATTTAAAAAAAATCACGATTTTAATCGTAAATTTTTACAATTCACGATTAAATATTTAAAAAAATCACAAAAAAAATCACGAATTCACGATTAAATATTTAAAAAATTCACGATTAGCTCGGTAAGTGCAGTGAAAAATAATATAAAAGATGATTTACGTCATCGTTGCAAACTGAAACCTTTTCAAAATTATTCCTTTCAAATTTCCTTGCTTTGACGACTCGAAACAAAATAATTTGTAAATAGAGACGAGTTTGGACACGAGCCCGGCTAATCAAGTCATTATTACAAAAAAAAGAGAGAAAAATGTGGTCATATTTTAAAGTTCCAGTTTTTCTTATAATAGTCGAAAAAAAATAAGTAAGGGAAAAAAATTATTTGATTATGATTTAAATCTTTTAAACAGCTTTTAATAAATTAAATACGTACAACTAAGTTTTTGCTTATCTTTTCGGATCTTTTCTCTCTCGTAACAAATCGCTCTCAGCGTTTATAACGATTTTGAAAAGAATTTTTTAAGTTTTTACGAATTATTATTACTAGTATTTAAGGTTCCAAATGCGAAGAATTAAAAAATGGTTGAACGACATTCATTTCTGTACACGTTTTATGACTGCATCTGATACTTTCATTTTTCGAAACGAGTTCGCGCTCAGTAATTATCAAAAGAGTTCGAACTCAAGAATTTGAGCTCGACTCATCTCTAGTGAGTGCGTAAGTATTAAGTGCTGTCAAAACGCTCAGAAATTTTTCATTCCTAAAAGTCTAAAGAGTAACCGAAGTACTCCGATGTCTATGCAATCCATCTGAAAGGTGGCGTTTATCACTGTTATTAATACGTCAACCTTGATCTCAGTTTCAAGGGTTGCAGCAAATGACTCTTCTCCAAACTGTCATCTTGATTGATTTGCTGAATGACGCAGTTTCGCCAAAATCGACAATGGACCTCATCCGACAGGTTAACAGGCACACGCAACGGGAGACAGAACCAATCCTTTTTAGTGGGAATCGCCATGCAGATGCATCTGTGAGGGTTGGGTTGGGTTGTTTTACCTCTGAGCGGCACTTTTTTGCACACCATGGGCTAAATGGCCAGGCCACAAGGACCCCGAAGGCTCAGAGAAGGTTGGGGGAGGGGACCCACTGGAACAGCTGTTGGGAGACAGATGGTAGCCTCCCGTCAAGGCCATCCAGCGTGTTCTTTAACGTGCACAGGGTATGGCTCTTTCGCACACGGGGCCACGGCTTAACGTCACATCCGACGGACGGCGGCCTTTCCAAGCCCATCGGTGTCCCCTACTGACCGTGGGCAGGGCGGGGAATTTTTGCGGAGATAAATCTCAACGCTGATCCAACTGGGACTCGAACCTGGGAACTACAGATTACGAGCCTGGCGCGCTACCGACTGAGCCACCCCCGCCCCCATCTGTGAGGGAGGAATGGAATAGTAAATGGGGGGAGGGACTTTTAGGAGGAATTTTACAGGAGACTGCGGTGCTTGACGACGCTTCGACAGTTCTCATAGTTCGATGATAACTGTCGAAGTGTCAACTGCGCAGTCTCATAGTCTCTTCAGTTGCCATTCACGCTGCGTCACTGGAACGGGGAGTGACCTCAGAAGAAACGAATGAGGCCAAAAAATGTCAATCGAATTAATTATCAGGTATTTCAGCATAGAGCTCTTTGAAGGCTGCCTTGATTTCAAGATATCAGTGACGTCACGAAGGAGGAATTCTTTTTAAAAGTTTTAGTATAATATTAATGCAAGTTGCTCAGGATATATCTAACAAATGAATAAAACAATAGTTAATAATAATAATTAACATAATAATTTATATATGCTTCTACTAAGAGTTTGAGCAATTTTTTCATTTTGTGCTATTGCTGTGAAAACAATATATTTATTGTCATATTCAGTGATTGTATATATCCAAACGCAACGTGGAGTAATAGAATTACACTAAAACTAATAAAAAAGAATCCCTCCGTTTGTAACGTCACTGAAATCTCTGTCAAGGCCTCAAGTATCAAAATATCAAGGGAACCTTGGCGCTTCTACATCCAAAATGCTAACGATATGAAACCATAGTAGCAATTCATAATATCGTAAAAAACAAGACTATCTTTTCAAATTTAGTCATCTGTCATCAACACAATAGTCACATTTTTTCCCCAGAATTGTTACAAAACTTGAATATGACCCTGTAAAAATTTTCCTGGCGTTGTTCAACGGTTGTTCAAAGGATTTTTGGGTTGTTTTACCTCTGAGCGGCACTTTTTTGCACACCATGGGCTAAATGGCCAGGTCACATGGACCCCGAAGGCTCAGAGAAGTTTGGAAGAGGGGACCCACTGGAAAAACTGTTGGGAGACAGATGGTAGCCAGTGTGTTCTTTAACGTGCACAGGGTATGACTGTCCCATATACGGGGCCACGGCTTAGTATCTCATCCGACGGACGGCGGCCTTTCCAAGCCCATCGGTGTCCCCTACTGACCGTGGGCAGGGCGGGGGATTTTGCGGAGATAAATCTCAACGCTGACCCAGCTGGGACTCGAACCTGGGAACTACAGATTACGAGCCTGGCGCGCTACCGACTGAGCCACCCCCGCCCCATTGTTCAAAGGAAAGTCATCAGATATTTCGGTGATATGATATGAATTGTAACTTCACAGCTCGGGAAGAGACTTTTTATGCAAATATTAAGCACATTTTTTTATTGCTTTATTATTATTTTTATTTAAACCATGGCCTGATTTAACCATAAGATACGCTAGGCACTTGCCAAGGGACACCATTGTTCTAGTGTTATATTCTACTTATTTAAATAAAAACATTTTTAACTCTTAGAAGTTAAAAAAAACTACAGTCGTTCAAAAAGGTATCCGAACACTATGGTTGATTACAAAATTCAGAAAAAATATCTGGCAACGATTTTTTCAGAAATTAGTAATCTGGCAACCTTCGTGTCACGTGATTACAGAATTCAGGAAAAATATCTGGAGCGTGTACAGCAACTGTACACGCTCCAGTTACCGTTCACAGCAAACTGGAGCGTGTCAGTAGGGGACACCGATGGGCTTGAGAAAGGCCGCCGTCCGTCGGATGGGACGTATAAGCCGTTGACCCCGGGTGCGAGAGAGCCATACCCTGTGCACGATAAAGAACACGCTGGTTGCCTTGACGGGAGGCTACCATCTGTCTCCCAACAGCTGTTTCAGTGGGTCCCCTCCCCCAACCTTCTCTGAGCCTTCGGGGTCCTTGTGACCTGGCCATTTAGCCCATGGCGTGCAAAATAGTGCCGCTCAGAGGTCAAACAACCAACCAATCGCAGAAAACTAAATATATCTACTGTAGACAAGAGGCACTTACCGCTGTGTCTGCCTAAGGACTTGTAAATTATCCTCATTTTAAACCTTACTTGGTTGAAAAACTCAGCGTTTTAGTTTATTGCTGTCTTTATTCTCTCCTTAAAAGTTTAATATTACTGAATAAATGAACAATTTTAATTAGTTTATTGTTAAATATATGAATTACTTCTCAAGAGCTGCTCGCGACAAGACCAAACTTTCTGGTGTCTCTCTCTCTTGTCTCCAAAGTTTTTGCATCCCTGCTACCGATCCCAAATCAGAACAACATCTGCGTCAGATGGATTGTTTAGTAAATAACAAATCGCACGAGCAATTCACCGGAAAAGGAAACTAACGATTGTCATTTCCTGCTTTCGTCAGAACGATAATTAACCGTTTTCCGTGGAAATACTTAGATCATTGAATGCCACACACCAAGCTCTTATTAACTCACATTGATGATGAGCCACCGTCCGTCGGATGGGACGTTAACCCTCAGCACTATGTGTAGGAGATACCCTGTGCACGTTAAAGAACACGCTTAATGTCACTAACCGGGGACTACCAGCTGTCTCCTAACAGCCATTCAGTGGGTTTCCTTCCTCATCTTGTTCTGAGCACTTGGGGTCCTTGTGAAGTGATTTATCTCCACAAAATTTCCCCGCCCTGCCCACGGTCAGTAGGGGACACCGATGGGCTTGGAAAGGCCACTGTCCGTCGGATGGGACGTTAAGCCATGGCCCCGTGTACGGGAGAGCCATACCCTGTGCACGTTAAAGAACACGCTGGATGGCCTTGACGGGAGGCTACCATCTGTCTCCCAACAGCTGTTCCAGTGGGTCCCCTCCCCCAACCTTCTCTGAGCCTTCGGGGTCCTTGTGGCCTGGCCATTTAGCCCATGGTGTGCAAAAAAGTGCCGCTCAGTGGTAAAACAACCCAACCCAACTATGTGTAGGAGATACCCTGTGCACGTTAAAGAACACGCTTAATGTCACTAACCGGGGACTACCAGCTGTCTCCTAACAGCCATTCAGTGGGTTCCCTTCTTCATCTTGTTCTGAGTACTTGGGGTCCTTGTGAAGTGGCTATTTAGCTTTCTGTGCAGCTCAGTGGTAAAACAATCAACTCTTAGTAACACATACCATTTTCAATTCTAAATCATTTGTCTTTCGTATCTATGTGTCGTTATATAATTATTAGCTTTCCTTACTGCTGAGCAGATTTTGGCAGATCACGCAGCCATCCAGGATTCGAACCTGGAACCTCGGCAGCTGCTGAGATCAGAGAGAACCAACGGGATACCTTTGCAACATCGAGACGGTAATTTATTATATCTAAAAGAGGCGAAGCAAATATGAATCTTCCTCTGTGCTCAATTTTCCTGACAAGTCTCTTTCGGGATGTAATTTGTCTCTTGTCATTGAGAAGAATCAAGTCTGCTGTTTTTGGCTCGTAGCAGAACGAATTGTTGTGGATGTCCACTATATTAAGAGAGGTCCCTATTCTCCCGCGGTTACAAAGAGAAATGACCGGAAATCGAGACGAGTTATCCCAAGTAGTAATATGCATCTTGGGATTCTGTATTTATTCGCAAGTAGTGCCACTTTGTATATCGATTTTTAAATCTAAAATAAGGGTGCTGACAAAGAAATTTTTTAAGCGTGTGGGAATTGATTGACAGTGTTACTCAGCTTTCTTACACTTTAAAGCATTAAATAAAAAAAATTAAAAAAAGTTTATTTCATAGGAAAATTATGTAAATTGAAAACTTTATACCAGATACAGCCAAATGGTGGCCAGCCATGTCTTCCACGTTGGTTGGGTTATTTTACCTCTGAGCAGCACTTTTTTGCACATCATGGGCTAAATGGCCAGGTCACATAGACCCCGAAGGCTGAGAGAAGGTTGGGAGAGGGGACCAACTGGAACAGCTGTTGGGAGACAGATGGTAGCCTCCCGTCAAGGCCATCCAGCGTGTTCTTTAACGTGCACAGGTATGGCTCTCCCGCACACGGGGCCACGGCTTAACGTCCCATCTGAAGGTGGCCTTTCCAAGCCCATCGGTGTCCCCTACTGACCGTGGGCAGGGCATTTTGCGGAGATAAATCTCAACGCTGACCCAGCTGGGACTCGAACCTGGGAACTGCAGATTACGAGCCTGACTCACTACCGACTGAGCCCCCCACCGCCCCCCCCATGTCTTCCAGTCCAGCCCGCTGCCTTCCCTTCAAAAAAATATAAAAAGGAGAAAAACTGTGTCAAAAAACAAAAGGTAGCTGAATGTCTCTAATCGTTTCCTTTTTTTACTTGATAACAATATGAGATACTAAAAAATATGTATCTATCTAATCTATACTTGCCTGTCATTACGATATAACATAACAATAGAGAAATTATTTTGTGTCTGCATTTTTATTTATATACATATATCTTTAAAAGCTAGTCCTCCGGCCTGTAAATTTCGGAAAAGTGACCCTTAGGCAGAGCCGTATGGGATGGGGATCCAAAGGGAGAACGCTTACTAGAGTTCTCCCTTTGGAGAATGCTAGTAAATGAATGTTACTACAGTCGCTCAAAAAAATATCCGAAAACTATGGTTGATTACAGAATTCAGAAAAAATATCTGGCAACTGTTTTTTTAGAAATTAGTGATCTGGCAACCTTCGTGTCACGTGATTACAGAATTTAGGAAAATTATCCGGAGCGTGTACAACAACTGCACACGCTCAATATTTCCGTGAGTGAGCCCACACGATCTAGTATCAAAATAATATGACCACCTTCAGTCGCTCAAAATAGTATCCCAACACTATGGTTGATTATAGAATTCAGAAAAAAATGTCTGGCAACGATTTTTTTTTATAAATTAGTGATCTGGCAACCTTCGTGTCACGTATGATAAGGCATGGATGTTTTTTTTCTTGTGTTGATATTTTTCCAATGTTTCGACTTCCTTACAGATCTTTTTGGTATATTATGCCAACAGGCTCCTATGAGACCTCTGTGGTAAGCAGCTGGTTTGGAGGTAATTTATTTCATACTGATATAGAATCTACCTCTCAACACGTATACAGGGTGATTCAAAACTCTTGGGCCAAACTTTAAAGGGTGATAGAACACACTTAAACAAACGTTGAAGCGCTAGAGGGCGCTTTCCAGTGAACACTTATAAGCACTGGTTTTCGCACTCGTCAGGTAACTGGAGCGGAAAAAGTATCCGAACACTATGGTTGATTACAGAATTCAGAAAAAATATCTGGCAACGATTTTTTTTAGAAATTAGTGATCTGGCAACCTTCGTGTCGTGACACGGTAACTGCACACGCTCAATATTTCCGTGAGTGAGCCCACACGATCTAGTATCAAAATAATATGACCACCTACAGTCGCTCAAAAAAGTATCCGAACACTATGGTTGATTATAGAATTCAGAAAAAAATGTCTGGCAACGAACTGGCTTCGTGTCGTGACACGAAGGTTGCCAGATCACTAATTTCTAAAAAAAAATCGTTGCCAGATATTTTTTCTGAATTCTGTAATCAATTATAGTGTTCGGATATGTTTTTGAGCGACTGTACAAGCAGAATACACTTATATATAATTCATGCCTTTACATTTTTTGGCAGTTTTTTTCTAAATATGGGCCTGCCTCAGCTAACTTTCGGTTGGCTATTCCTTCTCTACACCCAATTGCCACAAAACAGATTTTACTTGTAAAGTTAAAACGACAAACAATAAAATAATAGTAATAAACAAAATACTATACATAGTGAATAAAAAGATTAGAATCAATTTAATTTCAGTCTCGTCGAATATTTGTCAAACTCTGAACTACCATCGCACCTGGCCGTGAAATTAAAGAGTGCATTATCACAAATTTGGGATATAATTGTTGTGGAAACGAGATACCATGGTTACGGCACGATGGGATCAAAATGCATTTTCAACCATTACCTTCTACTATGGCATAAAAACTGACAGGCTCCTGTCAGACCTCTGTGGCAAGCAGCTGCTTGAGGGGGTATTTTATCGAGCCCCGGGTAAGGCATGGATGTGTGTGTCGTTTTTCTGCTGAGGTCCTGCCATCCTCTCAGACCTTCTACTATGGCATATAAACTGACAGGCTCCTGTCAGACCTCTGTGGCAAGCAGCTGCTTGAGGGGGTATTTTATCGAGCCCCGGGTAAGGCATGGATGTGTGTGTCGTTTTTCTGCTGAGGTCCTGCCATCCTCTCAGACCTTCTACTATGGCATATAAACTGACAGGCTCCTGTCAGACCTCTGTGGCAAGCAGCTGCTTGAGGGGGTATTTATTTTATTATTTACACTCGAGATATATTTTGCTTTCGATTTCTCTGTATGAGTTCAGAAACAAAATATCCAAGGGCAATTCATTATATATTTCTCGACTAATCTATCTTCTTAGGTTTTTACCATAATGAATAGTCACGTGATAGTATTGCTCCGTAGTCTGGTAATGGCGGGAATGGCTCAGTCGGTAGCGCGCCAGGTTCGTAATCTGCAGTTTGCAGGTCCAGCTGGGTCAGAATTGAGATTTATCTCCGCAAAACAAACCGCACAGTCAGTAGAGGAAACCGATGGGCTTGAAAAGGCCGCCGTCCGTCGGATGGGACGTTAAGCCGTGGCCCCGTGTGCGGGAGAGCCACACCCTGTGCACGTTAAAGAACACGCTGGATGGCCTTGACGGGAGGCTACCATCTGTCTCCCAATAGCTGTTTCAGTGGGTACCCAACCTTCTCTGAACCTTCGGGGTCCATGTGACCTGGCCATTTAGCCCATGGTGTGCAAAAAAAGTGCCGCTCAGAGGTAAAGTAATGGCAACTCAGTCATTCATTCTATTGTACGATTCACAAACAATAGCTATTGATTCCGTATAGTTAGCAACATTGTCACATGTATTTTCAGTTTCTTTATCTGTTCCCCCACAACGTCACAATGATTGAAATTTCTTGTCACTCCCTATACAAAGGAGAGGGGGTGAGACCGAAGGTCGCGGGCTGTAATCTTTACTAATTATTAGAATCATTACACTATAGAAAGTTTGGAAACTACTGCCATAATATGGCTTAGTTCAGATCAATAGAAAACTGCAATTTGTATAATTTTTCGGGGTTTCTAAAGTTCTGACACAATTAGCTAATATTACTTGATAGCGTTACTAAACTTCTGGCTTCGGATCATGTACTTTAATAAACTTAATTTAAATAGTATTTTTTTTTCTGCAAACGCATATAAAACGCCGCAGATGCTAAGAATGTCTGAACAGAAGACCTCAAATCGAATCTAATGGAAATGTGACCTGCAAGAAACTCTCTAATCAGCGAAGAAAACACCTCTGGCAAATCATAAGGAAGGAAAAGAACACACCTCTGACAAATCATGTTCAAATCATGTTCGGATACTTTTTTGAAAGACTGTAGGTGGTCATATTATTTTGATACTAGATCGTGTGGGCTCACTCACGGAAATGTTGAGCGTGTGCAGTTACCGTTGTGCAGTTACTGCACACGCTCCAGTTTGCTGTGAACGGTAACTGGAGCGTGTACAGTTACTGTACACGCTCCAGATATTTTTCCTGAATTCTGTAATCACGTGACACGAAGGTTGCCAGACCACTAATTTCTAAAAAAAATCGTTGCCAGATATTTTTCTGATTTCTGTAATCAACCATAGTGTTCGTATATTTTTTCGAGCGACTGTACCTCTGATACGTTAATCAGAGTTACGCTGTTAGTACATAATTTTGAACAAAAGCTGCAGCATGTCTCTTGTTACTTGTTCAGTTGCATGTATCTCGGCGCTACCCGGTTAGTTAGTTTTGTGAGCACTGCCCTTCCCCCTCCCCGAACCCTTAGCGCAGATTCAACACGAAGAATTGCCCGGCATTACTCAAGGTCGTTGCTAAGGTCAACGCGAGCTTTCATAGCCCGTGGCTTCATTTCTGCGCAAACTATCGAGATTTTTGTTTCCGTTTTCACAGATTATGGTAACCTCTGATTCCAATGATACTTGGGGCGGGGGTGGTTCAGTCGGTAGCGCGCCAGGCTCGTAATCTGTAGTACCCAGGTTCGAGTCCCAGCTGGATCAGCGTTGAGATTTATCTCCGCAAAAATTCCCCGCCCTGCCCACGGTCAGTAGGGGACACCGATGGGCTTGGAAAGGCCGCCGTCCGTCGCATGGGACGTTAAACCGTGGCCCCGTGTGCGGGAGAGCCATACCCTGTGCACGTTAAAGAACACGCTGGATGGCCTTGACGGGAACCAACCTTCTCTGAGCCTTCGGGGTCCAGGTGACCTGGCCATTTAGCCCATGGTGTGCAAAAAAGTGCCGCTCAGAGGTAAAACAACCCAATCCAACCGGTGATACTCGGCCGCAAGGTCCCAAATTCAGTGGCGGATATAAGGAGTGGACCATGGCCCACTGCAAGAGACTTGCAATACCCTTAGAGACAAAATAAATGGCCAGTTCTTAAAAAAATAAGTCGATTGAAAAATAACCCATTAGTAATGTTAAGAGTATCATTTCTAGACTACAAAATCTTCCATACAACCCTAAATGACCACCTCCAGGCTCGAGACTTATGACCGTCCCTGCCCAAATTTCGTACACGGGTTCCCCCTGTTTCGACCGTGTTGAGTTAAAAATGTCTAGTTCCTACCTGCAGTGGGACACATTAATATAATAATGCCTTTGGGAATGTGGGGAATCTAACAACGGCTGTTTTGGGTTGTTTTACCTCTGAGCGGCACTTTTTTGCCAAAAATAAGCTAAATGACAAGGTCAAAAGGACCTCGAAGGCTCAGAGAAGGAGTTGGGGGAGGGGACCCACTGGAACAGCTGTTGGAAAACAGATGGTAGCCTCCAGTCAAGGCCATCTAGTGTGTTCTTTAATGTGCATAGGTTATGGCTCTCCCGCACACGGGGCCACGGCTTAACGTCCCATCCGACGGACGGCGGTCTTTCCAAGCCCATCGGTATCCCCTAGCAACTGTGGGCAGGGAGGGGAATTTTGGGGAGATAAGTCTCAACGCTGACCAAGCTGGGACTCGAACCTGGGATTACGAGCCTGGCGTGCTACCGACTGAAACACCCCCGCGGGTTTCTGGCAACGGCAGAAGATTCAAATGCTCTGACTCTTACTGAGGCCGCACACCACAGCAATTTGCAACTCGGCGACAATTGCAGTTGCCTCTGAAAAATGCATGTACAAAACTGAGGTATTGCCAACGCAGCAATTGCAACTTAGCCGCAATGCAACTGGCTAGCGACGCGAAAATTGCAACTTTCCTGCAACTACTTCGGAATGTAGTTACAAATTATTAGGTTCACAGTTAAAAAATAAATAATAAATACCCCCTCAAGCAGCTGCTTGCCACAGAGGTCTGACAGGAGCCTGTCAGTTTATATGCCACAGTAGAAGGTCTGAAAGGATGGCAGGACCTCAGCAGAAAAACGACACATACATCCATGCCTTACCCGGGGCTCGAACCCAGGTCCCGTAGATCAGTAGCCAAGCGGCAATAAATGGCAACAATGAATTTGGCACAGACTTCGGTTTCCCGTGGGAATAGCATGTTAAATATTTTTGCTTTTAGCAAGTCCCCTTTCGAAATTCCGACTTGAAGGGTCTGATGACCCCTTGTTATAATTGCACTGACAACATTTGTATTTTATGTTTTGGCGTTTGGTTTTTTTTTGTACTTTATTTTAGTTGAATAAAGGTATTATTAAATTCGGAAATGCAACTCGGACGACAACCAGGAACATTCGGTGTAAATTTTGAAGCTTCTGTCACTATTCCCCGATGAATTATAGTTGCCAGAGACAGACAGGCATCTTCTTTTATTATTATTATAAATATTGTAGAAAAATCTATATTTAGAATGAGACCTTTAGTTTATCACCAGTGACATTTTCCTATAAGAAACTCATTTTCCAAATTAAAGAGCTTTAAATGAGGCTTTCTGTTCACATTAACATGAAAGTGTCCAGTAAGTTTCGGCAATATGGTGTACATCTGTTCTCCTAATCCTAACTGCATTGGGGGACTAAAAGATAAATAAAAAAAACGCGGGAATTTCGAAACGATATTAATAAAACAAATTCTCATTTCTTTGAAAACGTTTTAAGCAAAAACTTCCGATAAAACCCTGTTTGGAACGGAGCCATTCTTCGTCAGCGTAACAACTCAGATAGATAACTTAGGTTGCAAACACGTTATTTAAAGCTTATAATAACACAAATGTGGATTTGAGCCTTGCTTAAGGTATTGCCGTTTAACAGGCGTTCTACTCCGAGAGGCTTTAAATCGCTTAGGAGGAGATTCATATTCAATCTAGCATGTATATTGCACATATTGATAAGGAGAAAGATGATTATATAAATTGAAACAAATGCAAATATTCAGAGCTCTACCATTTCTGGTCCAACGATGAAAACTAGTTAATTGAGAAATAAAAAGCCTGACGCGCTACCGACTGAACCTGGGGGTGCATGGACGCTACAAGATTTCTAAAGGTGTAGTGTTTTTTAAATAAATTTCAATTTTATGCTCATCGTCATCCTCCTCAAGCAGTCATGGGCTATGGAGGTCCAACCAGACCATGCAGTTTAATTCTCCAAGCAAGTCTGTCCAGAGCTATATCTACTACATCCGGCCACTGCATACCAATTCTAACGAAGTCCTGTTTGACATTGTCTGCCCACCGCATCCTAGGTCTCCCCTTCTTTCTGAGGCCTTTAGGCACATTGTTCATAACCCTATTCCCCAATCTTTTTTGGAACTAACTTTTGAAAACGCTGCAATACGCTCTTTTAGGAAAAAAGGAGCAGAGGATTCAGAATTATTTGAGTGATAATGCACTTGAGTTTATTTTAGAAAGAAGGAACTGCAGGAATGTCCTTAATCAATACCCTATTAATCCAAAAATAAAAAATTAAAAAAAGAAAGGATTTTACGCTATTTGAAAATAAATCATTCTCTTCAAAATTAAAATAATAAAACCACATCTCATTCATAATTTTGTCTAGAGAATCAATTTTATTTTAAAAATTCTGGAATATTTAATATCGACTGTTTATGATAAAAAAAAAAGTGCCCGGAGCCCGATGGAAAAACGCTGCAATATCGTATCTATCAGGTTTTGGATCGATCCGAAAGGCTGGAAATATTTCAGGGCGTGAAATTGGATGGGGAAAAATTACGGTGCGTGAATTTGGATGGGGAAAAATTACCTATTTATTTTCACTAACCTTTAACTGAAATTTATCATTTTCTTCAATTATGAATGTAGTCAACAAACCACAGTAGTAATAGAAGTACCTATGACTTGGTGCTATATCAAAAATTTGTTCTTTCTTAATATTTTGATAGCTGTATTTAAATATAATTGGTTTCCTTTGCAATCTGATGTATTTTATTTTATGCATTTAAGAACATTATTCCGAGAACGGGGTCCATAGGCTTCACGAGACTGCCAAAGGGGTCCGTGGCACAAAAAAGGGCTAAGAACCTCTGATCTAGACTGTGAAATTCTCAAAGACGTGATGGGAGTTTCTCCATGTCACGTGCGAAACCTTTACACCGCTCTTGAACAAGCTTTCCGCATTTCCAGAAACATCTGCAATTTGTTTTTGCAACACACCTCGTCAAACGATAAGCTAAGTGGACTTTGCAGAGCGAGCTCTATCGTAGAGTGGGTGGCGATTCCTTTACGTCATTCTTATCAAGGATCATTTGGTCGCTGGAGGAAGTTCGCTCAAACATTAAGAGACAAGAAAGCATTTTTATTAATAATGCGTAGCTTTGTCCAAACGCGTTTTATGTCGTCTCTTTTTGCCGATGTTATGGGATCGCGGTCTCTTAGCCAAAACTTATTATTTACAATGAAGAAGAGAATATAAATCACTTCTGGCGGTTCTTGAGATGTAATAAACTTTTAAAACGTAGCATTGGAATCTCCGTTGTTTTCTAATCGGTAATCTGGCGAATGCCATCCCGTGGCCGAGTGGTTAGCGCGCTTGGCTACTGATCTACGGGACCTGGGTTCGAGCCCCGGATAAGGCATGGATGTATGTGTCGTTTTTCTGCTGAGGTCCTGCCATCCTCTCAGACCTTCTACTGTGGCATATAAACTGACAGGCTACTGTCGGACCTCTGTGGCAAGCAGCTGCTTGAGGGGGTATTTATTTTTTATTTTTTTTTAATCTGGCGAATATTAAACTTGCCAGATTTGAAGAAATAGCTTCAGATTAGCTCTAACTATTTTCACTCTAATAAATTAGATTAGTTACGGTATTCGAAATTATTAGAAATATAAGAATGATTAATAGTTTTTGACAAGCAGTCGTTTGTGAAGAAAAAATGTCTCTTTCTAAATGAAAATTGTACAGCGGAAACCTTACTGATCTTATTCTATTGCGCTACCAACTTAGGCTGTTTTCAAACAAACACAACTGAGTCGTTATTACTATTAAAGAAGTCGGTAATAATACAAAAATACTGCTAAATCAGAGAACATTTCACAAGACAATCTGCAGTTAAAACCCTTTCTTGAAAAATGTTTATAAAAAGAGACCACTAGCTTGATCAAAACAGCCTCATAAATATGATTAAAAACTTCTAATTTTTTTCCCTTAGATGAACCTGCTGTCGTTAGCCTCATCTGTCAAGGAATTAGGCAAGTTACAAAAACTCGTCCATTTTGAAATAATTTTCCTCATGTCGTTGGGGCGGGGGTGGCTCAGTCGGTAGCGCGCCAGGCTCGTAATCTGTAGTTCCCAGGTTCGAGTCCCAGCTGGTTCAGCGTTGAGATTTATTTCCGCAAAATTCCCCGCCCTGCCCACGGTCAGTAGGGGACACCGATGGGCTTGGAAAGGCCGCCGTCCGTCGGATGGGACGTTAAGCCGTGGCCCGTGTGCGGGACAGCCATACCCTGTGCACGTTAAAGAACACGCTGGATGGCCTTGACGGGAGGCTACCATCTGTCTCCCAACAGCTGTTCCAGTGGGTCCCCTCCCCCAACCTTCTCCAAGCCTTCGGGGTCCTTGTGGCCTGGCCATTTAGCCCATGGTGTGCAAAAAAGTGCCGCTCAGAGGTAAAACAACCCAACCCTCATTTCGTTTTCATATTTATAGTGAAAATCTTTGGAGCAGATTGCCAATCCTCCAACTATACTGTCGAGAATTACTAAACATCACAGACAAGCATATCACATCCTTAACTAATTAAAAATGAACTAAAAGACATTCCTTTAGAGTTACCAGAACCGGAGTACTCCGAGGCAGACGCATTGAACCACCAGCACCAATTCCACCACCATCCGAAATTCACTTTCAGAGATGCGAAATCATCATGTCTGTCAGGTATATAAGGGCGCGAGGTCCCTCACTCCAAAGTTTGCTGATAAGCTGCAAAAGATAAGCCTCGAAACAATGCCCGAGGTCACATGGAGATGACCGAAGCCTGTCAATAAAGAACCCATCAGGTGTGTTGTTCTATCAGTGATTGGCAAAATTCCCGAGTCTGTTGTCCACGACGTCTGCACTTTTTCGGCCCCCATCTGCTCCAAAACCCTCCCCTCATCAGCCCTCGGTGCAGCGGTCACGTGGTGCGTGAAACATGTGATCCACTGTTAGTCACCTCCCGAGCTTCAGTTGTTTTACTTCATCAACCAGTTTTGCATCTTCTTCATGCGTAAATGTGCACTTGCAATGGACAATTATGGAAGCCTTCGACGAATAGTTACCAAGACTTGTGATCTCTCGATTTTCGTATCCTGTTCTGGAGCTGATAAAAGATTGAAACCAATTTCTTGTCGAATTTATTGGAAAATATAAGGATTTTAAACATCCCCACTGGGTTGGGTTGTTTTACCTCTGAGCGGCACTTTTTTGCACACCATGGGCTAAATGGCCAGGTCACATGGACCCCGAAGGCTCAGAGAAGGTTGGGGGGAGAGGACCCACTGGAACAGCTATTGGGTGACAGATGGTAGCCTCTCCCGTCAAGGCCACCCAGCGTGTTCTTTAACGTGCACAGGGTATGGCTCTCCCGCACACGGGGCCACGGCTTAACGTCCCATCCGACGGACGGATGTCCCCTACTGACCGCGGGCAGGGCGGGGAATTTTGCGGAGATAAATCTCAACGCTGACCCAGCTGGGACTCGAACCTGGGAACTACAGATTACGAGCCTGGCGTGCTACCGACTGAGCCACCCCCGCCCCAAAACATCCCCACTGACTACAGAAGATAGGTTCTAACAATCACA
The DNA here is from genome assembly GCA_038380435.1 of Ryuthela nishihirai. Classification (NCBI taxonomy): domain Eukaryota; kingdom Metazoa; phylum Arthropoda; class Arachnida; order Araneae; family Heptathelidae; genus Ryuthela; species Ryuthela nishihirai. The sequence continues at coordinate 9,727,192 of JAWZYU010000016.1, read as the reverse complement.
TCAATATCATAGGTAGATTTAAATCTGAGACTGTTCAAACTATCCCTTCCACCAAGTAAGGTGAAAGGAAATACTATGCCATAGACGTACACAGAGGGGGGGGGGGGGGGGGGGGGTCCGCTCCCACGTCCCCGCAAATCTGGACGTCTTATGCGAAATCCGAAACTTGTTTACCTGCTTTGAAATCCAAAACAGGTGTTACTGTTGACAACAGAAGTCAAAAAACAATTTTTGCGGAAAAAATTATTTCCCAATTCTCGTGAATCGAACCAGTCTCTCCAGATCCATGCCAGTTGGCTTGAACCTCTGGCCACGATGAACCTGGAATGACGTGGGGTCGAGTCCAGCGATTTGTAAAAATAATTCTTTTTAATTATTTGCCTTTGTATAATTTTGTTTCATTACCATAGTTATATGTCCGACACTAAAAATTGATTTTAAAAAAAGTAAAATTTTATTCCATATAGAATATCATTTTAATCTTTCCTGTCCGGTGAAATATTTTAGTAACTGGGAAACCCTACTCTAGTCTTAAATCTCAGACTCAAACCCTCCCCCCCCCCCACAGAAACAAAATTCTCGGACTTTATATATATATCCCTCGAAACTAAATTCTCGTGACTCCCCAATCGAAACTAAATCTTGCTTACGTGCCTGACCATTGAGCTCACAGAGTGATGGAACTTCCGGTTGGGTTGTTTTACCTCTAAGTGTTCCTTTTTTTCAAGTTATGATGATGAGCTAGAGGGCCAGGTCACAAGGACCCCAAGGGCTCAGAGAAGTTCAGGGAAGAGAATCCATTGGAAAGCTGCAAGGGTGAGTTGGGTTGTTTTACCTCAGAGCGGCACTTTTTTGCCCACCATGGGCTAAGTGGCCAAGTCACATGGACCCCGAAAGCTCAAAGGTTGGAGGTTGGGTTGTTTTACCTCTGAGCGGCACTTTTTTGCACACAATGGCCTAAATGGCCAGGTCACATGGACCCCGAAGGCTCAGAGAAGGTTGGGGTAGGGGTCCCACTGGAACAGCTGTTGGGAGACAGATGGTAGCCTCCCGTCAAGGCCATCCAGCGTGTTCTTTAACGTGCACAGAGTATGGCTCTCCCACACACGGACCACGGCTTAACGTCCCATCCGACGGACGGCAGGCTTTCCAAGCCCATCGCTATCCCCAACTGACTGTGGGCAGAGCGGGGTTTTTTGCGGAGATAAATCTCAACGCTGATCCAGCTGGGACTCGAACCTGGGAAAGAAAGCTGTTAGGAGACAGGGGGAGTAAACATCCCATCCGACGGATAACGGCTTTTCCAAGCCCATCGAAACAGGGGTACAACTTCGTGTACACGAAGGTTGCCAGATTTCTAAAAAAAATCGTTGCCAGATATTTTTTCTGAATTCTGTAATCATCCATAGTGTTCGGATACTTTTTTGAGCGACTGTACTAACTGAGCCAACCCAAAGGTACCTCGATAAGACCAGCCGTTGCCGGCTATTCAACAAAAGAGAAATTAATGGGTCAAGTTTGTAAGAGATTTATCTAAAATTTTACTGCAAGCAATTTAGTTTAAAATAATTCATTCATTTCGACTTTATTAAAATACAAGTGCCCCGGTGTTGTAAAGGTCATTGCTGACTCGGCGCGCGCTCTCAGAGCCCGTGGCAAACGATTGAGATATTTATTTCGCGAGATTTTGACATTCTGTTATTCCCGACGTACTTCATCGAAAGGTCCCAAATTTGCTAGGCGGGTTCTCCCTGCCTGACCCTACGTTGGGCTAGAAAATCAAGTCCCTAACTGCAATGGAACGCTTCAATAATGCCTTTGGAAATGTGGGGAATCTGCTAACGGAAATACTATTTTAACTCTTTATGTTGTTCACAGTTAAGTAGCAATAAATGGCAACAATAAATTTTACAGCGATTCTCGTTTACCGTAGGAATAGCATGGTAAATATTTTTGCTTCTAGCAAGCCCCACTTTTGGACTTTCGACCTAAAATTTGGCATTGCAATCCGGACCACAACCTGAAACGTTCTCTGAAAATTTGAAGCGTGTACGTTGACGTCCCTATGAGTTATTGAATTGAATTGAATAAGTTTATTTCACCCAAACATACATATATTGGTAGATAAAACACAGACAAGTTCACAGGTGGGTTGGGTTGTTTTACCTCTGAACGGCACTTTTTTGCACACCATGGGCTAAATGGCCAGGCCACAAGGACCCCGAAGGCTCGGAGAAGGTTGGGGGAGGGGACCCACTGGAACAGCTGTTGGGAGACAGATGGTAGCCTCCCGTCAAGGCCATCCAGCGTGTTCTTTAACGTGCACAGGGTATGGCTCTCCCGCACACGGCTTAACGTCCCATCCGACGGACGGTTGCCTTTCCAAGCCCATCGGTGTCCCCTACTGACCGTGGACAGGGCGGGGAATTTTGCGGAAATAAATCTCAACGCTGACCCAGCTGGGACTCGAACCTGGGAACTACAGATTACGAGCCTGGCGCCCTACCGACTGAGCCATCCCCGCCCCAGTTCACAGGTGAAAAAGGAGAACATAATAAGCCGTAGCTTTTGAATAAACCGCAAAAATTCCCCGCTCTGCCCACGGTCAGTAGGGGACACCGATGGGCTTGGAAAGGCCGCCGTCCGTCGGATGGGACGTTAAGCCGTGGCCCTGTGTGCGGGAGAGCCATACCTTGTGCACGTTAAAGAACACGCTGGATGGCCTTGACGGGAGGCTACCATCTGTCTCCCAACAGCTGTTCCAATGGGTCCCCTCCCCCAACCTTCTCTTAGCCTTCGGGGTCCATGTGACCTGGCCATTTAGCCCATGGTGTGCAAAAAAGTGCCGGTCAGAGGTAAAACAACCCAACCCAACCCTTTTGAATAAATGTTTCCTGAAATACACTTAAATTTGCCACAGACACACGCACAGACACTTTCTTATATTATATAGAAGAATAATAATGTTTTAAAATTAAATTTTTGAAAAATAAATAGAAATCAGTTGAATTTTAACACGTAAAACTTTAAAACACCTATAAATTCAAATATTACTTCTTATGTTAGTGAGCTGTTCGGGGCCGTTACTGCCTAGGTGGGGTGGGTTGAGCCTCAGTAGAGCACAAGGATCATAATCTGTAGTTCCCACGTTCGAGTCCCGCCTGGGCCAGCGTTGAGAAAAACTCCCCTCCGGCCCTGCCCAAGGTCAGTTGGGGACACGTGGACTTGGAAAGGCCGCCGTCCGTCGGATGGGACGTTATGACTTTACTCCGTGTGCAGGAGAGCCATACCCAGCTGGTTCAGCGTTGAGATTTATCTCCGCAAAATTCCCCGCCCTGCCCACGGTCAGTAGGGGACACCGATGGGCTTGGAAAGGCCGCCGTCCGTCGGATGGGACTTTAAGCCGTGGCCCGTGGGCGGGAGAGCCATAACCTGTGCACGATAAAAATACGCTGGATGGCCTTGACGGCGGACTACCATCTGTCTCCCAACGGCTGTTCCAGTGGGTCTCCTCCCCAACCTTCTCTGAGCCTTCGGGGTCCATGTGACCTGGCCATTTAGCCCATGGTGTGCAAAAAAGTGCCGCTCAGAGGTAAAACAACCCAACCCAACGCAGGAGAGCCATACCCTAAGCACGTTAAAGAACACGCTGGGTGGCCTTGCCGGGAGGCTACCATCTGTCACCCAACAGCTGTCCCAGTGAGTCTCCTCCCCAACCTTCTCTGAGCCTTCGGGGTCTTTGTGACGTGGCCATTTAGCCCATTGTGTGCAAAAAAACTGCCGCTCATCCCTATCAAAGGGATGAAACTAGGAAGAAAATCAAACGACCTCTCCTCGATTTACTTCCCGGTGTTTCTTAGATTCTGCTAATGGAGACAAACGATGATTCTTTTGACGTCATTTCCTTTTCAATCGCGAATTTTTTACGAACCGACACTTCAAAACAGAACTGATGATTCCTTTTAATTCGCAGAAACGAATCGCGCCGTCCGCCATTATGCCTTCCTCGTGAGACACCACACGAATCACAATTAGCGCAAGGAATCAGCCGACGTGTATGAAGTTGACATCCAGCAGCTTTCAAATTAGAAGCGAATGATTCATTTCTAATTTGAAAGGCAACGACCAACAAAGAAACAGGATTTCGGCGTGACTCATCCGCTGCTGAAGATCGTCGACAATCCGCAGCTCGGTGAAAAACGTTTGCGGTTCCTGACTCATCGTACGTTATTATTCCTTCCCAAAGAGTCAAAGGAAGAAAAGGCTTTAGCACATTCAATGTTCATCGCCAACTGATGTGAGTCTCCACCGCAACTTTTTTCCAATCTTGTTGCATGGTGCAGCCTTATCTGATTTCGTTTTCACTAACAGTCGATCAATTACGCTTTGGTAATTGCAATTTTTATTGTTTCGTTCTATGCTTGTCAGAGGCGCTGTTTTTTGTGTACATAATGGGTTAAAAGGGCAAGTCACTGGTACACTCTCTGTGATTACAATGTGTATTACTTTTTAGAATTGTCTTAAACACAGGAAGGGGTGTCTGCGATAACGCAATGTTTTAAAAGTAATGTCATTAGTCTTTAGCACACAGGGATAGAAGTACAGGAATAGCATACAGGAGTGGAAGTACAGGAATAGAAGTACAGGAATAGCATACAGGAGTGGAAGTACAGGAATAGAAGTACATGAATAGCATACAGGAGTGGAACTACAGGAATAGAAGTACAGAATAGCATACAGGAGTGGAAGTACAGGAATAGCATACAAGAATAGAAGTACAAGAATAGCATACAGGGGTGGAAGTACAGGAATAGAAGTATAGGAGTGGAAGTACAGGAATAGAAGTACAGGAATAGCATACAGGAGTGGAAGTACAGGAATGGCATACAAGAATAGAAGTACAGGAATAGCATACAGGAGTGGAAGTACAGGAATAGCGTACAGGAGTGGAAGTACAGAAAATAGCATACAGGAGTGAAGTACAGGAATAGAAGTACAGGAATAGCATACAGGAATGGAAGTACATGAATAGCATACAGGAGTGGAAGTACAGGAATGACATACAAGAATAGAAGTACAGGAATAGCATACAGGAGTGGAAGTACAGGAATGGCATACAAGAATAGAAGTACAGGAATAGCATACAGGAGTGGAAGTACAGGAATAGCGTACAGGAGTGGAAGTACAGGAATAGCGTACAGGAGTGGAAGTACAGAAAATAGCATACAGGAGTGGAAGTACAAGAATAGCATACAGGGGTGGAAGTACAGGAATAGAAGTATAGGAGTGGAAGTACAGGAATAGAAGTACAGGAATAGCATACAGGAATGGAAGTACATGAATAGCATACAGGAGTGGAAGTACAGGAATGGCATACAAGAATAGAAGTACAGGAATAGCATACAGGAGTGGAAGTACAGGAATGGCATACAAGAATAGAAGTACAGGAATAGCATACAGGAGTGGAAGTACAGGAATAGAAGTATAGGAGTGGAAGTACAGGAATAGCATACAGGAGTGGAAGTACAGGAATAACATACAGGAATGGAAGTACAGGCATTATTAGCATATAGGACGGTTTAAGTTTTGTAACTGTTTAAAATCGCATTCCTTCGACGAATGGCGGTCTTTGTGCGCCACCTGGCTCTTTTTTTTCCACCGAAAGGCAGAGGGGGGAGTTAGCAGAGAAAATATCAATGCGCCATCACAGCAGAGACACATCTAGGATCGTGACATGTAAGACATCACCGACTGAGCCAAACCCCTTCCTCGTGAAGTTTGGTTAAATTAGAGAAACTTTTAGACATATTGAATTACTAAAGTACTGAGGAGCTTAGATCTGCTGATAATAAGGCCAAATTTTCAACTTAATTTGATGGGCCAATCTTATATTGATGGGGCAATATGCTCCCTCAATAATTTCACTTTGGAAAGTGGTAAGAGAGCCATCCCTATCGAAAATTAATCACATGACGCTCTTAAAAAAAATAAGAAACAAAAATATCCCCTCAAGCAGCTGCTTGCCACAGAGGTCAGTTTATTAATACACAGAGATCAGTTATATTAATAAGTAAGCTTTACGCACAAAAAGTTTCGAGGTTCTTATGACCTTGAAACTTTATGACCGAAATAGCGATTGCTCTTGAATATCGTGAACAAACCAAGTGACTGAAACTATTCTCTCAAATCAACCGAATTTAAATTAAGTGGTAGCACCCGATGCTCCACAATAATAAGATAGTATTACATCTGATGGGTGCTACCACAAAACTCTTTCTCTAACCATTAGGATCCTGAAATTAAAATTATCTTTCTGGCTGCTCGACAGCCGAGAGGAGGACCTTGCGTAAGAGTTTCAGTATTTAGTGAAGAAGTCAATTTCAGTCTGCTCGTCCATCACTGGAATGTAGTGGGAGACCATTTGCGAATTTTGAGCCATTCTTAAAATTTATAGCCGGAAATGTTTTCTTCTTTTGGAAGAATATTGATCCAAACTTAAACCGAAACTTTGTATGTGAACTCTTCAAAAGTTCAACTATTTTGTATGTTGAATATCAAACTTCGATATTTTCACTGCCGTGATTTAAAATTTAAAGTTATATAAAAAGCAATATTAAACAATTTTTAATGGAGAAGATTTGGGTTGTTTTACCTCTGAGCGGCACTTTTTTTCTACACAATGGGCTAATGGCCAAGTCATAAGGACCCTGAAAGCCTAGATAAGTTAGCCGCTGTCCGTCGGATGGGACGTTAAGCCATGGCCCCGTGTGCGGGACAGCCATACCCTTTGCACGTTAAAGAACACGTTGGATGTCCTTGACGGGAGGCTACCATCTGTCTCCTAACAGCTGTTCCAGTGGATCTCCTCCCCCAACCTTCTCTGAGCCTTCGTAGTCCTTGTGACCTGGCCATTTAGCCCATTGTGTGCAAAAACAGTGCCGTTCAGAGGTAAAACAACCCAACAACCCAACCCAACAGACGCGTAGAAGACAGAGACAGACGCCAAAGAATAGCGAATTGTTTATTTTTGAAGGAGGAGCAAAATAAAGGAGTATGCTAGAAGGGACTTGAACTAGCCCTTTGTTAAAAAAAAGTTTGATAAAAGTTAACAGATTATTTTAACTGCGAATGACTCTCAGATGAAATTCTTCTCCGCCAGTGATGTTATTCCTTCTTCTGTAAGGAAGGAATCTCAGCTCACTCGTTTCTGATTGGCTCTAAGAAATTTTGGGAACGAACACCTAGTGAGCAAATTGGCAACACGCCCCTGACTACATATAACCTCATTTAACTGGGAAATATATATTTCTTCTCTTGCTATTGATACTGAGAATGTAGATGTGACGAAATCGCTTAGTCCAGCTCGGAATCTGTGAGTTTTCCCTCGTCCATGAATCCAAGCGATAAATGTGCTTCTATTTTAGATCTTCAACAAAGAACAACACCCACCGAGGAATGTGATGGTCATAATATTATTGCTCTGTTGCCTAGCGACCAGTAATAGTTGAATCAAAGGTATGAGCACGTATTATCAAATATTCACTTGATAATCAGAATTTAGGCTTAACAAAAAAAAAGCTCTTGATGTTCTCGAATCGGTTGGTGGGGAGAGAGTCTCGTACCTGATGTTTCCGGGTTCGAATCTAAGATCTCAAATACCAAGATATCTACATCTACATCTCGTATGTCTCAATTTTCAACAAATCTGAATATTTAACAAGAGCAAGGATTACAAGAATCTTCCTCAGACAGGAGAAGATTGGCACTTTTTCTTTTTCTGAGACGCAGCTGGACCAAAAGGCCAGGGATGCGATTAAAAATTCGGTTTCTTTTTCAAAGTTTCAATATTTATTCCTTTGAGAGTTCGTAAGTGAAGCTTAAAACAGGTTTTTTCCCACTCCTGGGGAATCTCTGTAAAATAACAATTATCATTACTAAAAAAAGAAATCAGGCTTGTATAAACTTCAATTCCTACGTTCGAGTCCCAGCTGGGCCAGAGTTGAGATTTATCTCCGCAAAACTCCTCATCCTTCCCTCGGTCATTAGGGGACACCGATGGGCTTGGAAGGGCCGCTGTCTGTCTGATGAGATGCTAGGCTGTGGACCCTTATGCGGGATAGCCATACCTTGTGCACGTTAAAGAACACGCTGGATGGCCTTGACGGGAGGCTACCATCTGCCTCCCAACAGCTGTTCCAGTGGATACCCTCCCCAAACCTTCTCTGAGACCTCGGGTTTCTTGTGACCTGGCCATTTAACCCATTGTATGCAAAAAAGTACTGCTCAGAGGTAATATTCCCATCCCAACTAAAATAAAATCCTGCTCTTATAATCCTGCTCTTATGAAGTCTCAGGGGCCCGGGAAGCTACAGTGCTCAGTGCCCCTTACTAGGGGGCGGGGGTGGCTCAGTCGGTAGCGCGCCAGGCTTATAATCTGTAGTTCCCAGGTTCGAGTCCCAGCTGGGTCAGCGTTGAGATTTATCTCCGCAAAATTCCCCGCCCTTCCCACTGTCAGTAGGGGACATCGATGGACTTGGAAAGGCCGCCGTCCGTCGGATGGGACGTTAAGCCGTGGCCCCGTGTGCGGGAGAGTCATACACTGTGCACGTTAAAGAACACGCTGGATGTCCTTGACGGGAGGCTACCATCTGTCTCCCAACAGCTGTTCCAGTGGGTCCCCTTCCCCAACCTTCTCTGAGCCTTCGGGGTCCATGTGACCTGGCCATTTAGCCCATGGTGTGCAAAAAAGTGCCGCTCAGAGGTAAAACAACCCAACCCAAAGCCCCTTACTAGTCCGCGCCTGACCTCAGAAGTGAATTGTAACTTATGTCAGTGGTTTCCAAAGTGTAGGCGTCACCCATTGGGCTTTATCACTTCATTGAGGAACGGATTTTTAAAGAATGGAGATTATTTCCAGCTTGCTAATTAAAACTGAATTGCTTATAATTCTCAAAATGTCATAAATCGATTGTTTAGTTTCGTGCACTGCAAATGCTTTACATCATAGGTTGAAGTCTCAAGAAACTGTCTTTGACTGCATTTGGAGATCCCATTCTTCACGGCCATTCAGGCTGACAAGACGTTATCATGTAGGTAGGTTATTTAGTTTCTTGCATTGCTTTTAGAAACACAGTTCTTGCATCCAGAAGATCGCTTCGTTCAATTAAAAGATTTCTTCGGTCATTGCACGATTCACGAACAGTAGCTGTTGCTTCGGCAATTAGCAACAGTGTCACGCGCATTTCGAGTTGCTTTGTCTGTCCGTCACGTCGCAACAATTGACATTGCTCTTTGCCGCTGCACAGACATTTGAAGGGGGATGACACCGACGGGGGCGAGATGAAATCTTTGCTAGAGCTGAAGGGGTACTAATATAGAAAGTTTAGAAGAAAAACTGACTTAAGTAATATTAGTTCACTCTTTAATAACACAAATGTATATTTTTGGACGTTTTAGCAATTCTTTCAGCATTTATCCCCTTTTTCTAACTTATGAGGGGCGGGGGTGGCTCAGTCGGTAGCGCACCAGGCTCGTAATCTGTAGTTCCCAGGTTCGTGTCCCAGCTGGGTCAGCGTTGATATTTATCTCCGCAAAATTCCCCGCCCTGCCCACGGTCAGTAGGGTACACCGATGGGCTTGGAAAGGCAGCCGTCCGTCGTATGGGACGTTAAGCCGTGGCCCCGTGTGCGGGAGAGCCATACCTGTGCACGTTAAAGAACACGCTGGATGGCCTTGACGGGAGGCTACCATCTGTCTCCCAACAGCTGTTCTAGTGGGTCCCCTCCCCCAACCTTCTCTGAGCCTTCGGGGTCCTTGTGGCCTGGCCATTTAGCCCATGGTGTGCAAAAAAGTGCCGCTCAGAGGTAAAACAATCCAATCCAACTGATCTAAGGAACCTGGGTTCGAGCCCGGGACTTTTGTTTTTCTGCTGAAGTCCTGCCATCCTCTCAGACCTTCTACTAAGGCATATTAAACTGTCAGACTTTTGTAGCAAGCAGCTGCTTGAGGGGGAATTTATTTTTTTTTATAATAGTGGTTAAATACTTAGTAAATCTCTGGGAACTACAGATTACGAGCCTGGCGCGCTACCGACTGAGCCACCCCCGCCCCTCTTAGATCAGTAACCAAGCGCGATAACAACTCGGCCACGGAACGGCCACTATTATGCTGTTTTAAGTCATGATGCCAAAGATATGGATTGTCTTCAGCAGGTGGGATCCGATGATGGCATGCTCTGATCACTAAGCTACAGGCTGATGATCAATCATCCTCTGTTGTTAATGTTATTCCTTACATGATAGGTTCAAGTCTCAAGAAGCTGTCATTGACTGCATTTGGAGATCCTCTTCTTCACAGCCATTCAAGCAAGGGCACAACAACAGCGACGTCATTGGCATATTTTTCAAACAAATTTCAATTCATATTCATTGTTGGTATACGTCATGTAGTTAGATTTTTATCTTAGTATCAACAATAGCAGATGATTGATCAGCGACTGTAGCTCAGTGGTCAGCACACCTGACATGCCATTAGAAGGTCGTGGGTTAGGATCCCACCATGCTTAAGACATTCTTCATCTATACCAGCGCTGTCCAACTAACGGGCCGCATACGGCCCGCACAAGGATTTTTGTGGCCCGCTAACAAAATCAAGTTTTTACTTGAAATTTTAAATAAATATCTGTAAACCACCTTATAATTTTTTGTCAACTTATATTACTTTACTTGATAGGCAATCTTCAACTTACTCATTCTATAAAGTTTACAAAACATTCCAAAGCCATCGGCAAATTTCTGAAACCTTTCAAGAGCGGTGCGGCGTCATCAAACAAATGTTTTTATGAAGCTGCAGCTATAAAAAGCATCTAATGACAACACGAATCTTCTCACTGCGCATGCATATGGCGAGGATTTTGACAGACAAAACTATACTATCCTTTTTTTTTGGCCCGCGAAATATTGACAAAAGAAAAAATGGCCCGCGCTTTTAGAGAAGTTGGACAGCACTGATCGTTACCGTTATCATTATAAGATTTCAACAGCATAATAATGGTTAAATGCGTAGAAAAAACATTTGTTTTAATTTCTCGTGAGAGTTGGGTTGTTTTACCTCTGAGCGGCACTTTTTTGCACACCATGGGCTAAATGGCCAGGTCACATGGACCCCGAAGGCTCAGAGAAGGTTGGGGGAGGGGACCCACTGGAACAGCTGTTGGGAGACAGATGGTAGCCTCCCGTCAAAGCCATCCAGCGTGTTCTTTAACGTGCACAAGGTATGGCTCTCCCGCACACGGGGCCACGGCTTAACGTCCCATCCGGCGGACGGTGGCCTTTCCAAGCCCATCGGTGTCCCCTACTGACCGTGGGCAGGGCGGGGAATTTTGCGGAGATAAATCTCAACGCTGACCCAGCTGGGACTCGAACCTGGGAACTACAGATTACGAGCCTGGCGCGCTACCGACTGAGCCACCCCCGCCCCCCTCGTGAGAGTATTTCCACAAAAAAATATATGCACCAAATGGTACTGTAGTTTATTCCGATCCCTTGTCAATCAATTCTCCCCCCCACACACACACAATATTCAACAGTTCCCTTCCTCACATATTATTTATTTCCTTTGCTTCATTTTCAACTATTGCAATTCCCCGAGCCAGAATCAAAAATCGTCCAAAAAGGAATGAGATGATGCCATCTCTTTTTCTGTCTCTCCTATCGCCAACAATGGAGGAATTAACGCCAAAAAATGTCCTCTTATCAACAGCACTGGGTGTCGCCGATATTCCGTATTGCAGTCTTATCGTCGACATTGCGAAATCTGTCTCTCTATCTGAATAGCATTTCTGTTAGCTCTGATCAGCTGCTGTGCTTTGCTATCTCCCTATCCGAGAATCATTTTCAATAATTACAGCCAATGGTTTTTGCTGATTCGCAACGGAAACAATGAATGCCTTTGTTCTAGGGTTTGGACGACACACAAATACACTTTGCACAGTGGTAGATAAAAACAAAATTCGTTGCACCCCAAAGGCGTTTAGATTTCTTCGAGTCTAGTCACGTCATAAGGCTGAAGAATGTCTGCACAAAACTCGTGATGGCGTGGCTTTGGAGGAGTTGACGTTTTCTATTTGATGATGACCTTGTCGCACGAAAGAACGATTCAGCTACGGTGAAGTTTCTCTTCGACAGCTACGGATGGATCGCAGTTAAAGAAAATGGTCGTCCTTTCTGTTTCGAACCTATCAAATAACTAAAGAAGTTTGAAGTGAAATTTCCAGGGCAGACCCGCTGACCTGGTTGGGTTGTTTTACCTCTGAGCGGCACTTTATTTGATATACAATGGGCTAAATGGCCAGGTCACATGGACCCCGAAGGCTCAGAGAAGGTTGGGAGAGAGGACCCACTGGAACAGCTGTTGGGAGACAGATGGTAGCCTCCCGTCAAGGCCATCCAGCGTGTTCTTTAACGTGCGGGACGGGGGTGGCTCAGTCGGTAGCGCGCCAGGCTCGTAATCTGTAGTTCCCAGGTTCGAGTCCCAGCTGGGTCAGCGTTGAGATTTATCTCCGCAAAAATTCCCCGCCCTGCCCACGGTCAGTAGGGGACACCGATGGGCTTGGAAAGGCCGCCGTCCATCGGATGGGACGTTAAGCCGTGGTCCGTGTGCGGGAGAGCCATACCCTGTGCACGTTAAAGAACACGCTGGATGGCCTTGACGGGAGGCTACCATCTGTCTCCCAACAGCTGTTCTAGTGGGTCCCCTCCCCCAACCTTCTCTGAGCCTTCGGGGTCCATGTGACCTGGCCATTTAGCCCATGGTGGCCATTTAGCCCGTGTGCGGGAGAGCCATACCCTGTGCACGTTAAAGAACACGCTGGTTGGCCTTGACGGGAGGCTACCATCTGTCTCCCAACAGCTGTTCCAGTCGGTCCCCTCCCCCAACCTTCTCTGAGCCTTCGGGGTCCATGTGACCTGGCCATTTAGCCCATGGTGTGCAAAAAAAGTTCCGCTCAGAGGTAAAACAACCCAACCCAACTTTAACGTGCACAGGGTATGGCTCTCTCGTACACGGGCCACGGCTTAACGTCCCATCCAACGGACGGCGGCCTTTCCAAGCTCATCGGTGTCCCGTACTGACCGTTAGCAGGGCGGGGAGTTTTGCGCAGATAAATCTCAACACTAACCCAGCTGGGACTCGAACCTGGGAATTACAGATTACGAGATTGGCGCGCTACCGACTAAGCCACCCCCGTCCCCACTGACCTGGTAATATAATACTTGGATACCAGCCCAGAAGAAATATATTAGTGCAGAGGTGTACAAACAAATGATAAAATTTAATAAAAGAATGTAAAAAAAGTTTTTATATTAATAAACTAAAATAAATAATATGCTTCCAAAAGAAGAAAACGTAAAATAAAAAGAAGATTTGTTTTTCGTTTAGAAAAACGTTTTCGATAAAATAATTTTTCAATTAACTTTTTTAGTAGGGCCCCCTTGCCCGACGCCATTTGGTCGCAGAACTCCAGTGGTCCGGCTGGAGTGGATTCAGAGATGAAGTGGAGTGGATTCAGAGATGAAGTGAGGGTGGATTCAGAGATGAAGTGAGGGTGGATTCAGAGATGAAGTGGGGTGGATTCAGAGATGAAGTGGGGTGGAATCAGAGATGAAGTGGAGTGGATTCACAGATGAAGTGGGGATGGATTCAGAGATGAAGTGGGGTGGATTCACAGATGAAGTGGGGTGGAATCAGAGATGAAGTGGAGTGGATTCAAAGATGAAGTGGAGTGGATTCAAAGATGAAATGGGGTGGAATCAGAGATGAAGTGGAGTGGATTCACAGATGAAGTGGAGTGGATTCAGAGATGAAGTGGGGTGGATTCACAATGAAATGGGGGGTGAAATCAGAGATTAAGTGGGGTGGGTTTAAAGATGAAATGTGGTGGATTCAGAGATGAAGTGGAGTGGATTCACAGATGAAGTGGGGTGGATTCACAATGAAATGGGGGGTGAAATCAGAGATTAAGTGGGGTGGGTTTAAAGATGAAATGTGGTGGATTCAGAGATGAAGTGGGGTGGATTCACAGATGAAGTGGGGTGGAATCAGAGATGAAGTGGAGTGGATTCAAAGATGAAGTGGGGTGGATTCACAATGAAATGGGGGTGGAATCAGAGATTAAGAGGGGTGGATTCAAAGATGAAATGTGGTGGATTCAGAGATGAAGTTGGGTGTAATCAGAGATGAAGTGGAGTGGATTCAAAGATGAAGTCTGGTGGATTCAAAATGAAATGGGGGGTGGAATCAGAGATGAAATGGAGTGGATTCACAGATGAAGTGGGGTGGATTCAGAGATGAAGTGGGGTGGATTCACAATGAAATGGGGGGTGATATCAGAGATTAAGTGGGGTGGATTTAAAGATGAAATGTGGAGGATTCAGAGATGAAGTGGGGTGGATTCACAGATGAAGTGGGGTGGAATCAGAGATGAAGTGGAGTGGATTCAAATATGAAGTGGGGTGGATTCACAATGAAATGGGGGTGGAATCAGAGATTAAGTGGGGTGGATTCAAAGATGAAATGTGGTGGATTCAGAGATGAAGTGGGGTGGATTAACAGGTGAAGTGAGGTGGATTCACAATGAAATGGGGGTGGAATCAGAGATGAAGTGGAGTGGATTCACAGATGAAGTGGGGTGGATTCACAATGAAATGGGGGGTGAAATCAGAGATTAAGTGGGGTGGATTCAAAGATGAAATGTGGTGGATTCAGAGATGAAGTGGGGTGGATTCACAGATGAAGTGGGGTGGAATCAGAGGTGAAGTGGAGTGGATTCAAAGATGAAATGTGGTAGATTCAGAGATGAAGTTTGATGGATTACACTCCGCCATCCACTTCAGAGGTGAGAAGCATTTCGCTCAGAAGTGAGGCCAGTCCTAAAACGTTCTTGCTTCTTCGGCTTTATTATTTTGGAACCAAAATGTGGGTAGGCAGACGAAAGTGAGCATAAATGTAGTTAGCATCTGGCAACACGAGCTAATTGCGAAGGGCTCGAACAAAACAATAAAGCTCCGAGAAATGAAGCATGGCGATGAAAACTGTGTCGAGAATTTTTTTTTTCAGCTTCACAAGTAGGAAACAGCGAAACAACACTGAATAAATTGTTAAGTTTAGAAGAAAAAATATACGGACTTATTAATTGAAAATTAAATAAAATAGTCTTACCCCATGACCGAGTGGTTAGCGCGCTTGGCTACTGATCTAAGGGACCTGGGTTCGAGCCCCGGTTACGGCATGGCTGTCTGTGTCGTTTTTCTGCTGGGGGCCTGCCATCCTCTCAGATCTTCTACTATGGCATATAAACTGACAGGCTCCTGTCAGACCTCTGTGGCAAGCAGCTGCTTGAGGTGGTATTTATTTTATTTATTTATTTAATCTCTAAGTATATATTAACATATTACTAAATTAAGAAAGCCACGGATGCCATTACGTTGTGAAAGATTGTTGGGTTGTTTTACCCCTAAACGCACTAAATAAATAAATAAATACCCCCTCAAGCAGCTGCTTGCCACAGAGGTCTGACAGGAGCCTGTCAGTTTATATGCTACAGTAGGAGATCTGAGAGGATGGCTAAACGTACTATCCGCACAAAATGGGCTAACAGCCAGGTCACAAGGACCTGAAGGTCTCTGAGTCGGCTAGAAGAAGGGATTCCACTAGATAGGAGACAGATGGCCGCCATTGTTCAAGGGCATCCCACGTGTTCTTTAACGTGCACAGTGGGTGACAATCCCGCACATGGCGACACATCTTAATATTCCATTGGAAGGACGACGGCGTTCCCCAATCCACCGATGTCCCTTCTCTCAGTCTGAGTGCCGACGGGGTTTCATCGGAGAATATTCAACACAGGAGAATGGGGAATCGTATCTGGCAGCATAAATTTCAGGCCTGACGTACTATCGATTGAGTCAGTTCTCGCCTCTCATTACTGAGAAGGTGGGGGGCGGGGGGGAGGGGGGGCTCAGTCGGTAGCGCACCAGGCTCGTAATCTCTAGTTCCCAGGTTCGAGTCCCATCTGGGTCAGCGTTGAGATTTATCCCGCAAAACTTCCTGCCCACGGTCAGTCGAGGACACCGATGGGCTTGTAAAGCAACCATCCGTCGGATGGGACGTTAAGCTGTGGCCCCGTGTGCGGGAGAGCCATACCCTGTGCACGTTAAAGAACACGTTGGATGGCCTTGACGGGAGGCTACCATCTGTCTCCCTACAGCTGTCCCAGTGGGTCCCCTCCCCCAACCTTCTCTGAGACTTCGGGGTCCATGTGACCTGGCCATTTAGCCCATGGTGTGCAAAAAAGTGCCGCTCAGAGGTAAAACAACCCAACCCAAACAACTGAGAAGGTGTAAACAAACTAGGCAGGCCCAATAAAATCAGAAACTACATACTCTCAGATACTGATGAAATTCGTTTTGTTATGGTGTTTTTTTACCTTAGGTGCATATGGAGGACGGAAGGCTACGCTAGGGGTTCTGAACGTGGGGTACGCGTACCCCTTGGGGGTTCGCAGTAAAATTTTGGCGGTAGGCCGTGAGAGCTCAAAAGTCGATTACAAGTAAAATGTTTAAATTTTATAAGATTTGTTAAATTGTTTGTCATTTTTTGTGTTTATTGATATATGCAATTTATGAATACAAAATTTAATATGTAAATATATATGTTTTATTTTATTCCCATTGTTATACTATAACTATAGTTTTATCTATCTATACAAGGGGTACGCCAGTTACATACACATTTCCAGGGGGTACGTGAAACATAAAAGGTTGAGAACCACTGATATATATGTTTTATTTTATTCCCATTGTTACACTATAACTATAGTTTTATCTATCTATACAAGGGGTACGCGAGTTACATACACATTTCCAGGGGGTACGTGAAGCATAAAAGGTTGAGAACCACTGATATATATGTTTTATTTTATTCCCATTGTTATACTATAACTATAGTTTTATCTATCTATACAAGGGGTACGCCAGTTACATACACATTTCCAGGGGGTACGTGAGGCATAAAAGGTTGAGAACCACTGATATATATGTTTCATTTTATTCCCATTGTTATACTATAACTATAGTTTTATCTATCTATACAAGGGGTACGCCAGTTACATACACATTTCCAGGGGGTACATGAAGCATAAAAGGTTGAGAACCACTGATATATATGTTTTATTTTATTCCCATTGTTATACTATAACAATAGTATTATCTATCTATACAAGGGGTACGCCAGTTACATACACATTTCCAGGGGGTACGTGAAACATAAAAGGTTGAGAACCACTGATATATATGTTTTATTTTATTCCCATTGTTATACTATAACTATAGTTTTATCTATCTATACAAGGGGTACGCCAGTTACATACACATTTCCAGGGGGTACGTGAGGCATAAAAGGTTGAGAACCACTGATATATATGCTTTATTTTATTCCCATTGTTATACCATAACTATAGTTTTATCTATCTACACAAGGGGTACGCCAGTTACATACACGTTTCCAGGGGGTACGTGAAGCATAAAAAATTGAGAACCACTGATATATATGTTTTATTTTATTCCCATTGTTATACTATAACTATATTTTTATCTATCTATACAAGGGGTACGCCAGTTACATACACATTTACAGGGGGTACGTGAAGCATAAAAGGTTGAGAACCACTGATATATATGTTTTATTTTATTCCCATTGTTACACTATAACTATAGTATTATCTATCTATACAAGGGGTACGCCAGTTACATACACATTTCCAGGGGGTACGTGAAGCATAAAAGGTTGAGAACCACTGATATATATGTTTTATTTTATTCCCATTGTTATACTATAACAATAGTATTATCTATCTATACAAGGGGTACGCCAGTTACATACACATTTCCAGGGGGTACGTGAAACATAAAAGGTTGAGAACCACTGATATATATGTTTTATTTTATTCCCATTGTTACACTATAACTATAGTTTTATCTATCTATACAAGGGGTACGCGAGTTACATACACATTTCCAGGGGGTACGTGAAGCATAAAAGGTTGAGAACCACTGATATATATGTTTTATTTTATTCCCATTGTTATACTATAGCTATAGTTTTATCTATCTATACAAGGGTACGCCAGTTACATATACATTTCCAGGGGGTACGTGAAGCATAAAAGGTTGAGAACCACTGATATGTATGTTTTATTTTATTCCCATTGTTATACTACAGCTATAGTTTTATCTATCTATACAAGGGTACGCCTGTTACTTATACATTTCCAGGGGGTACGTGAAGCATAAAAGGTTGAGAACCACTGATATATATGTTTTATTTTATTCCCATTGTTATACTACAGCTATAGTTTTATCTATCTATACAAGGGTACGCCTGTTACTTATACATTTCCAGGGGGTACGTGAAGCATAAAAGGTTGAGAACCACTGATATGTATGTTTTATTTTATTCCCATTGTTATACTATAACTATAGTTTCATCTATCTATACAAGGGTACGCCAGTTACATATACATTTCCAGGGTGTACATGAAGCATAAAAGGATGAGAACCACTGATATATATGTTTTATTTTATTCCCATTGTTATACTATAGCTATAGTTTTATCTATCTATACAAGGGTACGCCAGTTACATATACGTTTCCAGGGGGTACGTGAAGCATAAAAGGTTGAGAACCACTGATATGTATTTTTTATTTTATTCCCATTGTTACACTATAACTATAGTTTTATCTATCTATACAAGCGGTACGCGAGTTACATACACATTTCCAGGGGGTACGTGAAGCATAAAAGGTTGAGAACCACTGATATATATGTTTTATTTTATTCCCATTGTTATACTATAACTGTAGTTTCATCTATCTATACAAGGGTACGCCAGTTACATACACATTTCCAGGGGGTACGTGAAGCATAAAAGATTGAGAACCACTGATATATATGTTTTATTTTATTCCCATTGTTATACTATAACAATAGTATTATCTATCTATACAAGGGGTACGCCAGTTACATACACATTTCCAGGGGGTACGTGAAACATAAAAGGTTGAGAACCACTGATATATATGTTTTATTTTATTCCCATTGTTATACTATAGCTATAGTTTTATCTATCTATACAAGGGTACGCCAGTTACATATACGTTTCCAGGGGGTACGTGAAGCATAAAAGGTTGAGAACCACTGATATGTATTTTTTATTTTATTCCCATTGTTACACTATAACTATAGTTTCATCTATCTATACAAGGGGTACGCGAGTTACATACACATTTCCAGGGGGTACGTGAAGCATAAAAGGTTGAGAACCACTGATATATATGTTTTATTTTATTCCCATTGTTATACTATAGCTATAGTTTTATCTATCTATACAAGGGTACGCCAGTTACATATACATTTCCAGGGGGTACGTGAAGCATAAAAGGTTGAGAACCACTGATATGTATGTTTTATTTTATTCCCATTGTTATACTACAGCTATAGTTTTATCTATCTATACAAGGGTACGCCTGTTACTTATACATTTCCAGGGGGTACGTGAAGCATAAAAGGTTGAGAACCACTGATATATATGTTTTATTTTATTCCCATTGTTATACTACAGCTATAGTTTTATCTATCTATACAAGGGTACGCCTGTTACTTATACATTTCCAGGGGGTACGTGAAGCATAAAAGGTTGAGAACCACTGATATGTATGTTTTATTTTATTCCCATTGTTATACTATAACTATAGTTTCATCTATCTATACAAGGGTACGCCAGTTACATATACGTTTCCAGGGGGTACGTGAAGCATAAAAGGTTGAGAACCACTGATATGTATTTTTTATTTTATTCCCATTGTTACACTATAACTATAGTTTTATCTATCTATACAAGCGGTACGCGAGTTACATACACATTTCCAGGGGGTACGTGAAGCATAAAAGGTTGAGAACCACTGATATATATGTTTTATTTTATTCCCATTGTTATACTATAACTGTAGTTTCATCTATCTATACAAGGGTACGCCAGTTACATACACATTTCCTGGGGGTACATGAAGCATAAAAGGATGAGAACCACTGATATATATGTTTTATTTTATTCCCATTGTTATACTACAGCTATAGTTTTATCTATCTATACAAGGGTACGCCAGTTACTTATACATTTCCAGGGGGTACGTGAAACATAAAAGGTTGAGAACCACTGATATGTATGTTTTATTTTATTCCCATTGTTATACTATAACTATAGTTTTATCTATCTATACAAGGGGTACGCCAGTTACATACCCATTTCCAGGGGGTACGTGCAGCATAAAAGGTTGAGAACCACTGATATGTATGTTTTATTTTATTCCCATTGTTATACTATAGCTATAGTTTTATCTATCTATACAAGGGTACGCCAGTTACTTATACATTTCCAGGGGGTACGTGAAACATAAAAGGTTGAGAACCACTGATATGTATGTTTTATTTTATTCCCATTGTTATACTATAACTATAGTTTCATCTATCTATACAAGGGTACGCCAGTTACATATACATTTCCAGGGGGTACGTGAAGCATAAAAGGTTGAGAACCACTGGGCTACGCATAATTCTTACGTTTTTTTTGTTACTTTTTATTTCCATTTCGAAATTTTCTTTGTCGTTAAACTACAAAGGCCTTCTGTTACCCACATCACGTGCGCTGTAGAGGAATATTCCCACTACAAATCAGGTTGCAATTGTACACACGTAAAACACTTGACAGACTGGTTTGTGTGGCATTGATACTCTTTGGAACAGAAACAAAGTAAGATTTTTGCATCGTTCTACATTTAGTGGATGGATACTTAAAACAAAGTGATAAGGTATACTCTCCCACAAATATAGAACTGTAGAAGGTAAACGAGGTTACGGTTAAATCCCCCCCCCCCCGCTAAAAAAATGTTGCTTTTTTGTGATCAATTAAAACGTAGTGAGCTAGGATAGTTAATTTTAAACTGTTAAAAACGTTACATAAAATTTATATGACTTTTTAACTATACGAATTTAGATTTAGAATTATATAAACTGAACTCTAGTTAAATGGTTCCCAACCTGTAGGTCACGGACCAATGGGGTCACGGACCAATGCGCATCAAGCATAGTTATTCAGAACTTATTTAGCTCTAACAAATCATGCAGCGTGAATACATATTACTAAATTAAGAAAGCCACGGATGCCATTAAGTTGTGAAAGATTGTTGTTGAAAGATTGTGATGATCGTGTGAAAGATTGTGATGATCGTGGTTCGAATAATTGGTTTTCTGTGACGATTTCATATTATCGATGCTTCAGTTGTGCAAAATAGGGAAAACCATTTCTGGCATTTGGGAATGAAATCTGACTTTACCTTTTCACGAGACGCTCCCATTGGAGTGGGTCGTACGAGTTGTTTACTATCAGATGTCATGAGGCGTCAAATTTGCTTTCTCAGCAGATTGCTTTAGTTTCGAAATGATGATATTCTTTTCCATCTTCATTTCATAACTTTATTTCAAGGTTCGAGTCCCAGCTGGGTCAGCGTTGAGATTTATCTCCGCAAAATTCCCCGCCCTGCCCACGGTCAGTAGGGGACACCGATGGGCTTGGTGAAGGCCGCCGTCCGTCGGATGGGACGTTAAGTCGTGGTCCCGTGTGCCCCCCCATCTCGAGGGTGGCAAGATAACATCTTTCGAACTGATGTGTGAGTGGATAATTAGAAGCTGGAACTCGATTCCGACCGAAACGGCGGGAAAAGAAGCGAGAAAACAGGAATCAAGGATGAAGACGATAGCTTGTATGATGACGTCACTGCGACAGAGACGTCAGGGTCTGGTGAGCAGCGACGAAGAAGATAAAACGTGAAATGGATCTCTCGATTCAAAACTCACCGAAACACAGCTGCAGAAATCTTGTGACACGTGTGTCACTTTATTCAGCAGTTAAAGCTTTGTCGAAATGTGAGACTCGTTGGAAATCTATGAAAAGGGTTCTTTTCCTAAGTCAAATGATAAGATTTCTCTAACGTCAATGGGGGGGAGGGGAGGGGGGCTCAGTCAGTAGCGCGCCAGACTCGTAATCTGTAGTTCCCAGGTTCGAGTCCCAGCTGGGTCAGCATTGAAATTTATCTATTTCCGCAAAATTCCCCGCCCTGCCCACGGTCAGTAGGGGACACCGATGGCCTTGGAAAGGCCGCCGTCCGTCGGATGGGACGTTAAGCCGTGGCCCCGTGTGCGGGAGAGCCATACCCTGTGCACGTTAAAGAACACATTGGATGGCCTTGACGGGAGGCTACCATCTGTCTCCCAACAGCTGTTCCAGTGGGTCCCCTCCCCCAACCTTCTCTGAGCCTACGGTGTCCATGTGACCTGGCCATTTAGCCCATGGTGTGCAAAAAAGTGCCGCTCAGAGGTAAAACAACCCAACCCAAAATAATCGGGGGTGGGGGCGCGCCATCATTTTAATCCTACAATTTGTTGATTTAAGTGTGCGCTTTCTACAGAAAATTGCTGGAAAAAAAAATTGTAAATCTCAACGAAATTTATCCACATTTCGAATTTAGAAAATATTCCTCTAATATTTAAAGAGTATTGAAACTGATGTATTTGACAGCAGATGTCGCTGTTATGATACATTCGTCCTAAAGTTTGAAACTGATGCAAAGTGCAAAACATCATCCAACTTTCTAAAATTGCATTTATTTTAGTGAACGATTTGTTTCAACTTTTGAAGTAAATTCTTACTGACGCTAAATGTTTCAATTTCCAAAACTCTTTAAATTCTAAATAAATATTTCTGAAAAATCTAGATTTGAGAAAATTTTTGAGATTTTCCATTTTTTGTGACATTTCGCTACAAAAAGCTTAATTTAAAGAAGCTTTGAACACAGTTTTTTATTCGCACAACATGAAAATGCCCCAATACTTTTTATAATTTAATATAATTCGTTCATTATGAAAGCAAAAAAATAACAACTAGGATGAAAACTGTTTAAATTCCGAATGAAAATTTTGATTTTGAAACGTTACTCGAACTGAATACTTTAAATTATATGCTGTGTATAGTATTAATTAATTGCATTAATTTTACTATTTATTTCCAAAACTATATTACTTATTATTAAAATTGCTACACCCATTTCGATTACCTTATTTTCTTTCCATGTAACTGTAAAAGCCAAACAATTAATTGTTTTAATACGAAATAATAAAACAACTTCTATACAGTCGCTCAAAAAAGTATCCGAACACTGTGGTTGATTACAGAATTCGGGAAAAATATCTGGCAACGATTTTTTTAGAAATTAGTGATCTGGCAACCTTCGTGTCACGTGATTACAGAATTCAGGAAAAATATCTGGAGCGTGTACAGTAACTGTACACGCTCCAGTTACCGTTCACAGCAAACTGGAGCGTGTGCAGTTACTGCACACGCTCCAGTTTGCTGTGAACGGTAACTGCACACGCTCAATATTTCCGTGAGTGAGCCCACACGATCTAGTATCAAAATAATATGACCACCTACAGTCGCTCAAAAAAGTATCCGAACACTATGGTTCAATACAGAATTCAGAAAAAATATCTGGCAACGATTTATTTAGAAATTAGTGATCTGGCAACCTTCGTGTCACGTGACACGAAGGTTGCCAGATCACTAATTTTTCTCAAGGTGGGGTACGCGTACCTCACCTTGAGAAACCCTACTCTCTAGAGAGAAAAACGTTTCTGAAACACATAGTCGTTTAGAAGTTACAAAATGCATAATTACCAATTTGCAAGGATATTTAATTTTTTTTTCTGAAAGATAAAGGCTATTGGAGATTTTCCGATTCCTTTTTTTGAAAACTATGTTAATTTCCTACGAAGACTACAAATTTCTCAACTTAGTGTCTTGTACTGCAAGGTTCGAAATCCATGTAAATAAAGAACAGTTTCAGATATTTCTCTGAAAAATAAAGGAATTTTTACCCTCTCTTCTCTTCAGAGTAACAACTAACTAACTTTTACGAAACATGCCGTGAAAGTTAGTTATTCTTGAAGATCCTACCTCTCAGGAAAACTTCGACGACCCTCCTTCCTTTTAAAATTAGCAAATAAAAAATTCTTTTTCTCTGTAAAGTCAGGAAGAAATTTAAAACATTCATCCCATCAACAGAAAGGTTTTCGAACAAAAACAAAGGAAAGTTTTCGTCTTTCTTAAACAAAGTTTTCGTCTTTCTTAAACAAAGTTTTCGTCTTTCCTTAACCATGGCAAGTCACTCTTTAGGAGCTGTTTCTCAGGGTTACCAAACATTGGGGTTTTTGCGACCTTAGGAGTATAATAAATCAACTCAGTTCGTAAGGTAAAAATTTTGGTCATCTCTGATTTAGACAATCTTTTTGGAATGGGAACAGAAATAACTCAAGAAGCAAAGAAGTTAAACAGCGGGACTCAATCAGCTACTAACCACAGAGGTCCGACGCCATAGAGAAGTTCTGGGAGGAAGGCAAGATCTCAACAGAAAGGTAACAAGAGAAAGAAATATTCCGGCATTTTCTGGGCTCGAACCCTGGCACCTTTTATCCGCAGCAAAGCACGTTAACTATTGCGGCATCAGTTGAGCAAAAAATCCCTGAAATCAGAATATTGTCATCGAAAGTTGCTAATCTACAACAACAAAACTTTTTATTTCATATATTTCTCCCGCCCACTTCGAAAGTAACATAAACAGTTTTACGTCCGATTAAATTAAAATTAAGATTAGTAAAACTGACCCAGGTTTAGAAAGACATTTGAATTTGCAAAATATGGACAAACAACTGATGTTAAAATATTTCAAAACTTAAATTACACAAATCGTGAAATGATTAATTTTTCGCATTCTGAATTACCATATTAATTTGATTGGGTTGTTTTACCTCTGAGCGGCACTTTTTTGCACACCATGGGCTAAATGGCCAGGTCACATGGACCCCGAAGGCTCAGAGAAGGTTGGGGGAGGGGACCAATTGGAACAGCTGTTGGGAGACAGATGGTAGCCTCCCGTCAAGGCCATCCAGCGTGTTCTTTAACGTGCACAGGGTATGGCTCTCCCGCACACGGGGCCACGGCTTAACGTCCCATCCGACGGACGGCGGCCTTTCCAAGCCCATCGGTGTCCCCTACTGACCGTGGACAGGGCGGGGAATTTTGCGGAGATAAATCTCAACGCTGACCCAGCTGGGACTCGAACCTGGGAACTACAGATTACGAGCCTGGCGCGCTACCGACTGAGCCACCCCCATATTAATTTGATAATTTCGTACCGTTATAAAACTAAATATTAGCAATATTTCCAAACGTTTTCATCATTCCTTGAGCTTTAAAAATAACCACTTTATCTCCCATGCCATGTTAATCCGGAGGAAGGATGATTCTTTGATAAAAATAACTTTTCCCGAACGGAGAAAATTTCTACTCCTTTGCCTTTCCATCGATGTAACCTTGATTTACTTCATCCTTTTCATTTTTACTTTCCAAAAGGAAACTAAACACATGCACTGTAAAAAAACACACATGAAATAACCTTTGCCTACCTATGATGCCTTATCCGCACGTCAGAAGAGCAAAAATCCGAACACGTGACGCAAAAAAACCTTATCGAGAAGAAATTCATTTCGCACTACGTCACATACGGGAAGAAGAACAATTAAAATTATTTGCGAACGTCCCTTATCTGGGCCACTCCCCACGACAACTCGAGATAGGCCGGCTTCACTCGATCCTCCAGAGAGAAGTCCACAATCCGCGAAAAAGTGATACAAACAAGCCAGAAAGATGCAAGTTGAAGGCCGACAAGAGTCTGCAGAGAGGCGCAGTACAAGTGCGCATGCGTGTGACTCAGAGGTTTGTCCGGCATCGGATCACGGGACAAGCGATGACGTGGGTGACGCTCCAACCACGGTGGCTGTGGTGCAACAGGGAACGGACGGAGAGCGAGAGAGCAAAAGTCAGGTGATGCAAACTTGGCTGACGTTGGGAGGAGAGGAAGACAAAGTTGGTTGCCATGGAAACGGGAAGGCAAGGCAATGAGTGGATGGCATGATGAAATCACACAGCCTTTGCAACTGCCCACAGCAAATTCTGGGTCGATTTGGGGAATTAAAAAAAAACACGGCTTAGATCATTTCGTAATGATGTAAGCTTTAAATGTTAACGATCTTGTTAGGCCTGAACTGTTTGTTTTCCATTGGACTTGGGATTAATGAGACATTTCGCCAACAGTAAGCCATGGCTGTATTGGAAGGTCTGTGGCAATATAAATCCTGTGGTTTTTTCTTTTTTTTTCCAGGGAAATGTCTGCTTTATTTAGAAAATTATGAGAATTCGAAATTTTTGGTCAGACTAATGAATGTTTTGTGGGTGTCGCAAAATATACCGGAAATTCAATATTGCGTTGGGTTGTTTTACCTCTGAGCGGCACTTTTTTGCACACCATGGGCCAAACGGACAGGTCACATGGACCCCGAAGGCTCAGGAAGGTTGGGACCCACTGGAACAGCTGTTGGGAGACAGATGGTAGCCTCCTGTCAAGGCCATCCAGCGTGTTCTTTAACGTGCACAGGGTATGGCTCTCCCGCACACTGGGCCACGGCTTAACGTCCCATCCGATGGACGGCGGCCTTTTCAAGCCCATCGGTGTCCCCTACTGACCTTGGGCAGGGCGGGGAATTTTGCGGAGATAAATCTCAACGCTGACCCAGCTGGGACTCGAACCTGGGAACTACAGATTACGAGCCTGGCGCGCTACCGACTGAGCCACCCCCGCCCCAAACGATACAAACAGCCATGCCTTACCCGGGACTAGAACCCAGGTCCCTTAGATCAGTAGCCAAGCGCGCTAACCACTCGGCCATGGGACGGCTTCAATATTGCATGCAAACTTTTAGTCATCCTCTTAGATCAATAGCCAAGTGAGTACGTGGATCTATAACTTCCAGCGTCCCCATCTTTTAAAGGTTTAGATTTTTCCACGCAGAAGGAGGCGGAAGAATTATTTTCGTACTTGCTATTTTTTTTATCACATTTGAATTCAGATGGAGAAATGTATACAGGGTGATTCAAAACTCTTGGGCCAAACTTTAAGTGATGATAGAACACATCTAAACAAGCACTTTTCGTCATACAATGGATGGTCGGAACTCAAGCGGTGAAGCGCTAGGGGTTTGCAGTTACGTCAGGCACGCGTCTGGTCAGAAAGAGCTCCCGGTACAGTCTTTGGGCTTCTCTCGCATTCCCGTCCGCAGCTCCGTTCGTGAAATGCATGTCCGCCTTCTCCTGATTCGTGAAACAATCCATCCGTTCTGCAATCCACGGTAGATATGATGATCAGTGCGATTGGATTGTTTTACCTCTGAGCTGCACTTTTTTGCACACCATGGGCTAAATGGCCAGGCCACAAGGACCCCGAAGGCTCAGAGAAGGTTGGGGGAGGGGACTCACTGGAACAGCTGTTGGGAGACAGATGGTAGCCTCCCGTCAAGGTCATCCACTGTGTTCTTTAACGTGCACAGGGTATGGCTCTCCCGCACACGGAGCCGCGGCTTAACGTCCCATCCGGCGGACGGCAGCCTTTCCAAGTCCATCAGTGTCCCCTACTGACCGTGGGCAGGGAGGGGAATTTTGCGGAGATAAATCTCAACGCTGATCCAGCTGGGACTAGAACCTGGGAACTACAGATTACGAGCCTGGAGCGCTATCGACTGAGCACCCCCGACGAGTGCGAAAACCAGCGCTTTAAGTATTCACTGGAAAGCGCCCTCTAGCGCTTCACCGTTTGTTTAAGTGAAATTATTATAAGTGTGTTCTATCACCCTTTAAAGTTTGGCCCAAGAGTTTTGAATCACCCTGTATACGTGTTGAGAGGTAGATTCTATATCAGTATGAAATAAATTACCTCCAAACCAGCTGCTTACCACAGAGGTCTCATAGGAGCCTGTTGGCATAATATACCAAAAAGATCTGTAAGGAAGTCGAAATATTGGAAAAATATCAACACAAGAAAAAAAACATCCATGCCTTATCATACGTGACACGAAGGTTGCCAGATCACTAATTTATAAAAAAAATCGTTGCCAGACATTTCTTTCTGAATTCTATAATCAACCATAGTGTTCGGATACTTTTTTGAGCGATTGTAGGTGGTCATATTATTTTGATACTAGATCGTGTGGGCTCACTCACGGAAATATTGAGCAAACTGGAGCGTGTGCAGTAACTGCACACGCTCCAGTTTGCTGTGAACGGTAACTGGAGCGTGTACAGTTGCTGTACATGCTCCAGATATTTTTCTTGAATTCTGTAATCACATGACACGAAGGTTGCCAGATCACTAATTTCTAAAAAAAATCGTTGCCAGACATTTCTTTCTGAATTCTATAATCAACCATAGTGTTCGGATACTTTTTTGAGCGATTGTAGGTGGTCATATTATTTTGATACTAGATCGTGTGGGCTCACTCACGGAAATATTGAGCAAACTGGAGCGTGTGCAGTAACTGCACACGCTCCAGTTTGCTGTGAACGGTAACTGGAGCGTGTACAGTTGCTGTACATGCTCCAGATATTTTTTCTGAATTCTGTAATCACATGACACGAAGGTTGCCAGATCACTAATTTCTAAAAAAAAAACGTTGCCAAACATTTTTTCTGAATTCTGTAATCAACCATAGTGTTCGGATTTTTTTTTGAGCGACTGTACATTCAAAAACTCAAATTCATAATAGGATTTCACCGGAGATAATCGGAAACTCGACCAAGTTTATCCAAATCTCGATTTTCGTTTAAATATTTATGGAGTGTAATATTGTTAATATTGTAACCATATATATATTAATATATATGGTTACAAAAGCTGAAACATTTGACAGCAGGATTGCTGATTATAAGAATTTACCTCAAAGTTAATTAAAACACAAATAATAGCTTATAACAAACCAAAACACCAAAATAAAAGTTATTTTACGAGTCTGAATAAAGATTAAAAGAAAAGAAATGTTATTTTTACAAGTTTCAGTCAAGATTTTTTAGCCATTTTTGAAGAAAGTTTTTTAAACGAGCAGTCAGAACAGCATCTGTATTTCAATGTTCGAGCAGCTTGAAAATTGTTAAAAAAAACTGATTTGGGTGGAATTTTCAATTGTTTAGTGATTTTTTAATAACCTCCTAGATAATGACCTCTTAGTTAATATTATTTTTAATGACCTCTTAGATAATCTCCCCCAAACGTTTTTGAATAAAGGCCTATTTTCAAAGTTTGGAATCTTTGAATGAGGCTTTCGATACAAAAAATGAGGAAGTATCACAGTGTATTCACACTGATCTCCACTACACAGTAGTGGAGTGGAAATCAGTTGGGTTGTTTTACCTCTGAGCGGCACTTTTTTGCACACCATGGGCTAAATGGCCAGGTCACATGGACCCCGAAGGCTCAGAGAAGGTTGGGGGAGGGGACCCACTGGAACAGCTGTTGGGAGACAGATGGTAGCCTCCCGTCAAGGCCATCCAGCGTGTTCTTTAACGTGCACAGGGTATGTCTCTCCCGCACACGGGGCCACGGCTTAACGTCCCATCCGACGGACGGCGGCCTTTCCAAGCCCATCGGTGTCCCCTGCTGACCGTGGGCAGGGCGGAGAATTTTGCGGAGATAAATCTCAACGTTGACCCAGCTGGGACTCGAACCTGGGAACTACAGATTACGAGCCTGGCGCGCTACCGACTGAGCCACCCCCGCCCCGTGGAAATCAGTACTTTTCAAAGTGGTGGTCTGCTACCAAGAGAAATATTTTTTCTGACGCAACACATTAATATGCCCTAGCATTTTTTTTTTGTTTCTTTTTCTTAACTAAATGTAATATCTTGTTTTAATATTTTCAGAAAAAATTACATAATTTTTTTAATACTCCCTATGGCACACTGGTAAAAAATCGCCTGTTCGCTACACCATAAAATTTGAAAAGAACTGGTATAGATGATCAGTGAAGAAGGCGAAACATCAGCAGACACATTCACTGCACAAACTTACTTAGGTGTGCACACAATCAATTAAAAATGCAGTCATCTTCAGAAATAGTTAAAATTTATTTTTTAAATATAAGCTGAGTGTCGTCCATCGTATTCTTCCACGTGAATGGCTCTTCAGACCGACAGCGACCTTTCCACTCCGAATGATGTCCGTTTTGTCCCCGACGATGAGGAAGAGGAAGCCATGGAACTTCTATCAAAAGAAGGAAGATCAGAATCGGACCTGGTTAATCCCTTGAACAAAGTTCTTTATAAAGATAAATTATTCCTTAAACATGCAACTTTCCACTGAAGTCTGACAGGATTCTAGCATTATAGCAAGATCTACAGAAGATGTGAGAGAGATACTTCATCAGAAAGAAAACATCGAAGCCTTTTCCAGGATTCGAACCCAGGTTCTTTTACTCCTTAATCAAAACGTCTTGGCCACTGGGATAGTCCACCTGAAATTGCTCCACTGACACGAAAGGTAAATAACATCAAATAGACCCATCCACCCTCTTCTCAGGAATGATAGCCACTGAACTGTTGGAGAGGAATTTGCAAAACATGTCTCGTCTTACTGAACTTCTCTGGGGCGGGGGTGGCTCAGTCGGTAGCGCGCCAGGCTCGTAATCTGTAGTTCCCAGGTTCGAGTCCCAGCTGGGTCAGCGTTGAGATTTATCTCCGCAAAACTCCCCACCCTGCCCACGGTCAGTATGGGACACCGATGGGCTTGGAAAGGTCGCCGTCCGTCGGATGGGACGTTAAGCCGTGTCCTAGTGTGCGGGAGAGCCATACCCTGTGCACGTTAAAGGACACGCTGGATGGCCTTGACGAGAGGCTACCATCTGTCTCCCAACAGCTGTTCCAGTGGGTCCCCTCCCCCAACCTTCTCTGAGCCTTCGTGGTCCATGTGACCTGGCCATTTAGCCCTTGGTGTGCAAAAAAGTGCCGCTCAGTGGTAAAACAACCCAACCCAACTGAACTTCTCTAAAGCATAGGGGGGAGTGGGAAAAATAATCTTCGCCAGTGGCGCCAAGAGTCATGTAACCTCGAAGTGAAGTTTTGGTTGCAATGTTTCAGATAACACCTCTTGACATATAACACCAAACAGAATGCTGTTATCAGACGGAAGGCGTAACAGCTCTTCCCGAATCCAAATACAATAAAAACCTCACCGTAGCCAAACCACTTGGAAACTATCTGAAACAGATAACATTTCATCCTTCCTTTTAAAGGCGAAAAAGGGGCAAGAGAATAGAATAACACTCAGAGTTGTCCAAAGTGTAATTTTTGTCTCCATTATCCGATAGGACAAAGAACATTGCATGTTAAAAAGAATTATATAAGAAGTCATTTTACTTCTTTTGTCACAAAGCAGAATTGTATAAGAAGTCATTTTACTTCTTTTGTCACAAAGCAGAATAAATATAAGAAGTCATTTTACTTCTTTTGTCACAAAGCAGAATTATATAAGAAGTCATTTTACTTCTTTTGTCACAAAGCAGAATAAATATAAGAAGTCATTTTACTTCTTTTGTCACAAAGCAGAATTGTATAAGAAGTCATTTTACTTCTTTTGTCACAAAGCAGAATTATATAAGAAGTCATTTTACTTCTTTTGTCACAAAGCAGAATTATATAAGAAGTCATTTTACTTCTTTTGTCACAAAACAGAATTATATAAGAAGTCATTTTACTTCTTTTGTCATAAAGCAGAATTATATAAGAAGTCATTTTACTTCTTTTGTCATAAAGCAGAATTATATAAAAAGTCATTTTATTTCTTATGTCTTAAAACAGAAGTATATTTTAATTCGAAAGACTCGACAAAGATTTTCAAAATGTGCTTAAATTAATTCTACTAAAAATTTTAATAACAATTTTAATCAAATTTGAAAAGCTTCACTGCTCAGTCTCCCAGACTCGAATACGGAACCGCCCTGGTTACACATCAGTTACTCTATTTATTCACGGTTCTTTAATTAGTTATTTTATACTCTCTGAAGGTGCATAAGCGGGAGATCCCCGTGTTCGAGGCTGACAGATGTATTTTTTTTTCCAACCTAGCCCAATGTTACATCTATCGTCTCCTGTGCTTACCACTAATGGGAGTTCCACTCGTTCACAAAAAGAGTGAATTTAAAATGTTACTTTCATAAGTTGCACATTCATTTCTTTTGAGGCTGAGGGGAACGGCTGTTGGTAGCCTCCTATCAAGGCCATCCAGCATGTTCTTTAACGTGCACAGAGTATGGTTCTCCCGCACGGGGCCACGGCTTAACGTCCCATCCGACGGAATGGTTGCCTTTCCAAGGCCATTGGTATCCCCTACTGACCGTGGGCAGGGAGTTTTGCGGAGATAAATCTCAACGCTGACCCAGCTGGGACTCGAACATGGGAACTACAGATTACGAGCCTGGTGCGCTACCGACTGAGCCATCCCCGCTACCAGAATGATATCTATATTACAGCAAAGTATAAAGTATCGTTTGATCAACTCAACCCGATAAAATTTAGAATTGTGCAGAGTTTCGGAATTATTGCAATAATCGGATTGCTAATAATTATGAGGAGTGTTTTTTTATACTCCTTCTGGAATCGTGCAAGAGATAGTCTCGAAATTAACTAATGGAATTTTGCAACTCAATTATAGAAAGCCATCATATTAACTTTGCCAAAGATCCAAATTCCTCCTTGCCAACAGTGCTAAACGTGACTTTGAGGTTCCTGCCAAAATTCCGCTGACTGTATAAAGGTGAAAGCAACTTAGAGCAAGATGCGTTGTTTATGCTGGCAACAGGTGCATCGTAAAAGTAACTTTGACGTCACAGTGACGTCTGGAGGGAAATAATCACCTGACCGTCAGGTGGCAGCACCTACATGAGACACCACAGCCCAGAGCCTCACTAATGAAGTGTAAAGGATAGCAGGCAGTAAGTGAGACACAATGAGCAGCTGTTCCCCCTGTGGCTTAGTTTCTCTGCAAGATTCCGTTAACTTTTCTCCACCCAAATGCATAGGATGTAAGGATTCGCTTTTGCTAATTCTTAAAACGGAAAAAAAGAAAGTTTTATTTTGTGAATGATTACTCAACACTTGCTGCAACCATCACATAATTTTATCTAAACATGCGCGAAACGTTTCGTCTTCTTCACGTAAAACAACTGACGTAGACCCCATGTTCGAATCCGGGAGTCTGCTGGTTGACTTTTCAGTTAGACTCATCAGCGTGATAAAAAAAAAGCAACGAAAGAATGCTACTCACACCTTCATTTCAATGATCCTCGTATGAAGGAGTTCTGATTGAAAAAAAGTTATTATACGTATACGTATAATGAATATTGCTCCATCTAGTGATGCAGACAATTTTTGTGTGTAAGGATGGATTTTTTGGGATCAGTCAGAGAAGCTGTCTTGCTGCAAGACAGTTTTCCCTCTGCAATCAAGATTATTCACGTGTACCGCTGTTTGCTTGTTAGCAAACGCATCATCCTTACGCTGGATTAAGAGTGACTGGCAAAAATACCATAGTAACTGACACTTGAAGGTTGGGTTGGCTTGTTTTACCTCTGAGCGGCACTTTTTTGCACACCATGGGCTAAATGGCCAAGTCACATGGACCTCGAAGGCTCAGAGAAGGTTGGGGGAGGGGACCCACTGGAACAGCTGTTGGGAGGCAGATGGTAGCCTCCCGTCAAGGCCATCCAGCGTGTTCTTTAACGTGCACAGGGTATCTTTCCCGCACACGGGGCCACGGCTTAACGTCCCATCCGACGGACGGCGGCCTTTCCAAGCCCATCGGTGTCCCCTACTGACCGTGGGCAGGGCGGGGAATTTTGCGGAGATAAATCTCAACGCTGACCCAGCTGGGACTCGAACCTGGGAACTACAGATTACGAGCCTGGCGCGCTACCGACTGAGCCACCCCCGCCCCAACCTATGTAGAGCAGATATCTGGTAGTGTTTGGGCGACCAGGATTTTCAGTTGCAGGCAAGATAACTTCTAAAAATTGATTCCTTCGCTTGATATAAAGCTTAAAGCCATAAAATAGATGAGATTTTGATTGGCGGCGGGTTAACTGAGCGCTCAGAGCAGCTAAAACGTCATCATCAGGTCATAGGTTCGAATCTGATCCGGCTCAAGTCAAATTTTTCCTTATAGTCAAGATCATTAAAATATTTTTGATCGCCGAAACAGTTGTTAAAGACAAAATGGATATTACACTTCTTGAAAATGAAACAAATATTCTCATCTAAAGAGAATCGCTGGGGTTGTTCCTTCTTTCAATAACTCATAAACAGTAAAAAATTAGAATTGAAATTGAACACTTGAGATGACGTCATTGCATTTAGACATATGGTTAACAATTGAATTGGGGCGGGGGTGGCTCAGTCGGTAGCGCGCCAGACTCGTAATCTGTAGTTTCCAGGTTCGAGTCCCAGCTGGGTCAGCGTTGAGATTTATCTCCGCAAAATTCCCCGCCCTGCCCACGGTCAGCAGGAGACACTGATGAACTTGAAAAGGCCGCCGTCCGTCGGATGGGACGTTAAGCCGTGGCTCCGTGTGCGGGAGTGCCATACCTTGTGCACGTTAAAGAACACGCTGGATGGCCTTGACGGGAGGCTACCATCTGTCTCCCAACAACTATTCCAGTGGGTCCCCTCCCCCAACCTTCTCTGAGCCTTCTTTTTCCATGGGCTAAATGGCCAGGTCCACGTGACCTGGCCATTTAGCCCATGGTGTGCAAAAAAGTGCCGCTCAGAGGTAAAACAACGCAACAACTGAATTCTGTCAATTGGTTGTGAAAAAGTTGCAAACCCTGATTACATGATATACGTATAGAGATGATCGAAGCAAATTCAAATTAGGGGAGCCAAGTATCAACAGAATGATATTACTTTGGACATTTTATTTTTCGCGATAGTTCCTCTTCAATTTGTTTTCGATGAATCTTGTTATATGTGATTCTTTATCCCGCCGTTGCTTTTAGTACCATGGCCGAGTGGTTAGCGCGCTTGGCTACTGATCTATGTGCCCCTGGGTTCGAGCCCCGGGTAAGGTATGGATGTATGTGTCGTTTTTCTGTTGAGGTCTTGCCATATCTACAAGGCCAATATCTTTTATTTACTGCTGGTAATGTATGCAATATATCTAATGCGATAATAAATGGATTAAAAGCAATTAAATACGCAAAAGAAATTCGATTCTTGTGCGTATTTGTCGCCTGTTTTTCTCATGATTTAGAATTTCAAGGAGATATGGGAGACTTGACTTAAAACCTCCGATTTGATTTCTTCCAGGGTCAGAATAAGATGACCTTGACTCATTCAAAGGAGATGGGAGATGGTCCCCAAGAGCTTCCCCTCTAATTACATATATGCATTGCAAGAACCGAAATAAATCTACGGGACCTGGGTTCGAGCCCCGTTTATGGCATGGATGTTCGTGTTGTTTTCTGCTGAGGTACTGCCATCCTCTCAGACCTTCTACTGTGATATATAAACTGACAGGCTCTCTGTCAGACCTCTGTGGCAAGCAGCTGCTTGAGGTGGTATTTATTATTTATTTTATTTAGAAATCTACCGATGAATTTCATTTTTAATAATCTGTCCACAAAGACATTGGTCTGAGGTTCGAACCATCACTTTCCAATTTATTCTTTATTACGTCTGTCTATTTGAAGTCGACCTCTAACTGCCGTTCAACATTCCAAAGACCTGACGATCGAATACCGCAGTACGGCACCATTACCAGGTTTTGTTCACTCAAGTTCCAATGGCTCATTGATTCGTAGCCATTTAAACTTTCCTTTTATTGGTCTGCTGGCTTCTTTGCAATGCCCTTGTCTCCGTTATTGTGACACGTTTCTCAATCAAAGAATGACAGATGACCTTTTGTAATTTTGCATTGAGATCATCCGCCATCTAATAGGGAGTCAGAGACAAAGATTTATATTTTGATCAGTTATTGATCTGGGTGTCAAAATCGGAACTTCACATTTTTCAACAACCCTCAATTTGAGCGTCAGAGCAGTAAGTAGGGCGTGGCAGAATAAGTGGCGGCAGCGGAGAAAAGTTTATCTTTTGTTTACTGGCAGACAGGTTGAGCAGTTAAGCGGCATTACCTCCAGAGGCGAGAATGGTGGTGGGCAGACACGTGATTCAGCCGGTTGTTCAAAATATTGATCCTCGAACCGGTTGTTAAAAAAACAAATCGTAAACAAATACAAAACAACAGTTAACAATATAAACCACGATTTTTCATAAATGAAAACGAATAGAAAGAGTTGCACATACATCGTGAAAATTGTGGTAGCTCCTTCTGTAAATGCGCGCCAGGCTCGTAATCTGCAGTTCCCAGGTTCGAGTTCCACCTGGGTCAGTGTGAGACTTGTCTCCGCAAAAATTCCCCGCCCTGCCCACGGTCAGTAGGGGACACCGATGGGCTTGGAAAGGCCGCCGTCCATCGGATGGGACGTTAAGCCGTGGCTCCGTGTGCGGGAGAGCCATACCCTGTGCACGTTAAAGAACACGCTGGATGGCCTTGACGGGAGGCTACCATCTGTCTCCCAACAGCTGTTCCAGTGAGTCCCCTCCCCCAACCCTCTCTGAGCCTTCGGGGTCCATGTGACCTGGCCATTTAGCCCATGGTGTGCAAAAAAGTGCCGCTCAGAGGTAAAACAACCCAACCCAAATCCTTCTGTAAATAACTCTTACGTGATTCCCCTAAATACGTTTTCATACATTTTATGACGTAAGAATATTAAAATGAAAATTACAGTTGAAGAGAACAGGTTGTTAAACAATTGGGATAATACCACTGATTAAAGTTTATTGTTAGAAAAAAAAATACTTTACTAATCCAGAATAATAATTAATTTATTTAATTGGTTAGTTCGTTGAAATCTAGAGATCGAAGTTTAATATGGGATTTCTACTATTAATATAAATATTTATACAAATAATGCATACAAATAATTATAATATTGAAAAAGCTCAAAGTAAATTACTAATGTTTTTACTAAGGATATTGGAATTTATATTCCAGATATTTCGACTCAGTGTCTTCGAAATATGTTTAATATTTGTTTATTAAGAAATAGAAGAATCTTTTTTTTCTAAATTGTTTAATAAATTGTACCGAATTGTTATTTTTTATGTACTTTGTGATAACAAGGCACCGCACGAGAAATACATTTTTTTAAAGTTCTGTTTCATAATTAAAATACATTGATAATTTTGCAGTCGTTAGGTTTTTGAACTTTTTCAACTTATACAGCAATAACCTGGATTTGTTTACAATGTCTTTAAAAGTATTTCAAATTGCATTGTATAATGCTACTTTTTGTTACATTTTATTTTCAATTCTGCTTGTTTGTAAGTACAGTCGCCCAAATAAATATCCGACACTAAGGTTGATTACAGAATTCAGAAAAAATATCTGGCAACGATTTTTTTATAAATTAGTGATCTGGCAACCTCTGTGTCACGTGACACGAAAGTTGCCAGATCATTAAATTCTAAAAAAAGTTGCCAGATTATTTTCTGAATTCTGTAATCAACCATAGTGTTCGGATATTTATTTGAGCGACTGTACTTTATATGCGTATTTTTTTTGTTACCAAACTGCAAGACTGGTGGACATTGGTGTCATATAGCCCTTGTATGTATATATCCAGTATTATTGGCTCTATGATCTGCTATGGGCACATTCAATAAATAAATAAAATCCATTCCAAGGAATTGAATCTGCTTAGTAACAGGCTTTGATTATTTAAAGATATTTGTACACAACATCATGTAAATAAAAAGTAGCGAAAAATGTTATTCACTCTTTGAAACAAATTGAGTGAACGTATTCAGACAGAGGGATGTCCTTTTTATAATGGAAGTTTAAAAAATATATAGGGAAAAAATGGGAAGGATTAATTAGGGTAAGTATTGAAAAATAATATTTGTATACATCATATTTTTGAGCAAATAACATTATATCACAAACTTTCAGGTCTGGTGCTAAATTTTTTTTACCGAAATGCAATGCCTACTAAAACAAAACAGTTTTCTAAAAACATGAGAGTAGGTGATAATTAATAAATCAGTTTTCATGCTCTGGGAATAAAATAATCTTAAGTATTTCCGTTATTCTTTTGAATTAAGATGAACCTCTTTAAGATACTGACTTAATTGCCTCCACCAACACACATCTTCATGTTACAGTACTGTCCTGTACAGGTGTAAAGAAACAACTTAATCATTCAACAAAAATCTTCGAAAAGTCATCTAAAAAATTTCTGAAATGTGGCGAAATCTAAAGGAATGAATGTCCTTGTATGAAAAGGCCTGTACAAGCTAGAAGTAATTTCTAGGACTCTTCTCAGTCCTATATATTGGAAATATAAAAAACAATATTCAAAAATGTCTGTTCTTAAAACATTTATAGTCTGCAATTCCTTATCTTTTCATCTCAAGGTGTTAGAAAAAATTACTCATTATGAAAAAAAGGCTTAGAACTGCTCGAGAGCAAACGTTCTTGATCTGTGAGCTGTTCCTCTCAAGGTCGTTCTTTCCGGTCTCGTTTTGAATTTTTTGTAAGGCTTCAGCGACTCTCACTCACCTGGCAGCAATCTCAGGTATTCGCTTGCCAGGAAATTCTAACATCGTCTGTGGGAGCAAATTTCCGTGAAGATCGTCTCCGATGAACGCAGACGAAAAGGAAGAAAAACGTTTATTCTTAAATCGGAAAAATGAGTGCCACTTGCTTTTAAAACCCTAATAAGATACTTTCCAATCCAAAAGAATTATTTTATAGGACACTCTTTGTGAAAAACAGAACATTTATTTTCCTGCTTACTGTCCCGCGTTACATCTGCAAAAAAATAATAATAAAAAAAAAGAGAGGGGCAAGTTTGACAGAATGTTGTTCCAGTATAACATTTTCCCCTTTTTTTCAGTGGTCTTTAAAATATTTCATGAAAATTATGCGATGTATATTTTTGATATTTTTTCGCCTTCATTCCGATTAAAAAATGGGAAAGAATGACCAACCCCCTCCCTGACCGTGGTGCCCCTGCAAAAAAAGATTGGGTTGGGTTGTTTTACCTCTGAGCGGCACTTTTTTGCACACCACGGGCTAAATAGCCAGGTCACATGGACCCCAAAGGCTCAGAGAAGGTTGGGGGAGAGGACCCACTGGAACAGCTGTTCCAGTATAATGTTGTCCAGTACATTGTTGGGAGACAGATGGTAGCCTCCCGTCAAGGCCATCCAGCGTGTTCTTTAACGTGCACAGGGTATGGCTCTCCCGCACACGGGGACACGGCTTAACGTCCCATCCGACGGACGGCGGCCTTTCCAAACCCATCGGTGTCCCCTACTGACCGTGGGCTGGGCGGGGAATTTTGCGGAGATAAATCTCAACGCTGACCCAGCTGAGACTCGAACCTGTGAACTACAGATTATGAGCCTGGCGCGCTACCGACTGAGCACCCCGCCCCTAAAAAAAAGAAGAAAAAAAAGAGATTGAGTGTTGGTCTAGAAACTCCTTAGACATGACTTCGTAAATGAAAAAACAAAGCTTCCCTGAAAATAGTTTGCACTTTAACTGTAGAGAGATCCAGGCCTGACTCATTATCATCATCATCGTCCTCAAGCAGCCATGGGCTACGGAGGTCCAACCAGACCGTGCAGTTTAATTCTCCAAGCATATCTGTCCTGAGCTACATCTGCTGCATCCGGCCACTAAGAATTTTTATTTATTTTGCTTCATATATTACAAATCCTCGAAATAGTCGAGGATTTTGCGTGTTTGGCTGTAAAGAGATCCAAGTCCCCGATAAGGCATGGATCGTTATATTCTAATTTATGTTGCCTTTCTGCTGAGGTCACCCCTTTCTCATATAAATCTTATCCATGGTGTGTTATATTGGCAGTCTTCTGTCACCTGTGTAAATAGACTCTAGAGGCGCAGTTTATCTATATAATGAACTCATAGGGTTTTGTTAACTTTTTATTATCCGGAAAGTTGCTCAGATTTTGCAAGCGAAAAACATTCAGATTTGTAAGAATATAATTTTTAGAGTTGGGTTGTTTTACCTCTGAGCGGCACTTTTTTTGCACACCATGGGCTAAATGGCCAGGTCACATGGACCCCGAAGGCTCAGAGAAGGTTGGGGGAGGGGACCCATTGGAACAGCTGTTGGGAGACAGATGGTAGCCTCCCGTCAAGGCCATCCAGCGTGTTCTTTAACGTGCACAGGGTATGGATCTCCCGCACACGGGGCCACGGCTTAACGTCCCATCCGACGGACGGCGGCCTTTCCAAACCCATGGGTGTTCCCTACTGACCGTGGGCAAGGCGGGGAATTTTGCGGAGATAAATCTCAACGCTGAACCAGCTGGGACTCGAAATCTGGGAACTACAGATTACGAGCCTGGCGCGCTACCGACTGAGCCACCCCCGCCCCATATAATTTTTAGAAACAACTGTATTAGGAAGTAAGCGAAATGCAATAAAAACAGCTATTCACAGTTACAATTGATCACTTTTATACAGAAAATGATTTGTATCTCAGAAACACTTTCCAAATCCTTTCTGATCTGAACGTTAAGAATTTCTTTTCATTTTCAGTAACGGAAAATAAAGAATTAAAATATTTAAGAGATAATATGTTGCAAAGTACTCTTTTCTTTAGTATGGATAATAAGTACAAAAATGCAATTCCGCGTTTCTTCATCTTTGATAAAAAAAAAATGCTTAAATACAGGGAATGCAAAATAAGATTTCGTTTTGGTCTAGAAACTCCTTAGACAGGACTTTGTAAATGAAAAAAACAAAGCTTGACTGAAAATTGTTTCATTTTAACTGTACAGGTGAACCCTGATATCCCATCCCTCTCTAAATTAGAATGGAAACACCGATGAGCTTGGAAAAGATGTCTGTCGTATCAGACGATAAGCCGTAGTAGCCCCGTGTACAGAAGAATCATATCCTGAACACAATCAGCAACACGCTGAGTGGAAGGCTTGACCTTAGAACGAGGCTATTGCTTCGGGTCCCGCAATAGACGTAATAGCAAGAGGAATATATATCGTAGGCTAAATTTTTATGGGGCCTTGCGAATGGGGATTTTCCTCATCCTTCAGTGGAAATCACTCCTCCCTCCTAGGGTTATCCCGACTGGGTGGCCTCGACAAGAAGTTTCCATCTGTCTCCTAGCTCTGAGCCTTTGGGGTCCTTGAGACCTGTCATATTAGCCCATTGTGTACAGAACTCTCGCTCAGAGGTAAACAGCTCAACCCTTCCTTTGTTCTCTTCGTGAAATATTTCTATAAAAATAAAAATAATAAATACCCCCCTCAAGCAGCTGCTTGCCACAGAGGTCTGACAGGAGACTGTCAGATTTATATGCCATAGTACAGGGGTGGGCAATTGTTTTCGTATCTACACTGCGGATGCGTATTGACGTGGCCGTCCTAGTGGAAAATACGAGACGAATCTTCGGTCGCGCACGGGAAGGAAATTTCGGTTCAAGGAGGATTTTTCTCACTGTCTTGGCGGGCCACAAAAAACTCTTAGAGGGCCGAATGCGGCCCGCGGGCCGCTATTTGCCCACCCCTGCCATAGTAGATGGTCTGTGAGGATGGCAGGACCTCAGCAGAAAAACGACACGTACATCCATGCCTTACCCGGGGCTCGAACCCAGGTCCCATTAGATTAGTAGCTAAGCGTGCTAACCACGCGAACATGGGACGGCTTAGCAATTAAATTGTTACAATGATAAAAAAAAAGAGTTTAATATTAAATTACATCCGATATTATGAAACACTAACTGGTTTAGCGAACTTGACACCTAAGCCAACGTTTACAAACTGTTCCCATTCTTTGTAATAGAAATGAACAAATTATTTACAGAGTGTTGCTTTGATTTTCACAACACCTTTTTCCACAAATATACAATAATTCCCTGTAATC
Source organism: Ryuthela nishihirai (assembly GCA_038380435.1). Lineage (NCBI taxonomy): Eukaryota > Metazoa > Arthropoda > Arachnida > Araneae > Heptathelidae > Ryuthela > Ryuthela nishihirai. Next base: position 9,685,120 of record JAWZYU010000016.1, on the reverse strand, counting down.
GCTTATATATGCTGTCCAGGTAAATCAATCCAAAATTTCAATGGAAAGTAAAGCTCATTTTCAAAGGGAATAAAGTTTGCCACTCACCGATTTTAGCACCCTCTAGTTGTGGAAATTAGAAATTAAGGGATGGTTTGTTACCGTAACATGTTGTATCTTGAGAAACATACATCATCTCTTACATACGGGGGCGGGGGTGGCTCAGACGGTAGCGCGCCAGGCTCGTAATCTGTAGTTCCCAGGTTCGAGTCCCAGCTGGGTCAACGTTGAGATTTATCTCCGCAAAATCCCCCGCCCTGCCCACCGTCAGTAGGGGACACCGATGGGCTTGGAAAGGCCGCCGTCCGTCGGATGGGACGTTAAGCCGTGGCCCAGTGTGTGGGAGAGCCATACCTGTGCACGTTAAAGAACACGCTGGATGGCCTTGACGGGAGGCTACCATCTGTCTCCCAACAGCTGTTACAGTGGGTCCCCTCCCCCAACCTTCTCTGAGCCTTCGGGGTCCATGTGACCTGGCCATTTAGCCCATGGTGTGCAAAAAAGTGCCGCTCAGAGGTAAAACAACCCAACCCAACTCTTACATACCACAAAGTACATTCTAGCCCTGATTCTTGGTCTGCCTGTGCAATTGGACCCGTATTAAAGGCTTCCCTTTCCCAATGAATTCCTAATAATTGAAGAAAAAATGCATCAGGAGATTAGAGTGTACGGTAAGAACTGAACTGGAGCTTGGCAGCTTGAAGCAAGAGAGATTAGCTGGGTGAAAAAGGGAGGAGAGCCTGCTCGTGCAGTTTCCAGGTCTTTGCTCTTATCTTTGTATATTCAGTTTTACTGAAAACAAAATGTATAATATTAATTCAGTGCAACCTCAATTAATTCACATTCCCCCACCTCCCAAAAAATTCGCTGAACCCCATTTGAAAAATACTGTTTTAAAACTAAAATGCTGCCTAACTGTTCTGATTCCAATTCTAGGCATCATTTCATCTACCGAGGCATCATTTCATCTACCGAGGCATCATTTCATCTATCGTTCTTGCATTTTTAAATCATCAAATTTCCCAAAACTCCTTCCCATTTGTGCCATCCCCATGAAATCTAAAGAAAATTTTCATCAAAACTCAGAAATTATCTTCTTCTTTGTATTCCATATTATGCAATTTCCGTGTCAATAGTCATCTTTCATGCGGATCGCTTGGCAGAACTGAAGTCATCTATCTTTAGCTAACACAAAGGTTGCTGAATGAGGATGACACTTTTCACGAAACTCGCCCCTGCTTAGAAAGTCGGGGAGCGGGGGTGGCTCAGTCGGTAACGCGCCAGGCTCGTAATCTGTAGTTCCCAGGTTCGAGTCCCAGCTGGGTCAGCGTTGAGATTTATCTCCGCAAAATTCCCTGCCCTGCCCACGGTCAGTAGGGGACACCGATGGGCTTGGAAAGGCCGCCGTCCGTCGGATGGGACGTTAAGCCGTGGCCCCGTGTGTGGGAGAGACATACCCTGTGCACGTTAGAGAACACGCTGGATGGCCTTGACGGGAGGCTACCATCTGTCTCCCAACAGCTGTTCCAGTGGGTCCTCTCCCCCAACCTTCTCTGAGCCTTCGGGGTCCTTGTGACCTGGCCATTTAGCCCATGGTGTGCAAAAAAGTGCCGCTCAGAGGTAAAACAACCCAACTTAGAAAGTCAAACCACTGAATCCCAAGACTTGTTGCGAAAGAATGCGCATTTTCACGCTAAATGTGATATCGGGAGAACTATCCGCAAATATCACGAAACGCGACTTTGTTTACTTTTTCGTCTTCAAGCAATCTGAGTGTGACTGTGATGTACATCGTGTGTTCATCCTTTCCTTGACCTTGACCTTGGTTCAGTAAATATCTGCAGCATCTCTCTCAGTGACTACTTCCTCTGCTTCAGTCACGTGCAGCGCTGCTTTGCTGACTTAAGGAGCCATCCGCCACCCACTATCGCCGCCACCTGCGACGCCAGCTCTGCTCCGTGATTCCTTGTCATGAGTTGCAAACCCGCACGCAGATTTGTCTTTGATTTTCTTACTGTAATTCGATTCTCGCCATTTATTGAATAAAAAAATGTTTTTTAAGAGGCTTGTTAGGCTTTTGAACAGTACATGCGCTAAAAAAGGAAACTTTTGGTTCTGTGAACGTGAGGTAACATTTGATAAACTTGCTTTTGATTTTTCGTTACATCGCTTGAATTGGGAAGGAAGTTACATTTAGATCTTACGATATCCTATGTGGTTATATCACGTGTATTTGATTTCTTCATTTGAAGTAAGCAGATATAGAGAAAAGCCTCCTAGACTTGTTTATCTCCGCAAAATTCCACGCCCTGCCCACGGTCAGCAGGGGACACCGATGGGCTTGGAAAGGCCGCCGTCCGTCGGATGGGACGTTAAGCCGTGGGCCCGTGTGCGGGAGAGCCATACCCTGTGCACGTCAAAGAACACGCTGGATGGCCTTGACGGGAGGCTACCATCTGTCTCCCAACAGCTGTTCCAGTGGGTCCCCTCCCCCAACCTTCTCTGAGCCTTCGGGGTCCATGTGACCTGGCCATTTAGCCCATAGTGTGCGAAAAAGTGCCGCTCAGAGGTAAAACAACCCAACCCAACCTAGACTTGTGTTTCTCAAATTTTCTACTCTCAAGTTTCACTTAAAAATTACGGCTAACAAGCAGATTTTACTTTTCGTTGTTTAAAAATTCGACTTTATTAACTGAAGTGTAAAAAAAAAAACTCTATTTTTATTATTTTTTGAACGTATCTTTAATTCTTACCTTTAAGCCGTTTATTTCAGTGGAATTATAGGGTGGGGTTGGTTTTTTTGCCGTAAAATGTAAAAGAGAGAAATAGAAGAAATTTTGCATCACGATTATCACACCTCATCAGATTTTGATCTGGGAGGCCCCATCTCCATCAGTAGCCGGCCAGAAATTGAAATGGAATATCTTTGTTTCGTATTCATGCTATACGTAGAATAGGGAAATCAAATACTGCTATAGGACGACTTTCCAAGATAATAATAATCACTCTTATGCCGTCCCGTGGCCGAGAGGTTAGCGCGCTTGGCTACTGATCTAAGGGACCTGGATTCGAGCCCCGGGTAAGGCATGAATGTATGTGTCGTTTTTGTGCTGAGGTCCTGCCATCCTTACAGACCTTCTACTATGGCATATAAACTGACAGGATCCTGTCAGTCCTCTGTGGCAAGCAGCTGCTTGAGGGGGTATTTTTTTTTATTAATAATCACTATTATGGTTTCAGCTGCCTCTACTTTAAAAGTGAGTTGAGTTGCTATAGTCTTTCTCTTTGAGTGCCATTTTTTTGTACACAATGGGAAAAATATCCAGGTTACAAGGACCCCAAAGCTCAGAGCTGGGTAAGGAAGGGAACCCACTGCGCATCGGTGTCTCCCTCAACATTTAAGTAGCATTGGGTTCATTTATAGAAACTAGCGATAATTCCAAATAGCAATCTTCAGCCCACAGGCTGAAGGCATTAATTTGAGGCGATATAAAAAAAAAGGTGTAAGCTTTTATTTATCGAACTTTAAGAGGGATAAAATCACGTACTTTCAAGCATACACGTGGAATCAAATCTTAATTGTTTCTCTGAATATTCTGGTAGATTTTAGTTCATTTTGAGCACCAAACTAATTAAAGGAAAAGGACCTTAAAGAAAATAAATTGCAAGATATTAGGGAACTATTTTTTTGCCAATTTTTTAGTGGGTTGGGTTGTTTTACCTTTGAGCGGCACTTTTTTTACACACCATGGGCTAAATGGCCAGGTCACATGGACCCCGAAGGCTCAGAGAAGGTTGGGGGAGGGGACCCACTGGAACAGCTGTTGGGAGACAGATGGTAGCCTCCCGTCAAGGCCATCTAGCGTGTTCTTTAAGGTGCACAGGGTATGGCTCTCCCGCACACGGGGCCACGGCTTAAAGTCTCATCCGATGGACGGTGTCCTTTCCAAGCCCATCGGTGTCCCCTACTGACCGTGGGCAGGGCGGGGAATTTTGCGGAGATAAATCTCAACGCTGACCCAGCTGGGACTCGAACCTGGGAACTACAGATAACGAGCCTGGCGCGCTACCGACTGAGCCACCCCCGCCCCAGTTCGGGGAGGGGACTCACTGGAACAGCTGTTAGGAGACAGATGGTAGCCTCCCGTCAAGGCCATCCAGCGTGTTCTCTAACGTGCACAGGGTATGGCTCTCCCGCACACGGAGCCACGGCTTAACGTCCCATCCGACGGACGGCGGCCTTTCCAAGCCCATCGGTGTCCCCTACTGACCGTGGGCAGGGCGGGAAATTTTGCGGTGATAAATCTCAACGCTGACCCAGCTGGGACTCGAACCTGGGAACTACAGATTACGAGCCTGGCGCGCTACCGACTGAGCCACCCCCGCCCCCAAATTTTTTAGTGACTGTTTTCTTTATCAGCTGTTATGAGACTGGAATGTTCTCTGCAGAGCGCTTTATCAAAATGAGTGTTGCCATATCTTGAACAATGTGTTAAATCTCCATGAACTCTGGCTCTTGCCTGTGTACGTGTGTACTTAACGCATGTTGGCTTGCTGACCTTGTGCTATATCCCTGACGGTAATCATTTAATATGATCAGGTGATACAGAGTGTTGTGTTTGACCTTTCCTTTATTTGTTATTAAGAGGGGACGTCCACATAATATACATTAAAAGGAAAAAAAAAACAATGACATGATGACGTAAATCTTTCCCTTGTAATCAACTTGCTTGTAGGGGGGATTTTTTTTTTTTCATTGCTGGTGACGTTGTTTGTTCGGAGATTCAACGCAGAAGTGAGCGCCTGCTATTTGACCGTCGCTTTTTTGTAATTATAAAGTTGGCAATGACAGGCGAATTTGTTGGACGCCCCCTATAGGAGGAAATGAGACTCGTTGCAGCGTTTGAATACATTTGAAATGCTGCTTGTCGTAATGACAGTATTTAGGAAGGCTTCTGCGGAAGGGCTCTTTTTTTTTAGGTTTGTCGGATTCCTTTCCCACTTTTTTTTATGCTGACTTCATTTGTAGTTTTCCGTTTCAAAGAAATTTTACAGATGTAATTTCATTGTTAATCGTGAGGAGGCTAAACTAAAACTAACGACGTTTGCCCTTGCTGAGCATTTAGCTCAAAAGACATGTTACACACTTAGGGGACACATTTTAGGGGTCTGACTTAGACATATTAAACACTTTGTTACCAGGCGCAGCCGTCCCGTAGCCCAGTGGTTAGCACGATTGGCTACCGATCTAAGGGACCTGGGTTCGAGCCCCAGATAAGGCATGGATGTATGTGTCGTTTTTCTGCTGAGGTCCTGCCATCCTCTCAGACCTTCTACTATGGCATATAAACTGACAGGCTCCTGTCAGACCTCTGTGGCAAGACAGCTGTTTGAGGGGGTATTTATTTATTTTTTATTTTATGGTCGATTACAGAATTCAGAAAAAATATCTGGAGCGTGTACAGCAACTGTACACGCTCCAGTTACCGTTCACAGCAAACTGGAGCGTGTGCAGTTACTGCACACGCTCCAGTTTGCTGTAAACGGTAACTGCACACGCTCAATATTTCTGTGAGTGGGCCCACACAATCCAGGTTTAGAAATTAGCGATCTGGCAACCTTCGTGTCGAAAAAGTATCCGAACACTATGGCTGAGTGGTTAGCGCGCTTGGCTACTGATCTAAGGGACCTGGGTTCGAGTCCCTGGTAAGGCATGTTTGTATGTGTCGTTTTTCTGCTGAGGTCCTGCCATTCTCTCAGACCTTCTACTATGGCATATAAACTGACAGGCTCCTGTCAGACTTCTGTGGCAAGCAGCTGCTTGAGGGGGTATTTATTTTTTTTATACCAGGCGCATCATTTCATAGAAGAGAAACTAAATATTTCAAGAATATTCATCTGTTAGCTATTGCCAAAACAAAATTTGATTACCAATCACAATTTAAAAAAATAGAAGTAAGTTTTTTTGCGTGTATGCTTCAAGCGGTATCATTTCTAATAAATGGTGATCGGTATTCGACAGCACTAAATTTAAATATTTTTCACATTTTTATTCGTGATCTAATATATATTCGAAAAACCAAGAAAAAATCTGGAAATGTCAATGTCAATCATTATTTACAAAAATGAAAAACTTTTAATTTTACATCATTCACTTTTTTGTGTTTATAACAAAAGAAACAAATATTGAACAATCGTTTGTAATTGTTTAGCTTAAGCGAGAAAAAAATAAACTTTCGAATTTAAAAAAAAAGTTCATACGATTTTTCAGAATTTTGGATTTTTAAAGTATTATAAATTTTAGATTAATAAAAATGCGAGTGACTAAAAAATTAAACAATGGGCTGGTAATTTTATTTCATCGAAGGTAAATTTTTTCCCGTTTTCGTTATTTTTCTTCTAAATCTAATTGAGCCGTGATTTTTAACATTAACTACTTAATTTAATTTATCAGTTAAGTAAATATAATGGGTAAAATGTGGTTAGATAAATCTCAATTGATTTTCCTTGGAATTGTCAAAATTCCCCGCCCTGCCCACGGTCAGTAGGGGACACCGATGGGCTTGGAAAGGCCGCCGACCGTCGGATGGGACGTTAAGCCGTGACCCCGTGTGCGGGAGAGCCATACCCTGTGCACGTTAAAGAACACGCTGGATGGCCTTGACAGGAGGCTACCATCTGTCTCCTAACAGCTGTTCCTGTGGATTCCCTCCCCGAACTGGGGCGGGGGTGGCTCAGTCGGTAGCGCGCCAGGCTCGTAATCTGTAATTCCCAGGTTCGAGTCCCAGATGGGTCAGCGTTGAGATTTATCTCCGCAAAATTCCCCGCCCTGCCCACGGTCAGTAGGGGACACCGATGGGCTTGGAAAGGCCGCCGTCCGTCGGATGGGACGTTAAGCCGTGACCCCGTGTGCGGGAGAGCCATACCCTGTGCACGTTAAAGAACACGCTGGATGGCCTTGACAGGAGGCTACCATCTGTCTCCTAACAGCTGTTCCAGTGAGTCCCCTCCCCGAACTGGGGCGGGGGTGGCTCAGTCGGTAGCGCGCCAGGCTCGTAATCTGTAATTCCCAGGTTCGAGTCCCAGCTGGGTCAGCATTGAGATTTATCTCCGCAAAATTCCCCGCCCTGCCCACGGTCAGTAGGGGACACCGATGGGCTTGGAAAGGCCGCCGTCCGTCGGATGGTACGTTAATCCGTGGCCCCGTGTGCGGGAGAGCCATACACTGTGCACGTTAAAGAACACGCTGGATGGCCTTGACGGGAGGCTACCATCTGTCTCCCAACAGCTGTTCCAGTGGGTCCCCTCCCGCAATCTTCTCTGAGCCTTCGGGGTCCATGTGACCTGGCCATTTAGCCCATGGTGTGCAAAAAAGTGCCGCTCAGAGGTAAAACAACCCAACCCAACCTTGGAATTGTTGTAGGTATATATCTACTTTCAATGACATGCTGCCCACGACTAGGATTATTTTTCAAATGTGGCCCATAGGTCAAATTAGTTGTGTGATTACAAAGCTACACACAGTATGTTCCGCAACAGTGACACAACTTCGTGACACGAAGGCTGCCAGATCACTAATTTCTAAAAAAAATCATTGCTAGATATTTTTTCTGAATTCTGTAATCAACCATAGTGTTCGGATACTTTTTTGAGCGACTGTACTTATGTATAAAAAGCTGCCGAGTGGTTAGCGCGCATGGCTACTGATCTAAGGGACCTGGGTTCGAGCCCCGGGTAAGGCATGGATGTGTGTGTTGACTTTCTGCTGAGGTCCCGCCATCCTCACAGACTTTCTATTGTGGCGTATAAACTGGCAGACCTCTGTGGCAAGCAGCTGCTTGAGGGGATTTTTTTTATTTTCATTATTTTATATATAATTTGCAAATAAATAATCCCTTAAGATTGGATGAGCGGTCCTTTTGGGGAAGCATCACCAGTTGATCCCCTTTCGCTATTCCTCTGGTAATCACTAATATCAATATTAGCCATTTTTACACTGCTGCATATTAATTAGATGGAGATTTGGGTTGTATTGCCTTACATCCGAGAAGCACACTTTTGCACACAGTGGGTTAAATATCCAGGTCACAAGGACCAAGGGTTCAGAGAAGGATTGGTAAAGGTCACCCACTGGAAGGAGGCAGACGCTAGCCTCCCATCAAGGCTATCAACCTATTTTTATCGTGAAGAAGGTGTGGCTATCCTCACACGGAATCACGGCTTAACGTCACATCCGATGGAGGGCGGCCTTTTCAAGTTCATCGCTGACCCCTTTCTGACCGAGGGAAGGATGGGTAAGCAGAAATAAATAGCAGAACCCTTAGAAAATGAAGGAATGAAAGATAACTCACAAAAAGGAAGCAGGGAATTTAAAAAGCAAATAAAAATACGGTCCCAGCTAAACGACCATATCAAACTACCTTTTAATTTATCGCGTGACATAATGAAATTAATTAACGCTTCGAAATAGATTATGGTGTGACACTCTAAATTAGAAGGTCGATTCAGGTAACGCTTTTAATCTGTCCCGCCTGTCGGACAGGTTAAGCTGAGAACTTGACCTGGCATTTACCACGTGATCACTGCGAGGTGCAGACCGATTGTCCTGTCGATGTCACGTGACGGGAGAAGCAGCTGTCAGCTAACAATGAAGTTTAATGAGTCAATTTGGCAAGTTAATGTTGCGTCGCCGTGGGAGAATACGGGTGACCTTCACTGTTTACCTTCGAAGAGAGGTGTGGCCCAGGGAAGAGAGAAGCAGACGACACTCCCTTTCGCCTTCTCAGGTCTTTCCAGAAGACGCAACCCATGTCACAGGGAGACTATGATACCCAAAGTATTGGGACACTTTCATGTTGTTAGATTGTTTTACCTATGAGTGGTACTTTTTGCACACTACGGACTAAATGGCCAGATTATAAAGATCCCGAAGGCTCAGAGAAGATTGGGGGAGGAGACCCACTGGAAACTGTTGGGAGACTTATGTTAACCTCCCGTCAAATCCATCCAGCTTGTTTTTTTTACTTTCACAAGGTGTAGATCTTCTGCACAAGGCACCGTGGCTTAACGTCACATCAGACGGACGATGTCATTTCCCAAGCCCATCACTGGAATTTTGAGGAGATAAATCTCAACTCGATCTGGGAACTGCAGATTACGAGCCTGGCACGCTACCGTCTGGCACGATACCACATTCAAAGCTTTGAAAATAAGGTATTCACGAAAAAAAAAATATACTGGAAATAAGTTAAAGATCTCAATCAAATAGAGTAAGCATTCGACATAGAGTAAGCATACGACATAGAGTAAGCATTCGACATAGAGTAAGCATTCGACGAAGACAGGCTTGTCGTGGCCAGTGAGAAAGGGTTCCGTGGCCAAATTAATTGAAAAAAACATTTTGTAGACTAGGAGTTCTCAACGTGGAATAAGCGGTAAAATTTTTGGGGTACGCCGTGAGAGCTCAAAAGTCGCTAGATCTAGTAACAAAGTAAAAATAACCATTGTTATACTATAACTATAGTTTTATCTATCTATACAAGGGGTACGCCAGTTACATACACATTTCCAGGGGGTACGTGAAGCATAAAAGTTTGAGAACCACTGTTGTAGACTATAGAAATTCAACGCCCCCCCAAAAAGGGGGGGGGGGGGTTGAAATTAGTGATCTGGCAACCTTCGTGTCACGTGACACGAAGGTTGCCAGATCACTAATTTCTAAAAAAAATCGTTGCCCGATATTTTTTCTGAATTCTGTAATCAACCATAGTGTTCGGATATTTTTTTGAGCGACTGTACAAGTTATGGTCATGATTTGTGTTAATTTTGGTTTTAACGTTAAGATTTAATATGGATAAGGTTTTGATTAAATGGAAAAATAAAAATGCAGAATCAGTGTCAGAAGGTAGCAACAGAATGGTTTATAAAATTCCTTTTATCTTCAATTATCATCCAAAATTTCGCGGCATCCCCTTTGAGAATCACTGCTCTAAATATCTATGCAATCATATACTTTATATTGATGTCTATGGAAACTGACCATGAAAATGTCTGTGGAAATTGATGCCTGGTCTCCTCTCTCAACGGCCGGTAGCTCAGTGGTCCAGAGAACCTGACATGTTATCAGGAGGTCGTGGGTTCGTATCCCACCCAGCTCAGATAATGGGGGCGGGGGTGGCTCAGTTGGTAGCGTGCCAGGCTCGTAATCTGTAGTTCCCAGGTTCGAGTCCCAGCTGGGTCAGCGTTGAGATTTATCTCCGCAAAATTCTCCGCCCTGCCCACGGTCAGTAGGGGACACCGATGGGCTTGGAAAGGCCGCCGTCCGTCGGATGGGACGTTAAGCCGTGGCCCGTGTGCGGGAGAGCCATACCCTGTGCACGTTAAAGAACACGCTGGAAGGCCTTGACGGGAGGCTACCATCTGTCTCCCAACAGCTGTTCCAGTGGGTCCCCTTCCCCAACCTTCTCTGAACCATCGGGGTCCATGTGACCTGGCCATTTAGCCCATGGTGTGCAAAAAAGTGCCGCTCAGAGGTAAAACAACCCAACCCAAATCCTCTCTCAATCTTCTCACTGAGCCCTCGTGACCTGGTCATTTAATCCATTGTGTGCAAAATAATGTCATTCAGGCTACCGAAATAACCGAACCCTGCAATTCTCGTTCAGTTGTTTCAATGCATAAAATAAAGTTGCCCATTGTATCTTTTTTCTTTTGATCGATTGTAACCATCGAGGTTACAACCTCTGGGATGTTAGTCATCGTCCTAAGAGAGAGATTTAATCACCTGTTACCCCGTGGCCGTATGGTGAGCGCGCTTGGCTACTGCTCTACGGGACCTGGGTTCGAGCCCCGGGTAAGGCATGGCTGTTTGTGTCGTTTTTCTGCCGAGGTCCTGCCATCCTCTCAGAACTTCTACTGTGGCATATAAACTGACAGGCTCCTGTCAGACCTCTGTGGCAAGCAGCTGCTTGAGGGAGTATTTGATTTTTGCCATCCCGTGGCCGAGTGGTTAGCGCGCTTGGCTACTGATCTACGGGACCTGGGTTCGAGCCCCGGGTAAGGCATGGCTGTTTGTGTCGTTTTTCTGCTGAGGTCCTGCCATTCTCTCAGACCTTCTACTGTGGTGCATAAACTGACAGGCTCCTGTCAGACCTCTGTGGCAAGCAGCTGCTTGAGGGAGTATTTGATTTTTGCCATCCCGTGGCCGAGTGGTTAGCGCGCTTGGCTACTGATCTACGGGACCTGGGTTCGAGCCCCGGGTAAGGCATGGCTGTTTGTGTCGTTTTTCTGCTGAGGTCCTGCCATTCTCTCAGACCTTCTACTGTGGTGCATAAACTGACAGGCTCCTGTCAGACCTCTGTTGCAAGCAGCTGCTTGAGGGAGTATTTGATTTTTGCCATCCCGTGGCCGAGTGGTTAGCGCGCTTGGCTACTGATCTACGGGACCTGGGTTCGAGCCCCGGGTAAGGCATGGCTGTTTGTGTCGTTTTTCTGCTGAGGTCCTGCCATTCTCTCAGACCTTCTACTGTGGTGCATAAACTGACAGGCTCCTGTCAGACCTCTGTGGCAAGCAGCTGCTTGAGGGAGTATTTGATTTTTGCCATCCCGTGGCCGAGTGGTTAGCGCGCTTGGCTACTGATCTACGGGACCTGGGTTCGAGCCCCGGGTAAGGCATGGCTGTTTGTGTCGTTTTTCTGCTGAGGTCCTGCCATCCTCTCAGAACTTCTACTGTGGCATATAAACTGACAGGCTCCTGTCAGACCTCTGTGGCAAGCAGCTGCTTGAGGGAGTATTTGATTTTTGCCATCCCGTGGCCGAGTGGTTAGCGCGCTTGGCTACTGATCTGCGGAACCTGGGTTCGAGCCCCGGGTAAGGCATGGCTGTTTGTGTCGTTTTTCTGCTGAGGTCCTGCCATTCTCTCAGACCTTCTACTGTGGTGCATAAACTGACAGGCTCCTGTCAGACCTCTGTTGCAAGCAGCTGCTTGAGGGAGTATTTGATTTTTGCCATCCCGTGGCCGAGTGGTTAGCGCGCTTGGCTACTGATCTACGGGACCTGGGTTCGAGCCCCGGGTAAGGCATGGCTGTTTGTGTCGTTTTTCTGCTGAGGTCCTGCCATCCTCTCAGAACTTCTACTGTGGCATATAAACTGACAGGCTCCTGTCAGACCTCTGTGGCAAGCAGCTGCTTGAGGGGGTATTTTATCGAGCCCCGGGTAAGGCATGGATGTGTGTGTCGTTTTTCTGCTGAGGTCCTGCCATCCTCTCAGAACTTCTACTGTGGCATATAAACTGACAGGCTCCTGTCAGACCTCTGTGGCAAGCAGCTGCTTGAGGGAGTATTTGATTTTTGCCATCCCGTGGCCGAGTGGTTAGCGCGCTTGGCTACTGATCTGCGGGACCTGGGTTCGAGCCCCGGGTAAGGCATGGCTGTTTGTGTCGTTTTTCTGCTGAGGTCCTGCCATCCTCTCAGACCATCTACTATGGCATATAAATCTGACAGGCTCCTGTCAGACCTCTGTGGCAAGCAGCTGCTTGAGGGGGTATTTATTATTTATTTTTTCGAGAAATGTTTTCAGGATCATCGGGCGTTCTGCTATGATATCTGCGTCACATCTGATTGTCAGTGAAGCGTTCATTTTTAATGTTACGTAATTAGGTAAGAGGTTTTTATTTACATCTAACAAACGAGGTGAGCGTTAGTCGACTCTTGCCTCATTCTCTCCGCGTTAGAACATAAATCAGCAGAGACACTTCTGACGCCTCTACTAGGCAGGATCTTTCCGAGAAAAAGCTGCAATCGAAGGCTTTTCGTAGAAACTCGCTGCTCGAAGCGCCATCTCGCAAGCTCCAGCTGTTCCCAGAAAGTTTGCGTTGCATTTGCCTTCCGTTGTCAATAGTGGAGAGTTTTGGTATTTGTAATTAACTCTGCTTGCTCGGACGTAACGGTGAAAACGGGTTTCAAATCCTCCAGGTATATTTAGTGATTGCAGAGATTCGAGAGTTATAGAGCGTAATCTGAATGGGCGAGGAGATTGTTTTTTAAATTTGCGCATTGGGATGATATCTGTTAAGCGAAGATAGTTGAGTGCTTTCGTGTGAAGATATCAGCTCAGCCAGTTTGAAGATATTGATAACTATCAAATTCTTTGTTTAGTTTAAAGGATTTAGTTCGATTTGATTTGTATAAGCAAGAATGGATGAATTTCTGCGTAAATCCTGTTGTATTCTTTAACTGACATCTTATAACTTAACTTTTTTTTTGCACACAATGGGCTAAATGGCCAGGTCACAAGGACCCCGAAGGCTCAGAGAAAGTTGGGGGAGGGGACCCACTGAAACAGCTGTTGGGAGACAGATGGTAGCCTCACGTCAAGGCCATCCAGCGTGTTCTTTAACATGCACACCAGTCCGTGTGTGGGAGAGCCATACCCTGTGCACGTTAAAGAACACGCTGGATGGCCTTGACGGGAGGCTACCATCTGTCTCAAAACAGCTGTTCCAGTGGGTCCCTTCCACCAACCTTCTCTGAGCCTTCGGGGTCCTTGTGACCTGGCCATTTAGCCCATGGTGTGCAAAAAAGTGCCGCTCAGAGGTAAAACAACAGTCTTACCCCAGGGCTCGAACCTAGGTCCCTTAGATCAGTGGCCAAGCGTGCTAACCACTCGGAACGAAAGGAAAAAAAAATATACCATAACAGCGTTCCAGTTCGTTCCGGCTCGATCCATTGCAATGCCCCCCAAATTTTACTTTCTACAAGATCCGGATCATGATGATCACTTTTGTCCAAGAACTGAAAAGGATTAAACCGCAGAAAAATACAATTGGAATAGAAATAATTTCTTTATGACATTTTTTCCTCTTTTTAATTCATAGATTGGATTTAATGAGGATTTTGTTTTTGTGAGGCGCCAAAAAAGGCGTGCTGTTACCAAGGTTACCGATGGAGCAGATTTATGTCATTTCAGTCTCCCACGACTTCAGCGAGAGCAGAAGTCGTTTGCAATTCAGTTCGAAACAGGTCATGCTTTATTTCGAGGTCAAACTGCTTCTCTCTCAGTAAGGTCAACTTCTTTCTTAAAAAGGAGGATAATTTGTTTCATTATCTCTTTCTTCATTCGTTCTCGTGGTGAGCGTTGATGTGGATAATAGTGTAACACTTTACGACGCTGAAGGAGTGTGTGTGGGGGGGGGGGAGTATATGAAACCAGTATTCTGGAATGGCTAAAAAATTTAAGATATTACACAAGTTCATTGTTTGAGTTTAGGTAAAAACAGTTGGAATTTTTGAAAAGTATCAGGTTTTTTTTTGTCACAGTTCAGTCGCTTATTCGAGCAATTTTTGTATTGTTATTTTTCCAAAGTGTAAGGCGGCGGGGCGCGATAGGCTCGTAATCTGTCGTTCCCAGGTTCGAGTCCCAGCTGGATCAGCGTTGAGATTAATCTCCTCAAATTCCCCGCCCTGCCCACGGTCAGTAGGGGACACCGATGGGCTTGGATAGGCCGCCGTCCATCGGATGGGACGTTAAGCCGTGGCTCCGTGTGCGGGAGAGCCATACCCTGTGCACGTTAAAGAACACGCTGGATGGCCTTGACGGGAGGCTACCATCTGTCTCCCAACAGCTGTTCCATTGGGTCCCCTCCCCCAACCTTCTCTGAGCCTTCGGGGTCCATGTGACCTGGCACTTTAGCCCATGGTGTGCAAAAAAGTGCCGCTCAGAGGTAAAACAACCCGACCCAAAGTGTAGGAGTAAAAGCCTTTAAATGTAATGTCTTAAAATAATTGCTGTAACGTCGGAGTTCTGTGAGTTTCAAGTCCTCCTAGCTGCGATGGGGAAGAAGTTGACGGTAGCGCATCAAAATCATAACCTGATATTTACAGATTGGACTCCCCACTGAACATAATTTGAGATTTTTTCCATTAAACCTCACTTTTGAGAGGGGGGGGGGCTCAGTCGGTAGCTCTCCAGGCTCGTAATCTATAAGTTCACAGGTTCGAGTCTCTGCGAGCGCTTGTAAAGACCGCCGTCTGTCTGAAAGGACATTAAGCCGTGGTCCCGTGTCAGGTGCACCATACACATCAAGGCCATCCAGTGTTAAGGAACACACTGGATGGCCTTGACTGGAGGCTGTTCAGTAAGTCCTCTTTCCCCGCCTTCTCTGAGTTCTTATAATCTGTCCATTTAACCCATTGTGCGCAGCGAGAGTGCCGCGCAGACGACCCAACCTAGAGGTGAAGAAATCGAGCTCCATTATAACTGAATTTGATTGTTGAATAAAGAAAAATTCAAAAAGGAAATTATCGGGGTTTTTTTGTTTCATTTTCGTTGACTTCTACGTTTTAGACTTTAAATTTTCAAACTACTCTCTGATTTTTAATTTTGGTCATTACATATAAACTGACAGGCTCCTGTCAGACCTCTGTGGCAAGCAGCTGCTTGAGGGGGTATTTATTTATTTTTATTATAGCAAAGCTTACCGAGTACTGTCATGAGTACCGAAAGAAAGGGGGAAGGTAATTTCGCACCCTGGAATCTCACGAAAACTTTTAAAACATTTCTACTTACTATATATATACTTATATATATAAATAATACCCCCTCAAGCAGCTGCTTGCCACAGAGGTCTGACAGGAGCCTGTCAGTTTAATACGCCATAGTAGAAGGTCTGTGAGGATGGCGGGACCTCAGCAGAAAAACAGCACACACATCCATGCTTTACCGGGGCTCGAACCCAGATCCCTCAGATCAGTAGCCATGGGACGGCATCTTATATATATATAGATATACATACCTATATATATATTAGATATGCAAAATAGCATATTCCTTATCATTAGAAATCGTAACCTATTAATATCCTCCCTTTGAAAAAGGATGGCTTTTCCAGCATCCTTGTGTGCTCTTCTGACTCAATGTATTGGATCTCGACTAAATTTAAAATTAATAAGTTGATAAAACAAACATGTGAAACCATTACAAATAATAAATTTAAAAAATTTAATTTCACAGTGTTAAATGCAGTGCAGGAGTTAGGATGTGTAACCGTCGGCCTCAAAATTATAAAGGTGCGCACAGATGTATTTTAGAATTGTTTTTTAAATTTATGAATTTATTGTTAGTTCTTTATTACAGTTTACAGCTTATTAGATTCTATGTTTAATTCATAAAGGTAAATAATGGTATTTTTATTCAGAAATTTAAATAATAAAACTATTTTTTCCTATCGTGTTATGTCATTTTTTACAAATTTGCAATTTTTAGTTGTTTTTCCTAATTGCATTGTAAAATACCCCCTTAAGTACCTGCTTACCACAGAAGTCTGACAGGAGTTCGTAATCTGTAGTTCCCAGGTTCGAGTCCCAGCTGGGTCAGCGTTGAGATTTATCTCCGCAAAACTCCCCGCCCTGCCCACTGTCAGTAGGGGACACCGATGGGCTTGTAAAGGCAACCGTCCGTCGGATGGGACGTTAAGCCGTAGCCCGTGTACGAGAGAGCCATACCCTGTGCACGTTAAAGTTGCGTTGGGTTGTTTTACCTCTGAGCGGAACTTTTGACAACGAAACACGACAGAACACGCTGGATGGCCCGTCAAGGCCATCCAGCGTGTTCTTTAACGTGCACAGGGTATGGCTCTCCCGCACACGGGCTAAATGGCACACCATGGGCTAATACCCTGTGCACGTTAAAGAACACGCTGGATGGCCTTGACGGGAGGCTAACATCTGTCTCCTAACAGCTGTTCCAGCGGGTCCCCTCCCCCAACCTTCTCTGAGCCTTCGGGGTCCATGTGGCCTGGCCATTTAGCCCATGGTGTGCAAAAAAGTGCCGCTCAGAGGTAAAACAACCCAACCCAATCTTTGTAGTAAATACACATAGCATTATGCAATTTTCTTAGTCAATAAATCCATAATGCCTCGGACGTAAGAATACCTATTTTCGACTCAGATTACACGATTTATTAATGTCTTCTATAGATGAATTTTTCGAGCCCGCCCGAGCCATTATTATTGGGTCCGAGTTCATCGGGGCCCGAACCATTTCGATAATCGTTGAGCCGAGCCAAATTTCACAAAAAATATTTTGTGACGCATCATAAAATATATAAAGCATGTCGCTAATCATTTATTTAATTCTTATGTTATTAATTATAATCTTCTATGACAAAATTAAAATGTTGATGCCATTTGGAACGAAAAATATTAGGAATTCTAGTAGAAATACGAAAATTGAGGCTTGCATCATTATAAACAGAAAGGGCCATTCATTTATTAAACGGGGTATCGCGCCAGGCTCGTAATCTGTAGTTCCCAGGTTCGAGTCCTAGCTGGGTCAGCGTTGAGATTTATCTCCGCAAAATTCCCCGTCCTGCCCACGGTCAGTAGGGGACACCGATGGGTTTGGTAAGGCAGCCATCCATCGGATGGGACGTTAAGCCGTGGCCCCGTGTGCGGAAGAGCCATACCCTGTGCAAATTAAAGAACACTCTGGATGGCCTTGACCTAACAGCTGTCCAGTGAGTCCCCTCCCCCAACCTTCTCGGGGTCTTTGTGACTTGGCCATTTAGCTCATTGTGTGCGAAAAAAGTGCCGTTCAGAGGTTGGATTGGATTGTTTTACCTCTGAGCGACACTTTTTTTCACACCATGGGCTAAATGGCCAGGTCACATGGACCCCGAAGGCTCAGAGAAGGTTGGGGGAGGGGACCCACTGGAACAGCTGTTGGGAGACAGATGGTAGCCTCCCGTCAAGGCCATCCAGCGTGTTCTTTAACGTGCACAGGGTATGGCTCTCCAGCACACGGGGCCACGGCTTAACGTCCCATCCGACGGAAGGCGGCCTTTCCAAGCCCATCGGTGTCCCCTACTGACCGTGGGCAGGACGGGGAATTTTGCGGAGATAAATCTCAACGCTGACCCAGCTGGGACTCGAATCGGGGAACTACATATTACGAGCCTGGCGCGCTACCGACTGAGCCACCCCCGCCCCTCCGTTCAGAGGTGAAACAACCCATCGATTTTTTTTTACTATTTAGAGTAGGATTCTGCTCCTTTAGGTCATAAAGGAAACGAGACAGAAACTTAGTATAGCCAATTAAAAAAATGCACAAAAAAAGGTTCACTCCTACAGTAACGAAAACCAAACACTGCAAACTAAAGTTTAGTGTCTGTGCTAATGTGACTTTAAAGTTTTTTCTCCCAAACAAGCCTTGGAAGAGAAGGACCCTACAGTACGGCGCAGGGAAAACTCTCGCTTAGCAGGTATGGCTCAGGTTTTTCTTGTTAGCTCCAACAACAGATCAATGCGCCAACATCTCGCCACTGATGACGTCAGTAAGCACATCGATGCTTCGGGAACACTGCAGTGAGAGCGATGAGTGCGCCATCTGGCCACATCAGGAGTCATCTATCGGCCCGATCTATAGATGCAACTGCGTAGTTGGCTTCTGCTTCTGGGATGAAGGAAATCTTCTACATCACCGCTCTACAAAATGTTCCTGTCAGAGGCAAGGGATTTGTCAATGGGAACGAGGCACGTGGGAGGATGAAATTGATAATGAGGATCAAAAATGTGTAGGGAAGGAAATAAGTATAACTCTCTCGAGGAAAAGGGAAAAAAATGAATAAAAACGGAAGTTGGACGGATTAAATTTTATGTGCTTATAGAGAGGATCAAAAAAGTGAAAATTATTTACATGGAGAGAGGTTACAGTACAGTCGCTCAAAAAAATATCCGAACACTATGGTTGATTACAGAATTCAGAAAAAATATCTGGCGATTTTTTTTATAAATTAAGTGATCTGGTAACCTCTGTGTCACGTGACACGAGGGGGGCAGGGGGGGGGGGGTGTGGCTCAGTCGGTAGCGCGCCAGGCTCGTAATCTGTAGTTCCCAGGTTCGAGTCCCAGCTGGGTCAGCGTTGAGATTTATCTCCGCAAAATTCCCCTCCCTGCAAACGGTCAGTAGGGGACACCGATGGGCTTGGAAAGGCCGCCGCCCGTCGGATGGGACGTTAAGCCGTGGCCCCGTGTGCGGGAGAGCCATACCCTGTGCACGTTAAAGAACACGCTGGATGGCCTTGACGGGAGGCTACCATCTGTCTCCCAACAGCTGTTCAAGTGGGTCTCCTCCCCCAACCTTCTCTGAGCCTTCGGGGTCCATGTGACCTGGCCATTTAGCCCATGGTGTGCAAAAAAGTGCCGCTCAGAGGTAAGACAATCCAACCCAACCCACGTGACACGAAGGTTGCCAGATCACTAATTTCTAAAAAAAATCGTTGCCAGATATTTTTTCTGAATACTGTAATCAACCATAATGTTCGAATATTATTTTCAGCGACTGTACCTAATAGTGACTGCTGAGTGTATTTTAAATTTATTTTTTTAAAGGCCACTGATGAAATATTATACGCCAAATTGCGTTCCGGTTCGTTTCGGCTTTATCAGTCACTCACCCACCCCCCTCGAGTTATTTATCCACATCCGGGCCAGTTAGCATATAGACGAACAGTCAGAGAGAGAAATCAAATTCAGAGCGAAAAATAACGCTCAAAGAGGTCTTTGTAATTAAATCGGAAACTCACAAACTTGAGGCAAGTCCTCATTCACTAGAGAAACGATAACATTGCCGAGAAATAGAGACGTTTCTTTATTGCAAATAAAGAATCTTCTTACCAACATCATCCCCTTCAATAGATAACATCGCCATTGACATTTGAAACTTTCAGTCATCAATGGTTTTTGCAAAGAAATGTGCGCTTATGCTTCCCATTTATTCATTGCAATCCCATTCCCGATTTCCCGCAGAGAAAAGGAAGAATTGACATTCGATCTCGTGCACCATGACGTCATGTCACATCTTTCAAACGTCCCTGGAGCACCGCAGTGCAGCATGGGAAACACTCCCCGAAGCGACATCGCCAATGCGTTGATTCATTTACTGATTCAATCTTTCATACAGGGGGGGGGGGGATAGCTCAATCGGTAACGCATAAGGATCGGATCCTGATGGTACCGATGGGCTTGGAAAAGCCGCCGTCCGTCGGATGGGACGTTAAGCCGTGGCCCCGTGTGTGGGAGAGCCATACCCTGTGCACGTTAAAGAACACGCTGGATGGTCTTGACGGGAGGCTACCATCTGTCTCCCAACAGCTGTTCCAGTGGGTCCCCTCCCCCAACCTTCTCTGAGCCTTCGGGGTCCATGTGACCTGGCCATTTAGCCCATGGTGTGCAAAAAAGTGCCGCTCAGAGGTAAAACAACCCAACCTGATGGTACCGCGTTGAGAATTTCAGTCTTAGGTCTTTCCTTGGCGAGAAAGAAGACATAGACGGGCTTAGAAGGTCTCCCATCAGATGGACGTGGGAAAAGCAGTTGGAAAATAGGTAGAAATTAATAGAAAATACGCAGTAACTACCACTATATTAATAAAATAGTTTAATACAATTAAATATCATTCGTTCAATCATCAATTGGTTTCATATAGGTTTTAGCAAATCACGGATGTATCTTCAACGATATATCCAATATTTAAGAAAATTATAATTTACTGCGAAAGGCAAATGATATGCTCATGCATTCTTTGCATGTCTTCATACTGAATATACAATTGTATCATCGATATTGCTTCTTAGTCTCCAAAGCAATTATTATGCATCCGGACACGTTAAGTTTAATTTCAGAAGTTTAGTCGTTAAGAACCATAATAATCGAAATTTCAAAGAGCACGATAATAAGTGAAATGACAGCGCTTTTGTGCAATTAAAATCAAAGAGCATTGGTTGGATATGATTTTTCAAAAAAACAAATATGTATATACTTGAAATCAGGGTCAAATCTATTACATTTGTTGGTTAACTGATTGTAAATGAGGAGAAATTGAGAGTTAGGATGATGCTAGGTATGATGAATCCAAAGCGTTTTGGACAGAAAATTTTGAAAAACGTTAAAGAAAGGTGGTTATCTAGTAATCGATTTTGTTGGGTTGTTGGGTTGTTTTACCTCTGAGCGGCACTTTTTTGCACACAATGGGCTAAATGGCCAGGTCACATAGACCCCGAAGGCTCAGAGAAGGTTGGGGGAGGGGACCCACTGGAACAGCTGTTGGGAGACAGATGGTAGTCTCCCGTCAAGGCCATCCAGCGTGTTCTTTAACGTGCACAAGGTATGGCTCTCCCGCACATGGAACCGCGGCTTAACATCCCATCCGACATGCTGCGGCCTTTCCAAGCCCATCGGTGTCCCCTTCTGACCGTTGGCAGGGCAGGGAATTTTGCGGAGATAAATCCGACAGGAGCTTCTTAGTATAATAGGGCGGGGGTGGCTCAGTCGGTAGCGCGCCAGACTCGTAATCTGCAGTTCCCAGATTCGAGTCCCACTGAACCAGCATTGAGATTTATCTCCGCAAAACTGCCCTAGGTCAGTAGTGGACACCGTTGGGCTTGGAAAGGCCGCCGTCCGTCGGATGGGACGTTAAGCCGTGGCCACGTGTGCGGGAGAGCCATACCTTGTGCACGTTAAAGAACACGCTGGATGGCCTTGACGGGAGGCTACTATTTATCTCCCAACGGCTGTTCCACTGGGTCCCCTCCTCAAATCTTCTCTAACCCTCGTGGTCCTTGTGACCTGGCCATTTAGCCCATTGTGTGCAAAAAAAAAGTGCCGCTCAGAGGTAAATCAACCCAAATCTTAGTAAAATAAGCTATAGAGAAGATCTGTAAATAAGGCGATCAGCAGAAAGACAACACGAGAAAGAAACATTTATGCCTTATCCAAAGCTTGTTACTTAAAATATTGTATCTATTACTAAATCACTCTATTGCTATTGTGTCTAATATCAAAAAACTGAAAAGGGGACTCAAAACGAGTCGCTAACTTTGAGGTCTAGGTCAAATAACCCTCAAGGTTGCCCTTCTGAAAGGCTTTGCTTCTAATAGATGTCCAGTGAACTCTTGCAGAAGCCGTGGGGTGGGGGGGAAGACTTACATTCTAGACATTTAGAATGCTTCGTGCAGAAAAAATGAAAGCTCAGAAGTTAAATAACCTTAAATTCTTTTTCATAGTTGTTTTTCCCAAGCCTGTAATTTGTCTGAAACATTCCGCAAGAAAATCGGAGCCGGTAATGTGGGCGGATGATTGCGATTCGACTGCTGATGACGTCAAAAGGAGGAGAAAAAAAGCAAAACAGTGAAGAGCAATCAAGAAGAATTTCCGAATTCTGTCTTTTGGCCTCTTAAAGCCACGTTTCGTACCATTTTCATTCCGAAACATTGATTGCATTCTTATTTATGAAGCTTTTATGGCGAGTGGCAGATTAACCCTAACTCATCCATTCTTAAACTTCCGACTGTAAATTTTTTGGATTTGTTGGGTTGTTTCACCTCTGAGCGGCACACCATGGGCTAAATGGCCAGGTGACAAGGACCCCGAAGGCTCAGAGAAGGTTGGAGGGAGGAGACCCATTGGAACAGCTGTTGGGAGACAGATGGTAGCCTCCCGTCAAGGCCATCCAGCGTGTTCTTTAACGTGCACAGGGTATGGCTCTCCCACACACGGGGCCACGGCTTAACGTGCCATCCGACGGACTGCGGCCTTTCCGAGCCCATCGGTGTCCCCTACTGACTGTGGGCAGGGCGGGGAATTTTGCGGAGATAAATCTCAACGCTGACCCAGCTGGAACTCGAACCTGGGAACTACAAATTACGAGCCTGGCGCGCTACCGACTGAGCCACCCCCGCCCCCTCGGCCACGGGATACCGCAAAGAAAATAAAATCTTCATAAAAATAAGAAACCATTTCTTTCGAGGAATAAAAACTAAAAAGTGAAAGAGCAGGCTTTAAAAGATAAATTGAGATTAGCAGAAACCACAACGAAAAAAAATGGGGAAAAAAACCCAACATACTTCTGCAACCCAGTAACAGAGGACTTGAGCGTGGTTACACCGAAGTGTAGCAACTATGTCAGGAAAATCGGTGGGAAATGTTGCTACTTCTGGGAAGGCGTCATTTCAGAGAATGATGCAGTCCAACCAAAAACGGATTGCAGGGAGGCAAGCAGCTTCAATTACAAACCACAAAAAGCCGGTAACGAGATGGGGGGAATTAAAACAACAAAAAAGAATAACTATTTGAAGGACAACTTCCTTAGAATGGATCATGGAGAAAGAGAAATTGTCATGTAACGTTTATGTCTAGTTCCACGTGACATTCAATTATTATTCTGCAGTTCACTTTCTATCCGATTATGCTAAATTCTGGAAGATATTTTTAAGAGATCCGGTGGTGGGACCGGAAGAGTAGTTTATCTTACTCAGCACTGATTACGAAACGTGTTTTGCAATGATGGCTGGGGCGGGGGTGGCTCAGTCGGTAGCGCGCCAGGCTCGTAATCTGCAGTTCCCAGGTTCGAGTCCCAGCTGGGTCTTCCCCGCCCTGCCCACGGTCAGTAGGGGACACCGATGGGTTTGGAAAGGCCGCCGTCCGTCGGATGGGACGTTAAGCCGTGGCCCCGTGTGCGGGAGAGCCATACCCTGTGCACGTTAAAGAACACGCTGGATGGCCTTGACGGGAGGCTACCATCTGTCTCCCAACAGCTGTTCCAGTGGGTCCCCTCCCCCAACCTTCTCCGAGTCTTCGGGGTCCATGTGACCTGGCCATTTAGCCCATGGTGTGCAAGAAAAGTGCCGCTCAGAGGTAAAACAACCCAACCCAACAACCCAGCTGGGTCAGCATTGAGATTTATCTCCGCAAAATTCTCCGCTCTGCCCACGGTCAGTAGGGAACACCGATGGGCTTGCAAAGGCCGCCGTCCGTCCGTCGGATGGGACGTTAAGCCGTGGATCCGTATGCGGGAGAGCCATACCTTGTGCACGTTAAAGAATACACTGGATGGCCTTGACGGGAGGCTACCATCTGTCTCCCAATAGCCGTTCCAGTGGGTCTCCTCCCCCAACCTTCTTTGAGCCTTCGGGGTCCTTGTGACCTGGCCATTTAGCCCATTATGTGCAAAAAAATTGCTGCTCAGAAGTAAAACAACCCAACCAAAAAAGCAATGATGGCCTTTTATCAAAGGCTCATTTCCCACACCTATGCTCAAGTGAAATACAGCACTGAACGATATTTTAGTGCAACCCGGTTTACCCTCTAAGGTGGGAACAAAGAATGTAGAGGGAGAAGAAGTTAAGCTTCCATAGAGATTAATGTAAAATCGAGTATCGTGCATTTGGCGTCGAGGTGAAACGAACATTACAGGGGACGAACGCTTTTGTAATTACATGTTACTGTCAACTTCCATTCTCTTCGCTTTTCCTATGTAATAATTTCCCATTGATATCCTTGCAGAGTATATTGATATCAATTCAACTTCAGGCTAATTTCAAATCTTCTCTATCCGTTCAATTTATAATTGTTGGTTCAACGAAAAATAATTCCAATGGAGAAAATAAACCTTTATTAAAATCATTATATTATTTTTTTTAAATACAAAGTGCAGTTACCTTTTTTCCTTTTTTAAAATATAAATTTTTTAATGCATAATTCCTTTGCCCCTTATTGTTCGCTTCCCAGCTTAAAAAATGCACGATACGAATCGAAACACCACTTGAGGTCGCCACTTACGCTTTGTCAAAGCTGAACTTCTTTTCCTTATACGTTCTTTGGTGGGAATTCGAACTAAAGGAAAATTGGTAAGAATACTAATAATAATACTTTACTGGTACTTATCTAATCCAAAAAATAATTTTAATTTTCTCTTAAAACAAAAAAAGTTTTTCTCTCAGCCTGGACGTAAGGAGGCTGGTTGATGCCAACTCCTTCACCACCCAAATTAAAAATCTTTAGTATCAAATTTCGTTTATAATATTCGTTTAAAGTTAAGCAAATTTTCAATTTTAGCCTCTCTAACGATATAAATTTAAGCTATTGGAAAATGCGATTCCTAATATTTCATTAATATTCATCCAGCACGCACAAAATTTCCTTTGTGGAAAAATATTTCCTTTGTTAAAAAAATATGAAAAGATTCCTTGTTGAAAAAATATTTCCTTTGCCGAAGTTCGAGTCCACACCTGCATTGATATTTCCTCCGCTAATTTCCGGTTTGCCCTCGATGATATAAAGGTCATCGATGGGACAGTTAAAAAGACACCGTCCGTCGGAAGGGACGTTAAGGCGTGTTTCCGTGTTCACATGAAGGTTGCGTTTTTTACCTCCAATCGAAACATTTTTTGCAGACAATGGGCTAAATATACAGGTCACAAGGACCCCGAGGGCTCAGAGAATGGCCCACTGGACAGGAGACAGATGGTAGCATCCCGTCAAAGCCATCCAGTGTATTTTTTAATATGAATAGGGCATGGCTCTCTACCACACAAGGAACCACGGTTTACGTCGTATCCGACAGGCGGCTCTCTTTCCAACCCCATCGATGTACCCTACTGACAGGTAAGAATCAAACGTGGGAAATTACGAGCCTGGCGCGCTACCGTCCCTATACTATGAGCATGATGCCCTCTCATGCATGGGGCGGGGGTGGCTCAGTCGGTAGCGCGCCAGGCTGTATTTCCCAGGTTCGAGTCCCAGCTGGGTCAGCGTTGAGATTTATCTCCGCAAAATTCCCCGCCCTGCCCACGGTCAGTAGGGGATACCGATGGGCTTGGAAAGGCCGTCGTCCGTCGGATGGGACGTTAAGGCGTCGCCCCGTGTGCGGGAGAGCCATACCCTGTGCACGTTAAAGAACACGCTGGATGGCCTTGACGGGAGGCTACCATCTGTCTCCCAACAGCTGTTCCAGTGGGTCCCCTCCCCCAACCTTCTCTGAGCCTTCGGGGTCCATATGACCTGGCCATTTAGCCTATGGTGTGCAAAAAAGTGCCGTTCAGAGGTAAAACAACCCAACCCTCTCATGCTAAATAACAGGATGGATTGGTCTTGTGAGATTCCATTTTGCTCTTACCAGCTGCCCATTGAATACATATCTGCAGCGTCTTTTACGCGTCTTGGTACCTGGCCATTTAGCCCATTTTATGCCCGAAAATGCCGCTAAGAGGTAAAACAACCTAATCCATATATTGATCTCAGAAACACCGGATATAAACTGCAAATAAGTTGACTCTGGGCAATTTTTTCTCAGTCAAAACCGGCTTTCATAGAATAAGAAAAAATTTTTAAATCGGCTTCACTTTTGACTCGGGCGCTTTAATGAGAACAACTGAGAGCAGTTCCAAGATCGGATGTCTGCAATTTACCCGGATCAAAGGAGCCGACATCACACTCTGAAGAGTAACGTGTTTCATACCATTAGGAGCAAAGGGTTCGCTTTCTCTGGAAGACAAATAAGAGGCAGAACTTTGACAGCAAAAGCACGCCAATTAGTGCCACTTCTCTTAATAGAAAGGAACGTTTATTATCAAAATTGGGTTGATCCTCTTCAAGAGTCTAATACGAAACGAAAATAATTTGTTCTCGTTAAATATATTTTCAATATAACACTCTTACACATTTTCAATTAACACACATAATGGGAATGCATGGTTGGGTTGTTGTTGGTTGTTTTACCTTTGAGCGGCACTGTCACATGGCCAGATCACATGGACCCCGAAGGCTCAGAGAACGTTGGGGGAGGGGACCCACTGGAAGAGCTGTTGGGAGACAGATGGTAGCCTCCCGTCAAGGCCATCCAGCGTGTTCTTTAACGTGCACAGGGTATGGCCCTCCCGCACACGGGGCCACGGCTTAACGTCCCATCCGACGGACGGCGGCCTTTCCAAGCCCATCGGTGTCCCCTACTGACCGCGGACAGGGTGGGGAATTTTGCGGAGATAAATCTCAACGCTGACCCAGCTGGGACTCGAACCTGTGAACTACAGATTACGAGCCTGACGCGCTACCGACTGAGCCACCCCTGGGGAATGCATGGTAAAGAAATAGATTCAGTATTTGAATTTAAATAAGATTCTTGCAGCTGGGCATTTGTTGAGTTTCGTTGAGGTGTTTGATCTCTGAATAACAGTTTCTGCCGCACAGTTGGCCAGGTCACAAGGATCCTAAGAGGACGGAGGAAGACGATTCACTGTACAGCTGTTATGGGTAGAAGAGCTCCTATCATCAAGACCATTCAACGTGTCCTTTAATAGGAGAAAGTATGACTTTCTTTCGAACGGGACCACGGCCCAACAACATCTCTGTCGCCAAACAGCTAGCGAAGGAAATTACATTTGGCAATCACAAATAAGAACCCCAAGTTAAACGAAAGTAATGATCATGGTTAGCAATCTCACGTCTCGCTTTGTGGAACAGAAGAAGCGATAACTACAACTGAAGTGCAGCATCCGCTCTGAAAACTTTCTCATTCACTTAGATTGCTAATCAACATAAAAGGCAATCTACCACCTTTTCTGCGCTTTTCCTTATATTAGGACCGTTTGCGTACAGACAACATAGCCCTTCGCTTCTTTCTATTCTACGGGGCGGGGGTGGCTCAGTCGGTAGCGCGCCAGGCTCGTAATCTGTAGTTCCCAGGTTCGAGTCCCAACTGGGTCAGCGTTGAGATTTATCTCCGCAAAATTCTCCGCCCTGCCCACGGTCAGTAGGGGACACCGATGGGCTTGGAAAGGCCGTCGTCCGTCGGATGGGACGTTAAGCCGTGGCCCCGTGTGCGGGACAGCAATACCCTGTGCACGTTAAAGAACACGCTGGATGGCCTTGACGGGAGACTACCATATGTTTCCCAACAGCTGTTCCAGTGGGTCCCCTTCCCCAACCTTCTCTGAGCCTTCGGGGTCCATGTAACCTGGCCATTTAGCCCATGGTGTGTAAAAAAGCGCCGCTCAGAGGTAAAACAACCCAACCCAATTCTATTCTACCAGTGTTCCTCAAGAAATACTCTTTTTCACACTTCCTTAACCTTATCTTTCTGCTTCTGATTGGTCCCATTCCCATCACCGTTTTATTTCTACGTTCATCTCATCTCTTTTTCTCAATACTTTCTCCAGTATCTTCTTTTGTTTCCATAATTGTCTAATTTCTTAACTTCTTTTCTCAGCGGCGAGATCGGCTCAGTTGGTAAATACATACGATGACAAGACCCACTAGTTCCGCCTGGAGCACTACCAGTATAGGGAAATGCCATATTCACCTATACTGGTAGTGCTAAAGTATCCGCTAAAGTATCCGCCCTGTCACCACTAACTACGGTCAGGGGCAAGACAGTACCATAGAGATACAGCTCATCCCCGACTACCTAATGGCGAGCAGTACTATAGGAATAAAGCTAATCCATCAGTCAAAACCTAAATTTAATCTATGTCCCGGATATATATGTGATATATATGATGACAAGACCCACTAGTTCTGCCTAAAGCACTACCAGTATAGGGAAATGCCATATTCACCACTAACTACGGTCAGGGGCAAGACAGTACCATATAGATACAGCTCATCCCCGACTACCTAATGGAGAGCAGTACTATAGGAATAAAGCTCATCCCTCGGTCAAAACCTAAATTTAATCTATGTCCCGGAACGCCACAAACAAGGATATAAAGATCGAAGTTGTTTCGGCTCCCGTGACGGGAACTCTTAGTCCAGCCATCTTCCATCATGGCCTGGTCCCACTCCGATCAGCATAGCCTTCGGACTTCATTTAGGCCCTCAAGCCCCCCCCCCCCCCTCGACAAAGTGGTTCCGTATCGGGGGGAAGGGGCTGGCTCAGTCGGTAACGCGCGCAAGGCCCGTAATTTGTAGTTCCCAGGTTCAAGTACAGTCTAGACCTGCGTTGAAATTTATCGCCGCTAAAGTATCCGCCCTGTCCATCGGCAGTAGAGGACACCGATGGGCTGGGAAAGGCCGACGTCTCTGATGGGACGTTTAGACGTGGCCCCACGTGAGGGAGAGCCATACCGTGTGCACGCTAAATAACATCCTGGGTGGCCTTCATGGGAGTTTAACAGCTGTTCCAATTGGTCCCCTCCCCCAACCTTCTTTGAGCCTTCGGGATTTCTTATGGAATCCGTTAATTTTTGCCGGATATCTGAAAATTTTTGTGAAAATTGGTAAT
Source organism: Ryuthela nishihirai (assembly GCA_038380435.1). Lineage (NCBI taxonomy): Eukaryota > Metazoa > Arthropoda > Arachnida > Araneae > Heptathelidae > Ryuthela > Ryuthela nishihirai. The sequence goes on along the minus strand of JAWZYU010000016.1, from coordinate 9,656,036 downwards.
ATAAAGCAGCCTGAGAACGAGTTCGGTATTCTTTTTTTTAAGCCGATTAATTTAATCAATATTTTCATTTAAAAAATTAACAACTCTTACTATAATGTAAAGGAAATGGTGTCTTATGATGATCAATTATAACCACTTAAATTGATTTAGGAACCGGTCTGAATTTAAATTATGTCTTTTCACTTTTGAAGATTTCTAAACAAGTTTTTTAGTACATTAGAGACTTGACTGCCTAATGCCCCACATTAAAGGCTCCTTCATTTTTTACATCGAAAATACGGTAGCTGTTAAAAAAAGATAATCTACCAACAAGGATAGCAAAAGCATTTCAGGCTTTGCTTTTGGATTGCTTTACCTCTGAGCGGCACTTTTTTGCACACCATGGGCTAAATGGCCAGGTCACAAGGACCCCGAAGGCTCAGAGAAGGTTGGGGGAGGGGACCCACTGGAACAGCTGTTGGGAGACAGATGGTAGCCTCCCGTCAAGGCCATCCAGCGTGTTCTTTAACGTGCACAGGGTATGGCTCTCCCGCACACGGAGCCACGGCTTAACTACCCATCCGACGGACGGCGGCCTTTCGAAGCCCATAGGTGTCCCCTACTGACCTTGGGCAGGGCGGGGAATTTTGCGGAGATAAATCTCAAGCTGACCCAGCTGAGACTCGAACCTAGGAACTACACATTACAAGCCTGGCGCGCTACCGACTGAGCCACCCCCGCCCCACCATTTACGAGAAACTGACAACCGATCTCATTCTAAAATGAATTTGCCATTAATCTGAAATGTAATGGTCTTTTTGGAAGGTAAAATAAAAGTGAAATATACCTGAAAAGACAAAAATGCAAGTTTGTTTGAAGGAGACGAAAATAAAAATCGCTTAGTGCAGCAAAAATTATAAAACACTCGTTATGGAAGGCAAAAATGTAAGTTCTCTTGAGAGTGTAAAAAACGAAAATTCAGTTATGGAGATAAAAAACAACGAAATACTCCTAGGATCAACAAAAAAACTCCTATATTTATGAAAAAAAGTTAATTTCTTTGAATAATAAATAAATAGCCCCTCAAGCAGCTGCTTGCCACAGAGGTCTGACAGGAGCCTGTCAGTTTATATGCCACCATAGAAGGTCTGAGAGGATGGCAGGACCTCAGCAGAAAAACGACACATACATCCATGCCTTACCCGGGGCTCGAACCCAGGTCCCTTAGATCGGTAGCCAAGCGCACTAACCACTCGTTAGAGACGAGAAAAATATAAATTAACTTACAAAGACCAAAAAAAAAAACAGTATATTCTATGGAGTCGATAAAAACAGTGGCGGACTGGGTTTAAAAATATTGGTTGCCAGGAGACAAAGGGGGCCCACCCACAACTATAAGGCTATCATTTTAAACATATTGTCTAATGTTTAAGAAGGCCCACTTCATCGGGGGCCCATAGGGCCCACGTGCCATCGGGTAAGCTGACACCCTGGCCAGTCAGCCATTGGATAAAAAGGGCTGGTTAATACTGAACAATTATTTTCCATTGGAAGGCCGAATGATAAATTTTTTTTTTTGAAGTGCTATAGGCCCAGAACCTTAGTTATTGAATAAAACACACCAATCACGTCCTCCTCGTCCAATATCGTGAGTAGACTATACGTTTTTATAACCGAAAAGTGAAACAGATCTGACCCGCGGGCTACGAATCCCCTTTGACTGGTTAATAGTCTCAAATTTATATGGGGCGGGGGCGGCTCAGTCGGTAGCGCGCCAGGCTCGTAATCTGTAGTTCGAGTCCCAGCTGGGTCAGCGTTGAGATTTATCTCCGCAAAATTCCCCGCCTTGCCCACGGTCAGTAGGGGACACCGATGGGCTTGGAAAGGCCGCCGTCCGTGGGATGGGACGTTAAGCCGTGGCCCCGTGTGCCGGAGAGCCATACCCTGTGCACGTTAAAGAACACACTGGATGGCCTTGACGGGAGACTATCATCTGTCTCCCAACACCTGTTCCAGTGGGTCCCCTCTCCAACATTCTCTGAGCCTTCGGGGTCCTTGTGACCTGGCCATTTAGCCCATGGTGTGCAAAAAAAGTGCCGCTCAGAGGTAAAACAACCCAACAGTCAATTGTGTGATCAAATGAGTTTTCGCGTGTCCTTTCAAAGTTGCTCTGCACATTCCTCCTCTGAGGAGTAGGCATTTAAAGGTTTGGCATCCGAAGAACGCTTCTCCACTCCAATGCATGTTAATGATGCTCATCAACAAACAAAACACGTACATCTGAATTTCATACATTAGCAGGGATGATAATTCTTGTTGTGCGTAGAAATAATTACAGTTGAAACTGGAAAAAGGAGACAGAAATATTGGAGATATTCGAATGCATTTCTGGTAGATATGTATCGATAATTACAATTAGAACAATCGTTAAAATCGTAGCGACCCGGGTTTATAATCTGATGTTGGGAATATGACCTCGAAAGCTCAGAGATTTTCCATCGGATGGACGGTTAGGGTTCGAGCCCCGGTAAGGCATGGATGTATGTGTCGTTTTTCGGCTAAGGTCCTGCCATCCTCTCAGATCTTCTACTTTGGCATATAAACTGTCAGACCTCTGTAGCAAGCAGCTGCTTGAGGGGGTATTTATTTTATTTTTTTATTTATATAGTTCGAGTCCCCAATGCAAACCAGGCACATACCCAGAAAATATTTTCTGTGGAAACCTAAGCAAAATTTCGGAAGGGGCCCCAAAATGATTTAAAGAAATGGCGATGGAAGGAAATAATTATCTACAAGGCCAATATCTTTTATTTACTGCTGGTAATGTATGCAATATATCTAATGCGATAATAAATGGATTAAAAGCAATTAAATACGCAAAAGAAATTCGATTCTTGTGCGTATTTGTCGCCTGTTTTTCTCATGATTTAGAATTTCAAGGAGATATGGGAGACTTGACTTAAATCCTCCGATTTGATTTCTTCCAGGGTCAGAATAAGATGACCTTGACTCATTCAAAGGAGATGGGAGATGGTCCCCAAGAGCTTCCCCTCTAATTACATATATGTATTGCAAGAACTGAAATAAATCTACGGGACCTGGGTTCGAGCCCCGTTTATGGCATGGATGTTCGTGTTGTTTTCTGCTGAGGTCCTGCCATCCTCTCAGACCTTCTACTGTGACATATAAACTGACAGGCTCTCTGTCAGACCTCTGTGGCAAGCAGCTGCTTGAGGGGGTATTTATTATTATTTCATTTAGAAATCTACCGATGAATTTCATTTTTAATAATCTGTCCACAAAGACATTGGTCTGAGGTTCGAACCGTCACTTTCCAATTTATTCTTTATTACGTCTGTCTATTTGAAGTCGACCTCTAACTGCCGTTCAACATTCCAAAGACCTGAGGATCGAATACCGCAGTACGGCACCATTACCAGGTTTTGTTCACTCAAGTTCCAATGGCTCATTGATTCGTAGCCATTTAAACTTTCCTTTTATTGGTCTGCTGGTATGCTGGTATGTATTGCAAGAACTGAAATAATTCTACGGGACCTGGGTTCGAGCCCCGGGTAAGGTATGAATGTGTGTGTTGTTTTTCTGCTGAGGTCTTCTCAGATCTTCTACTGTGGCATATAAACTGACAGGCTCCTGTCAGACCTCTATGGCAAGCAGCTGCTTGAGGAGGTATTTTTTTTTTATTTTTAATGGACCTTCTCCTCAGACATAACACGGAGGCTTCTTGGAACATTTGGAAATGAGAAATAAAAAACTCACGGGAATTAACTTTTGAACAACAACCAGTAGATGGCAGCACTGTCTACGTATCTTCGACGGTATATACCAATTCAACCTCCGAACTAGAATTTGAGGATGGCTTTTGGATTTTATCAGAGGGCCTTAATAATCCTCTTTGTATTTACATATTTAATCCTCTCTCCATTATATGGATTAAACTTATTTCTCAGAAAAGGATTATAGCTGCAAACTGTAATGTATGTATATATGTATTTTGTTCAAAAACTCCCCAACTGATTTATTTTTAAATTTCTGACAGCATCATCCTCACATACCTTCTACTATGGCGTATAAACTGACAGGCTCTCGAAAGACTCTGTGGCAATCAGTTATTTAAGGGGGGGGGGGGATCTTCATTATTTTTATCGTCGGTATAGTTATTCTAAATTTCGATTTTTGTCCTTTTGCAAGAATTCGCATTTGAATGAATTCGTCAATTTACAACAATCGTTCAAAAGTAAATTCTCCCATTGAGGCGCTTTAGTCTAATTTCATTTTTTTCCTACGTTTCTGCTTTAGGAAGGGGAAAAGTGTGGAAAAAAAGGAGTGTGTAAGCAAGCTATGCAAAATTGAAAGGTCTTCGGTCTTAGCCACAAGCCGTTGTCGCCTTGAATCAGACTCGAACCCAGGATTTAGTTTTCGGGGAGGGTAGGGGGGTATTGAGAATAAGACTTGAGTAGGATTTCCCAATTAGTAAGGGGCGGGGGTGGCTCAGTCGGTAGCGCGTCAGGCTCGTAATCTGTAGTTCCCAGGTTCGAGTCCCAGCTGGGTCAGCGTTGAGATTTATCTCCGCAAAATTCCCCCGCCCTGCCCACGGTCAGTAGGGGACACCGATGGGCTTGGAAAGGCCGCCGTCCGTCGGATGGGACGTTAAGCCGTGACCCCGTGTGTGGGAGAGCCATACCCTGTGCACATTAAAGAACACGCTGGATGGCCTTGACGGGAGGCTAACATCTGTCTCCTAACAGCTGTTCCAGTGGGTCACCTCCCCCAACTTTCTCTGAGCCTTCGGGGTCCATGTGACCTGGCCATTTAGCCCATGGTGTGCAAAAAAGTGCCGCTCAGAGGTAAAACAACCCAACCCAAATCCAGTCGACGTGTTGTAGTTGGAACCTAAATTATGACCAAGTATCAATTTCCAGTCTTCCACAGTTCACTGGCGATGTTCCTTCGCACTGCAGCCTCATAGCCTAGAGACATGCTGTTAACAAGAGTACTCAACAAAGAGTACTCGATGCGGGCGTTGACTGTCATCGTACATCGAATGATCTTTGCACAAACCTTTGAAGCTGTCTCATCACTGAATGCCGATCTGCGCTATGGCCCTTCACTCCAGTGTTATGATAAGGAAGATGCAGCACTTCCCTCGAACATCGACAGCCCATTTACGGCCACATTTTATCCAGCGGCTGCAGGGTTTGATGTAGTTCTGGTACACACTGTGACGATAGCAAGTGGAAATCCCAGATGTTCTGCAGCCACGGATATGGACACCCCATCTTCCTCGCGCCGACTATCTGCCCATGATTGAACGCGGTCAGGTCACCGTGTTTACCCATCATGGATTGGGTTGTTGGGTTGTTTTACCTCTGAGCGGCACTTTTTTGCACACCATGGGCTAAATGGCCAGTTCACAAGGACCCCGAAGACTCAGAGAAGGTTGGGGGAGGAGACCCACTGGAACAGCTGTTGGGAGACAGATGGTAGCCTCCCGTCAAGGCCATCCAGCGTGTTCTTTAACGTGCACAGGGTGTGGCTCTCCCGCACACGGAGCCACGGCTTATCGTCTCATCCGACGGACGGCTGCCTTTCCAAGCCCATCGGTGTCCCCTACTGACCGTGGGCAGAGATAAATTTTGCGGAGATAAATCTTAAAGGAGATAAATTTGCGGAGATTTTGCGATAATTTTGCGGAGATAAATCTCAAAGCTGACCCAGCTGGGACTCAAATCTGGGAACTACAGATTACGAGCCTGGCGCGCTACCGACTGAGCCACCCCAGATGGAAATCCCAGATGTTCTGCAGTCACGGATATGGACACCCCATCTTCCTCGCACCGACTATCTGCCCATGATTGAACGCGGTCAGGTCACCGTGTTTACCCATCATGACAGTGGCAGGTACGCTATGCAGCAGGTAGGTATCTGACCTATTTGTAGTCCTCAGGGGGTTCGTAGTATGACAGGTTTGTGGATATGTGCGGTGTGCATAACAAATTGTGCTTTTCAGTGTGTTTTGCAATGTGTAATCAGTTATTTGACGAGATCTTTGTAACGTACGGGCACATAATTAAAGTATTAATTACAGTATGACCTCTCTCCACAAATTGCTTCATCCATAAATATGTATTGAATTGCTACGGCCATTTTTTTTTTTCAAGTTTTTACACTAGCATCTGACATATACACTGGCTTCCGTAAATTAAGGAAAATCCCTATGTTAAGTCGATGGGAAGCTAACGTCAAAGCTCTATAACTCCTAAAATAAGTATTTTTGTTTTGAAAAATGTGATTGCTGATAAATATTTCAATCATATAAATCAATATCTCGATTTTCAACAATATTCGTTCAGTATTTAACGAATTATGGAAGTTTGAATATTTAACAACAGCATTGCCAGTCTTAAGAAACTTATACAAAACTGAAGAATAGTGAAAGAATTCTTTACACAAAGTTCTAAAATACAAACTTATTTTATTAAACTCTTTGATACAATACTTAGTAATAAGTTTTAATTTACTTCTGAAGTCAATTTTTGTGGCTAAAATTCACTGCGGCCCTTCTATAACCTATTGCAGAAAGAAAAGGAAATACTTTCTCAAGCAGCTGCTTGCCATAGAGGGCTGACAGGAGACTGTCAGTTTAATACGCCCTAAAGAAGATCTTTGAGGAAGGCGAGACTTCGGCAGAAAGACAGCACAAACATCCATGCCTTACTCGGAACTCGAACCCAGGTTCCTTTGAGCAGTAGCCACAGGAGAAGGAATGAATGGAAACAATAGGGTAAGTGAAAGTTGGATTTATTTAAAGATGATAAACTGCTTTTATTTCTAAACCAGTGTCTCGCAAACTTTTTTACTCTGCGGCACACTGAATCTAATTTTTTTTTCCGCGGCACACCTAAAAAAGAATAAAAGCAAACTCTCTGTAATCGTCATTATATTTGCGCTTTGTTGAAGTCATCAGCCTGGTCTTACTTGAAGATTTGCTCTCGTTCTTTAATTCATAACTCGGTGTTTGTTTTAAATATTTTTCCATTCTATGGCTTGAAATAATCAAAAATTAATACCAAAATTTGGAAAAAGCTTGATAAATACTTACAAGATCCTAGTTGATAAAATCTGAAACATTTTTATTAAAGCACGTCGATAGCACGTCGATATTAAAGCACGTCGATAACACAAGTCAAGTCAAAATGAAATCTTTGGAATTTGAAATGAAAAAATTTGAAAAAGTGTCAATTTGAAAATCTCTCGCGGCACACAGTTTGCGAGACACTGTTCTAAACTCTTCGAATGAAAACCTATGTGCATCCAAAGACTAGAAACGATATTTATAAAGACTTTGAGGGATATTTTAATAGTTTGGGAAAAAATTAAACTGCCAGAAGAAAATAAAACACAATGATTTAACAATCGTATACTAGGCCTCTTTTGTCCTACTTGCATGTATTTTGGAAAGATTCTTAACCCTTTCAGGACCATAAGGTTTCTAAGAGTAAATATTAGTATGTAACTGTTTATTTTAGTTTGTTTAGACGTAAAATAAATAAAAATCATAAGAAAAATACATAACAATGTGTAGTTTTTTTGGAATTTTATGGGAAATATTTTTCCCAATGGACTATAAAGGTAACACAAATTATAGTTAGGCTTATTATGCAATGTCTTTTATTTATTGGTTTATTAGAACAAAATGTTAACTAAAATAATACAAAATTATGAAATAAAATTACTATACAAAATGAGGTGCTAATTATGATATTCTGCGAAGCAATTTCTTTTGGTAGTGAGGCAAAGATGGACATTGCACATAGTACATATATTATGCGTCCTGACAGTTCTGTTTTTGTTTTCTAAACGTTCCCGTTTACGTAATTGCGTTCAGCATACGTTCTATTTTGACATTCTGTATAAAAAATGCAGATAAGGTTATAATTAAATACGACAATCACCAATTTTAAAATGGGAAAAATGTTTCCCTTAGTCGTGAAAGGGTTAATGACAAACATTAGAAGTTAAAATTGCAATCAGAATTAACATTTTCTGAAGGTATTTGTTGATATTTTCACATTTCAACGGTTTGAGTTATCTATAACACTCAAAACAGCAATTTAAAGTTAATAACACACGAATGAAAAAAAGTAGAGTGCTACTATGTATAAGTAGTTTTCCCCAAAATTTCATTTCATTGGAGGACAAATATGGTAAAATTATTTATGTCGCTAACATCTCATTTCAGTTGGGTTGTTTTACTTCTGAGCGGCACTTTTTTGCACACCATGGGTTAAATGGCCAGGTCACATGGACCCACAAGGCTCAGAGAAGGTTTGGGGAGGGGACCCACTGGAACAGCTGTTGGGAGACAGATGGTAGCCTCCCGTCAAGGCCATCCAGCGTGTTCTTTAACATTGGGTTATTTTACCTCTGAGCGGCACTTTTTTGCACACCATGGGCTAAATGGCCAGGTCACATGGACCCCGAAGGCTCAGAGAAGGTTAAGGGAGGGGACCCACTGGAACAGCTGTTGGGAGACAGATGGTAGCCTCCCGTCAAGGCCATCCAGCGTGTTATTTAACGTGCACAGGGTATGGCTCTCTCCCGCACACGGGGCCACGGCTTAACGTCCCATCCGACGGATGGCGGCCTTTCCAAGCCCATCGGTCCCCTACTGACCGTGGGCAGGGCGGGGAATTTTGCGGAGATAGATCTCAACGCTGACCCAGCTGGGCCTCGAACCTGGGAACTACAGATTACGAGCCTGGCGCGCTACCGACTGAGCCACCCCCGCCCCACTCTCATTTCAGTAGTGACATCAATTGATACTGAAATGGGGACACAAAAAATCCAGTAAGGTTTGAGGTGAAAAGTATTTTGAAATGAAAATCCTTGTTCAAAAGCATTTTCTCAATTTCCTCTTCATTTCCAAAGCGAGGAAGTTTTAGTCAAACGGGCATGGTAAAGGAAAAGCTTCCTATCAAATGAATTGATGTTTGTGGGCTTTTGTGTGAAGACTGCGACTCTGCAGAGAAACGTATTGGCAGGTCAACGCACTGCACAACTTCGGCTTTTTTCAAATCAAATTGTTATGATACGAATATGACATTTTTTGAAAATGCATAACGTCTGACGAAAAATAAAAGAAGTTTCCAACCATTTGAAAAATATATATTTAAAAATACCTGCATAAATCCTTTTTGGCTAAATAATACAAATTTGGAGGAGACGAATTGCGTCTGTTGTGTTCTCAATTCGACAAAATGAAAGTACCGATGGAATTGTCAAAAGATTCTCGGCCGTCCATCAGTTGGAACCTTTAGGTCAGGCGTGTCCAACCTTTTGACTTCCCTGGGCCACATTGAGTGAAGATGAATTGTTTTGGGCCGCACATAAAATATATAATGTAGTTAATGTATATGAATAATAAAACTTCATTTATTTTCTTATATTTTCTATTATAAAATTAAAAAAGGGCAACATAAAACAAGTGGGATATTAAAAAACTCATTAAAAATTACATAATCGTGTTGAAAGGTTATGTCGTAAACACGTAAACTTACGAGTTTGTGGGCCGCAGGTTGGACACGGCTGCTTTAGGCTATGGTTCGTTGCGTTTAGGGGCGGGGGGGCTCAGTCGGTAGCGCGCCAGACTCGTAATCTGTAGTTCCCAGGTTCGAGTCCCAGCTGGGTCAGCGTTGAGATTTATCTCCGCAAAATTCCCCGCCCTGCCCACGGTCAGTAGGGGACACCGAAGGGCTTGGAAAGGCCGCCGTCCGTCGGATGGGACGTTAAGCCGTGGCCCCGTGTACGGGAGAGCCATACCCTGTGCACGTTAAAGAACACGCTGGATGGCCTTGACGGGAGGCTACCATCTGTCTCCCAACAGCTGTTCCAGTGGGTCCCTCCCCCAACCTTCTCTGAGCCTTCGGGGTCCATGTGACCTGGCCATTTAGCCCATGGTATGCAAAAAAGTGCCGCTCAGAGGTAAAACAACCCAACCCGTTGCGTTTATGAGAGCCAAACCCTGATATGGAAAAAAATTAGGAAAGGAGTGGAGAGTTCACAAATGACTGGATTGAATGGAAAAGGATCAGAACCCCGTTTCGCTCTTTCAGAGTTCAGAAATTATTCACGCTGAATAATGCTCCATATACTATATACTGTATAACCTCTCCCCCCCCCCCCCGATTCTAGTAGTCTTTTGAATAATATTTTTGCATAATGTATGTAACATATAATTATTATTTTTTCCTCTGTTCGAAATATTAATACACTCCACTGGGTCTGCGGATGGATTGAGGAACATGATGGAAAATTCAGTCACCTGATCTGAACCCACATCGAAAATTTTGTGAGATGTAGCTGAATATGGCACATGGGCATACACTTCATTGTCATCCACCCTCAAAGAAGTGAATGCTGCGCTGCAGAAGGAATGGCTTCAATGCGCATCACACATCTTCGAAACAATCATCAAATATGTGTCATGTCGAATTCAAGCAGTTCTGAAGGCTTTGGGTTGGGTTGTTTTACCTATGAGCGGCACTTTTTTGCACACAATGGGCTAAATGGCCAGGTCACATGGACCCCGAAGGCTCAGAGAAGGTTGAGGGAAGGGACCCACTGGAACAGCTGTTGGGAGACAGATGGTAGCCTCACGTCAAGCCATCCAGCGTGTTCTTTGACGTGCACAGGGTGTGGCTCTCCCGCACACGGGGTCACGGCTTAAGGTCTCATCCGACGGACGGCGGCGTTTCCAAGCCCATTGGTGTCCCCTACTGACCGTGGGCAGGCGGGAAAATTTGCGGAGATAAATCTCAGTGCTGGCCCAGCTGGGATTCGAACCTGGGAACTGCAGATTACGAGTCTGACGCGCTACCGACTTAGCCACCCCCGCCCCCAATCGGTAGAGTGCCAGGCTAGTAATGTGCAATTCCCAGGTTCGAGTCCCAGCTGGGTCAGCATTGAGATTATCTCCGCAAAACTCCCCGCCCTGCCCACGGTCAGTAGGGGACACCCATGGGCTTGGAAAGACCGACGTCCATCGAATGGAACGTTAAGCCGTGGTCCCATGTGCGTGAAAGAGCCATATCCTGTGCACGTTAAAGAACACGCTGGATGGCCTTGACGATAGGCTACCATCTGTCTTTCAAAAAGCTGTCGAGTGGATCCTCTCCCCCCAACCTTCTCTGATCCTTCGGGGTCTTTGTGACCTGGACATTTAAACCATTGTGGGTAAAAAAAGGTGCTGCTAAGCGCCACCCCAACAGAATGGGGATATCCAATTTTTTCCTCTTTTAAGATGCTGCCATTCGCAGTTTCCGAATCTTCTGCCAGCTTGAATTTCCTCCGTTAGAGGGAGCTAAATTTGCAAAATGGGAAAACTTTTCTCTTTTGAAATAGAATATTCCATATTCGTCAGAGGCCACTGAACGTTCGAGTTTCTAATTTCTTTACCATTTGTGGCGGAGTCAAACCGACCGCGATGCATAAGTTAAATGAGCTTCATTAGACTTTTTTGACTGATGAAGATCAGTTTTCGATTTTTCTCATCTCAGATATCCTCCGATTCCATATCGTTTATTTTCGGAACGGAGCTCCAGACTTTCCCCAATTATTTCGTCTCCCACCCCCCTTTGGCGCAAACCCGCAAATGAAGCTCGTCAAGCGGTGGGCGGAAACTATCAAACGATTGCTGCTGCCTCTTACATCTGCAAGACAGACTTGATTGCATCATCCTCTTCTCCATCCCCAGCACCGAAGATGCCGCAGACCAGCAGCAGATGGGGGGGAGGCAGTGGAAACGAAAACGGGGAGGGATTAAATCGCGATATTATTGGCTACATTATTGCACGTTCCAGCTCGCTTCTGACGTCACGACCTGTGGTAAACAACATCCCCGAGTTAGTGACCCTCGTGGATTGAGCCATTCGTGGGCTCCTCTTGGCCAAGTTATTTGTGCAGACAATCCGGACACGTGGTACTCTGGCAATGTTGCGTGATGGGACTGGCTCTGTGGGCACCTTCGTGCGTCAGGTAGAATTCCACCCCATCCAATAGGATTGTCTCATTTTCCATTCCTCTACCTTCATTGTGCGCGGCTGCAAGAAGGCTTTTCTCTCAACGCCACATTCCAAGCGCTTAAGAGAGATTTCAAGAAAATAAAGAGTTGCTGCGAATGTTGCGAGATGTAACTACGTAAACATTTCTCTTACAATGTTTATCTTTGTTTATTGATACTGATGCGGATGTCGAAAAGAAATTCAGAATATCAAACTCTTGGTCAATTTCTGTTTTGCCACTACTAGCAAAGATATGCCAGTAATGGATGTCAATTCTTTTCTAAATGTAAAATATCTCGGTGATAAATCGTAACAATTGTTTAAATACGAAGCAAAGCTTGCTTAAATAGTGTTTTCGTAATGGAGAACAAGTTGTGTTGGGTTGTTTTACCTCTGAGCGGCACTTTTTTTTGCACACCATGGGCTAAATGGCCAGGTCACATGGACCCCGAAAGCTCAGTGGAGCTTGGGGGAGGGGACCCACTGGAACAGCTGTTGGGAGACAGATGGTAGCCTCCCGTCTAGGCCATTCAGCGTGTTCTTTAACATTGGGTTGTTTTACCTCTGATCGGCACTTTTTTGCACACCATGGGCTAAATGGTTAGGTCACAAGGACTCCGAAGGCTCAGAGAAGGTTGGGGGAGGGGACCCACTGGAACAGCTGTTGGGAGACAGATGGTAGCCTCCCGTCAAGGCCATCCAGCGTGTTCTTTAACGTGCACAGGGTATGGCTCTCCCGCACACGGGGCCACGGCTTAACGTCCCATCCGACGGACGGCTGCCTTTCCAAGCCCATCGGTGTCCCCTACTGACCGTGGGCAGGGCGGGGAATTTTGCGCAGATAAATGTAGAGAACAACACTCGCACAAATAAAGCACGTCTCGATAATAATTAATCTCGATAATAATAATGATTAAATTATTTAGATGTAAAACAAAACTATAATTGTTACTCGTTTAATTATGATGAGCCAACAATAGAGATGGCGTCATAGCAAACAGCGGCGAGTAAAACACGTTGGGAATGATTTCATTTTTAAACTCCGGAAAATTTGGAAATGTCTAGAACGCTAAACCGTTCAAAACTGCTTTCTCTGTGGTAATACCCTTAGTGTTGGCTTGTTTCACCTCTGAGAGGCACTTCGTATGCCCACAATGGGCGCCACACGTGACGTCACTTCATTACTTACACTCAGTAGATGCCTATTTGGATACGATTTTTTTGTAAGCAGCAGCGGGTTTAGAGCTAGCGGGGCCCTGCCCGCAACCTTTTTTTTTGGGGGGGGGGAGGGGGGTCTTATTCGTTCAAGGCCAATAACATGAACTTTAAATGAATGTGACTATGTCCGTGGATTGGAATTCGCGACCTTTCAGCAGCGCTGGCTCCTGCTTCTTACTGTGTGTAACTATAAATCCCCTGCTGTGTAGAAAAAATATAAATAAATAAATACATCCTCAAGTAGCTGCTTGCCACAGAGGTCTGACAGGAGCCTATCAGTTTAATAAGCCATAGTAGAGGAATCTGTGAGGATGGCGGGTCCTCAGCAGATTTTTTTACCAACTGCACGCGGTGTTCCCAGGTGGTCACCCTCCCAGGTCACGGTAAAACCCTCTTGGTCACGCTATTGCTTACACTTAAAATTTGTTCTCTTTTTTCTTCTGCATTTTTTTTCACAACTTTGTTTCGATTGCATAAAATACTTCCTTAGCTTATAAGCATGTTTTTTGCCCAATTTCACCAACAGTAAGAATATTCTTCTCATCAAAGTTCCATTTGCATCACCTGCCATTGTTAAGTATAGTCGCTCAAAAAAGTATCCGAACACTATGGTTGATTACAGAATTCGGAAAAAATATCTGGCAACGATTTTTTTTAGAAATTAGTGATCTGGCAACCTTCGTGTCACGTGACACGAAAGTTGCCAGATCACTAATTTCTAAAAAAATCGTTGCCACATATTTTTTCCGAATTCTGTAATCAACCATAGTGTTCGGATACTTTTTTGAGCGACTGTACTAGCAGAAAAACCGATCTCTCTGGTCATTATGAAATACTCTGTATTTTAGGGTGAATACGTTTTTGTCATTTTTGCAAATCTAGCACCCTCTAATGGACAAAATTCAAACTAATGGAAGATTCTAAAATTAAATAAATACCCCCTCAAGCAGCTGCTTGCCACAGAGGTCTGACAGGAGCCTGTCAGTTTAATACGCCATAGTAAAAGGTCTGTGAGGATGGCGGGAATTCAGAAGAAAAATGACACATGCATCCATGCCTTACCCGGGGCTCCGAACCCAGGTCCCTTAAATCAGCAGCCAAGCGCGCTAACCACTCGGCCACGGGGACGGCACTTCTAAAAATGCGAATATTGATATATTTTTGATACCATAAATAATGAACAAATTAATCCCTCATGGACCTCCGAATCATGTCAGTTTAATACGTCACAGAGAAGGTCTGTGAGGAAGGTGACACCTCAGCAGAAAGACAACACGGAAAAGAAACGCCCGTACCTTACTCGGGGTTCGAACCCAGATCTCTTTGTTTTGCAGTCAAGTATGCTAGCACTCGACCATCAACCAAAAAAAAACATTTATCTCTTAATACAAAAAAGTTGAGTGTTTCTGGATGGATAGACGACAAAATGTAAACAAATAGCTCATTTTACGGAAAACGAGCTAAAAACAAAATTAAAAAGTATTTATTAGCATCTGGTCAAAAGATGCGCTTAAGAGAGTTAAGCGAATTGTAACGAAAAACCAAAAAGATTGCGTGACGGAAGCGATTCTACGATCATTAAGAGTAGAAAAGAAAGGGTGTGTGAACCCCATTGAACTTAGTTACTTTGAGGTACTTCCTCGGGAACGTAATGATCACGTGGGGGGGGGGGGGGGGGCTCAGTCGGTAGCGCGCCAAGCTCGTAATCTGTAGTTCCCAGGTTCGAGCTCCAGCTGGGTCAGCGTTGAGATTTATCTCCGCAAAATTCCCCGCCCTGCCCACGGTCAGTAGGGGACACCGATGGGCTTGGAAAGGCCGCCGTCCGTCGGATGGGACGTTAAGCCGTGGCCCCGTGTGCGGGAGAACCATACCCTGTGCACGTTAAAGAACACGCTGGATGGCCTTGACGGGAGGCTACCATCTGTCTCCCAACAGCTGTTCCAGTGGGTCCCCTCCCCCAACCTTCTCTGAGCCTTCGGGGTCCATGTGACCTGGCCATTTAGCCCATGGTGTGCAAAAAAGTGCCGCTCAGAGGTAAAACAAACCAACCCAAAGCCTGACGGAAGCGATGCTGCGATCATTAAGAGTAGAAAAGGAAGGCTGTGTGAACCCCATCGAACTTTGTTACTTTGAGGTACTTCCTCGGAAACGTAATGATCACGTGTGTGAACCCCATCGAACTTAGTTACTTTGAAGTACTTCCTCGGAAACGTAATGATCACGTGTGTGAACCCCATCGAACTTCGTTACTTTGAAATACTTCCTCGGAAAGGTAATGATCACGTGTGTGAACCCCATCGAACTTAGTTACTTTGAGGTACTTTCTCGGAAACGTAATGATCACGTGTGTGAACCCTATCGAACTTTGTTACTTTGAGATACTTCCTCGGAAAGGTAATGATCACGTGTGTGAACGCAAGTGGGAAGGAATGAAAAGAGCAAGACGAATTTCTCCTTGAGAAGAAAATGGGAATCAAATTGTGTTTTGCACACGACTGCAGAGGAAAACGTGACAGGGAATAATGAAGCAACCATTGCCTCTTGAAACAGAAGGTGTTCCTGATCTTCCACGCGTCCTTCAAAATAACACGGATACATCTGCGGTTTTCAACATTTCCCAATAATGTACCCGTCCTTAATTTTTTCATTATCGTCTGCCCAAAACGGCATTACCCCATCATTTCAGCATAATAGGGGCGGGGGTGGCTCAGTCGATAGCGCGCCAGGCTCGTAATCTGTAGTTCCCAGGTTCGAGTCCCAGCTGGGTCAGCGTTGAGATTTATCTCCGCAAAATTCCCTGCCCTGCCCACGGTCAGTAGGGGACACCGATAATATATACCGATGGGCTTGGAAAGGCCGCCGTCCGTCGGATGGGACGTGAAGCCGTGGCCCGTGTGCGGCAGAGCCATACCCTGTGCACGTTAAAGAACACGCTGGATGGCCTTGACGGGAAGCTACCATCTGTCTCCCAACAGCTGTTCCAGTGGGTCCCCTCCCCCAACCTTCTCTGAGCCTACGGGGTCCTTGTGGCCTGGCCATTTAGCCCATGGTGTGCAAAAAAGTGCCGCAGTACACGCTCTAGTACCGTTCTGTACACGCTCCAGTTACCGTTCACAGCAAACTGGAGCGTGTGCAGTTACTGCACACGCTCCAGTTTGCCGTGAACGGTAACTGCACACGCTCAACATTTCCGTGAGTGAGCCCACACGATCTAGTATCAAAATAATATGACCACCTACAGTCGCTCAAAAAAGTACCCGAACACCATGGTTGATTACATAATTCAGAAAAAATATCTGGCAACGATTATTTCAGAAATTAGTGATCTGGCAACCGTGTCACGTGACACGAAGGTTGCCAGATCACTGATTTCTAAAAAAAAAAATCGTTGCCAGGTATTTTTCCTAAATTCTGTAATCAACCACAGTGTTCGGATATTTTTTTGAGTGACTCTACCTAACAAAAAAGTGGCTGCTGAGTGTATGTCATCAAAAGTAAACGTGTGGGCGCCAAAGAATATATAAAGTGATAATAAAGCAAGCGATGTTTTAATTTTGAAACGTTTACTCATAAAATTTACGCGTTTATGAAATTAACATGTCATTATGTCGTCATCTCGTGTAATGAAACATTCATCCTTTATCTGGATGTTTTCGGATGAGTAAGTCGAGGCAATGATCGCTCTCAATCCGTGATCGAAAGATCGATCTATAAGCGAGCTCATTCAAAGACTGTCGAATAGCTTGTCCTTCGAGTTATACGGGGCCGGGGTGGCTCAGTCGGTAGCGCGCCAGGCTCGTAATCTGTAGTTCCCAGGTTCGAGTCCCAGCTGAGTCAGCGTTGAGATTTATCTCCGCAAAACTCCCCGCCCTGCCCACGGTCAATACGGGACATCGATGGGCTTGGAAATAGTTCCCAGGTTCGAGTCCCAGCTGGATCAGCGTTGAGATTTATCTCCGCAAAACTCCCCGCCCTGCCCACGGTCAGTAGGGGGCTTGGAAAGGCCGCCGTCCGTCGGATGGGACGTTAAGCCGTGGACCCGTATGCGGGAGAGCCATACCCTGTGCACGTTTAAGGAACACCTCGGATGGTCTACCATCTGTCTCCCAACAGCTGTCCAGTGGGTCCCCTCCCTCAACCTTCTCTGAGTCTCCGGGGTCCTTGTGATCTGCCCATTGTGTGCAAAAAAAGTGCCGCTCAGAGATAATCCAACCCTTTGAGTGTTAACATTTTGCAAAAGGTTATGTGGCATATCGCAGTTATGGCTCTCCCGCACACGGTACCACGACTTAACGTCTCATCCAATGGGCGATGGTTTTCCCAACCCCACCGGTGTTCCCTGCTGGCAGAGGGTAGTGGGTAGGGCGGCATAGCGAGGTTTTTTGATTTTCATCTTTTCAATACTCTTAAACGTTTCTAATTTCCCTGCTACAAACAAAGCAATCATAGTTTTCTTTTATCTTGGGCACCCCGTCATCAGTATCACGGCGGATTTAGGTGGGGGGGGCATGCATGCTTTCCTTCCCACCCAGAATCCTCCCCCCTAAAGTTCTACTAATAATATACAAAGAATGAATCGTCAGCGATGAATTTTCTTCGTTATAACCGAAATTTTCTTCACAAATAGAAATTAAAAGTAATGAATCAGTTGTAAAGAATCACAGGATAAGTCCTGTAGACATGGAACTCATGAAATGATGAGCTGAAAAAAATTGGTTTTTTGCCTTGAGTGGGATTCGAACCCACGTCTCCAGGAAACATGCCTGTTATGCTACCACTACACAACCAATGGTTAACCTTTTCTCAGCTTGTGTGACCTTATAAACTTTCCGGTTTAACGCCATGAGCGTGAGTGACAAATATTAATTCCATCTGTATGAGGCAACAGAGTTGTCCATTTCCCGGATAAATGGCGCCACTGTGCGAATCAAATAGAAAAAAATCCGGAAAGTTTATAAGGTCACACAAGCTGAGAAAAGGCTAGCCATTGGTGATGTAGTGGTAGCATAACAGGCATGTTTCCTGGAGACATGGGTTCGAGTCCCACTCATGGCAAAAAATATTTTTTTCAGCTTATTAAAGGTAATGAAATATTTAGTTCGTTAAAACAAAAATTCGTGATCCAGGGGGGCGGGGCGGCTCAGTCGGTAGCGCGCCAGGCTCGTAATCTGTAGTTCCCAGGTTCGAGTCCCAGCTGGGTCAGCGTTGAGATTTATCTAAGCAAAATTCCCCGCCCTGCCCACGGTCAGTAGGGGACACCGATGGGCTTGGAAAGGACGCCGTCCGTCGGATGGGACGTCAAGCCGTGGTCCCGTGTGCGGGAGAGTCATACCCTGTGCACGTTAAAGAACACGCTGGATGCCCTTGATGGGAGGCTACCATCTGTCTCCCAACAGCTGTTCCAGTGGTCCCCTCCCCCAACCTTCTCTGAGCCTTCGGGGTCCATGTGACCTGGCCATTTAGCCCATGGTGTGCAAAAAAGTGCCGCTGAGAGGTAAAACAACCCAACCCAACTCGTGATCCAGGTGTTGAAAATTGGGATGGATGTACAGCAGAAATTGGGATGTACAGCAGAAAAAAGCCTACAGTTGACTACGTTATATATATTCTTACGTTATAGTAAAATACGTCACCCTCAGTATTCCATCAAAATCTTTTATTTTTTTCCAAGTGCTTTTTATTTATCAGTGCAAAAGGGCTCAAGTTTTACTATCATAGCAAACTTATTAAATATTATAATAATTAGTGAATACTATATAGCGAAATTTCAGCATATTTTTTTCTAATTTATTTAAGAACAAATCTTAATTTTTTTAACTCTACAACTTCTCAAAACTGAAGTATGTAAATAAAATATATTATGAATTTTTTATCTTTATCTTTTCGAATTATCCAATTGCTCGTAGCTCCATTTTGTCTAAATGGAATTTGTATTGTAATGAGAAATTGACTGACCCAAAAGGTTGGGTTGTTTTACCTCTGAGCGGCACTTTTTTGCACACCATGGGCTAAATGGCCAGGTCACAAAGACCCCGAAGGCTCAGAGAAGGTTGGGGGAGGGGACCCACTGGAACAGCTGTTGGGAGACAGATGGTAGCCTCCCGTCAAGGCCATCCAGCGTGTTCTTTAAAGTGCACAGGGTATGGCCCTCCCGCACACGGGGCCAACGGCTTAACGTCCCATCCGATGGACGGCGGCCTTTCCAAGCCCATCGTTGTCCCCTACTGACGTGGGCAGGGCGGGGAATTTTGCGGAGATAAATCTCAACGCTGACCCAGCTGGGACTCGAACCTGGGAACTACAGATTACGAGCCTGGCGCGCTACCGACTGAGCCACCCCCGCCCCGACCCGACCGAAAAGGACTTCATCATTAGTCTCAACTCTGAAAAAATTTCAAAATGACAGACAATGATTAAAAAGTATAACACATTAGAAACCCTCATAAAACTTATTCTACGGCAATTTACATTCACTGCGAAATACAACTGCCTCAAACTGTGAAAGATGATGCCTACCTGAATGTAGTGGGATCGTCCACCTCCAGCTTGAAGTTTCAAGGAACTTCGTTAAATGCACTTTGTGTGGAAGCTTTTGACAGAATATTCCCACGCAGGTAGAAGATCCATCAAGAAGAATCTGAAGGTGGAGAAAGCTCCATGACATTGGGCGTGAACTGAAACGGGAAAAGAATAAAGGGATCATCATTGGGGGAAATATTCTACTGCGGCGAGTTGAATAAAATGTTTCCAATAAAAACTTAATTTAATCTGTAAGGGCAAAACATTCACCTGGGAACATAGAATGGTTATTTTGAAATGTTAACTGGGAATATAATGATATGTTACAATTGATCTGTATGAATCTGATTAATAGAATTATTTACACTTTAACCCTTTCACGACTAAGGGAAACATTTTTCCCATTTTAAAATTGGTGATTGTCGTATTTAATTATAACCTTATCTGCATTTTTTATACAGAATGTCAAAATAGAACGTATGCCGAACGCAATTACGTAAACGGGAACGTTTAGAAAACAAAAACAGAACTGTCAGGACGCATAATATATGTACTATGTGCAATGTCCATCTTTGCCTCACTACCAAAAGAAATTGCTTCGCAGAATATCATAATTAGCACCTCATTTTGTATAGTAATTTTATTTCATAATTTTGTATTATTTTAGTTAACATTTTGTTCTAATAAACCAATAAATAAAAGACATTGCATAATAAGCCTAACTATAATTTGTGTTACCTTTATAGTCCATTGGGAAAAATATTTCCCATAAAATTCCAAAAAAACTACACATTGTTATGTATTTTTCTTATGATTTTTATTTATTTTACGTCTAAACAAACTAAAATAAACAGTTACATACTAATATTTACTTTTAGAAACCTTATGGTCCTGAAAGGGTTAAGCCATTTAATCGGTCTTTTTTAAGACCAAATTGTAGATATTAAGCAAAATATTTGATTTTTTTTCACCAAAAAAGGCTTTAAATTTCAGGAATATATTTTATAAAATCTTTTAACAAATTACCTCTCTTACAATAT